>JAPXFY010000032.1:19117256-19122256 GCA_030674185.1 Monoplex corrugatus
CCGTTAGGCGTTGTTAGTTTGAATTGTTGGTGTTGTTTGTTTGTTTTCCTGATATGTTATGCCATTTTAATAGTCTGATATTTTCGGACAAAGAACAACAGTAAAGAACCATTTATAGGTAGTAGAGGAGTCATTACTGCCATAGTTTTGGCTACAAACAGACATGCAAACTTGTATTCACACACACACACACGCACATGCGCTCTTGAAAACACACACACACACACACACACACACACAAAGACAACACACAACACACACACACAGACACAGACACACAACAGAGTGATAATGATGATAGTGATACATTCTTTTCCAATGGAAGATGTTATTAGCTAAAACCAATTTTCAAATTTCAAACTTGTCATTGCTTGCATGCTAGTTGTTTTCATATTTCCATAAGCCAGCCACTGACATCAGTTAAGGACCTTTTTACGAGCGAGGAGAGAGAGTGTGTGTGTGTGTGTGTGTGTGTGTGTGTGTGTGTGTGTGTGTTGTGTGTGTGTGTGTGTGTGTGTGTGTTTGTCAAACTTCGGTTGTTTTACCAAAGAAATAAGAGGGAAGCAGGGAGAATTTCTATAATATCAACCAAAGGACATAACTCTTGAGAGTCACGTAGGATTATCTCCCATGTTGTGAAACTTCTCAAATCTAACACAGTTTGCGCTACCCATTCAGCTAGCATAGAAGCAGATACAAAGCACAAAAACAGTAAGCTCAGAACATCCTCTGAGCTTACTGTTTCGGTTGTTTTGTTCAAAAAAGCAGAGAGAGAGTGAGAGAGTTCAAACTTCAGTTCCTTTATTCAATTTCAGCTCTTTTATTCAAAAATGCTATCAGCTGCTATTGGAGGAATGCTTAAAGTGCGTTTCTAAAACAAATAATAAATAATCGGATTAGTAAACAACTGAATAAATACAAAAGAGAACAAGATTACCTGCTGACTACAAGAGAACAAACTTTATATATTAGAACATCGCAATTTCGCCGATTTAAGCGGAAATAAATCGAAATTCTGAGCAGAATCATGACGAATACAAATCTCAAACATGCTTGGATGTCCATGATACTTTTGTGGAATACATTTTGATAAAAATATCATGGAAAGCTGGACAGCAGAGCACAATATGTATCTTGTCACTTTTGGTAAGCATGGACACACAAATTAAATAAATCAGTCTTCATGCTGCTTTTACCTCGTCTCTTGAATTTTTAAAGGTGTACTCCTAAGTTTAAATTTTGCTGTCATTCTGTTCAATAACTGTCCAGAACGAGACTGATGTAACGCTTGAGTGAGAGAGAACAGTTTTTTTTAAAGAAAACCCAAGAAAGTGAAAAGCGTGATTGCGTGCCCCGCAGTTTTTAAAGACAGGGAAACGTTTTTTAGGAAGAACAAATAATCTGGCTGCTAAATTGGATTTATATCCCTGGGAAGAAAAAAGACAAGTAAAAACGAAAAGGAAAGAAGAGAAAAGAAGGGAAATGAATGGACCTCAAAAAGAACCCCAAAAAGTTAGAAAGAAAGAACATAAAACAGGATTAAAGAAAAACAGAAAGAACATAAAACAGGATTAAAAGAAAAACAGAAAGAAAGAACATAAAACAGGACTAAAAGAAAACAAAGAAAGAACATAAAACAGGATTAAAAGAAAAACATAGAAAGAAAATAAAACAGGATTAAAAGAAAACTAGAAAGAAAGAACATAAAACAGGATTAAAAGAAACACAGAAAGAAAAAACATAAAACAGGATTAAAAGAAAAACACAGAAAGAAAGAACATAAAACAGGATTAAAAGAAAAACAGAAAGAAAGAACATAAAACAGGATTAAAGAAAACAAAGAAAGAAAGAACATAAAAAGGATTAAAGAAAAACAAGAGAAAAACATAAAACAGGATTAAAAGAAAAAAAAGAAAGAAAGAACATAAAACAGGATTAAAAGAAAACAGAAAGAAAAGAATAAAACAGGATTAAAAGAAAAACAGAAAGAGAAAGAACATAAAACAGGATTAAAAGAAAAACAAAGAAAGAAAGAACATAAAACAGGATTAAAAGAAAAAAACAGAAAGAAAGAACATAAAACAGGATTAAAAGAAAAACAGAAGAAAGAAAGAACATAAAACAGGATTAAAAGAAAAACCAGAAAGAAAGAACATAAAACAGGATTAAAAGAAAAACAGAAAGAAAGAACATAAAACAGGATTAAAAGAAAAAAACAGAAAGAAAGAACATAAAACAGGATTAAAAGAAAAACAAAAGAAAGAACATAAAACAGGATTAAAAGAAAAACAGAAGAAAGAACATAAAACAGGATTAAAAGAAAAACAAGAAAGAAAGAACATAAAACAGGATTAAAAGAAAAACATAGAAAGAACATAAAAACAGGATTAAAAGAAAAACAGAAAGAAAGAACATAAAACAGGATTAAAAGAGAAAAACATAGAAAGAAAGAACATAAAACAGGATTAAAGAAAAACATAGAAAGAAAGAACATAAAACAGATTAAAAGAAAACAGAAAGAAAGAACATAAAACAGGATTAAAAGAAAAACAAAGAAAGAACATAAAACAGGATTTAAAAGAAAAACAAAGAACATAAAACAGGATTAAAAGAAAAACATAGAAAGAAAGAACATAAAACAGGATTAAAAGAAAAACAAAGAACATAAAACAGGATTAAAAGAAAAAACATAGAAAGAAAGAACATAAAACAGGATTAAAAGAAAAACACGAAAGAACATAAAGCAGGATTAAAAGAAAAACAAAGAACATAAAACAGGATTAAAAGAAAAACATAGAAAGAAAGAACATAAAACAGGATTAAAAGAAAAACACAGAAAGAACATAAAACAGGATTAAAAGAAAAACAAAGAACATAAAACAGGATTAAAAGAAAAACATAGAAAGAAAGAACATAAAACAGGATAAAAGAAATAACAGAAAGAAAGAACATAAAACAGGATTAAAAGAAAACAAAGAACATAAAACAGGATTAAAAGAAAAAAACAGAAAGAAAGAAAGAAAACAGGTTAAAAGAAAAACAGAAAGAAACATGAACTAAACCGGATTAAAGAAGAAACTAGAAAGAAAAAGAAATAAAACAGGATATAAAAGAAAAACGAAGAAAGAAAAAGAACATAAAACAGGAATAAAAGAAAAAATAGAAAGAAAGAACATAAAACAGGATTAAAGAAAAACATAGAAAGAACATAAAACAGGATTAAAGAAAAACACAGAAGAACATAAAACAGGATTAAAAGAAAAACAAGAAAGAAAGAACATAAAACAGGATTAAAAGAAAAACATAGAAAGAACATAAAACAGGATTAAAGAAAAAAAAAGAACATAAAACAGGATTAAAAGAAAACAAGAAAGAAAGAACATAAAACAGGATTAAAAGAAAAACAAGAAAGAAAGAACATAAAACAGGATTAAAAGAAAAACACAGAAAGAAAGAACATAAAACAGGATTAAAAGAAAAACAGAAAGAAAGAAAGAACATAAAACAGGATTAAAAGAAAAAAAGAAAGAAAGAACATAAAACAGGATTAAAAGAAAAACAAAGAAAGAAAGAACATAAAACAGGATTAAAAGAAAAACACAGAAAGAAAGAACATAAAACAGGATTAAAAGAAAAACAGAAAGAAAGAACATAAAACAGGATTAAAAGAAAAAACAGAAAGAGAAGAACATAAAACAGGATTAAAAGAAAAAACAGAAAGAAAGAACATAAAACAGGATTAAAAGAAAAACAGAAAGAAAGAAAGAACATAAAACAGGATTAAAAGAAAAACATAGAAAGAAAGAACATAAAACAGGATTAAAAGAAAAACAAGAAAGAAAGAACATAAAACAGGATTAAAAGAAAAACAAAGAACATAAAACAGGATTAAAAGAAAAACAAGAAAGAAAGACATAAAACAGGATTAAAAGAAAAACAAAAGAAACATAAAACAGGATTAAAAGAAAAACAGAAAGAAAGAACATAAAACAGGATTAAAAGAAAAACAAGAAAGAACATAAAACAGGATTAAAAGAAAAACAAAAGAACATAAAACAGGATTAAAAGAAAAACATAGAAAGAAAGAACATAAAACAGGATTAAAAGAAAAACAGAAAGAAAGAACATAAAACAGGATTAAAAGAAAAACATAGAAAGAAAGAACATAAAACAGGATTAAAAGAAAAACAGAAAGAAAGAACATAAAACAGGATTAAAAGAAAAACATAGAAAGAAAGAACATAAAACAGGATTAAAAGAAAAACAGAAAGAAAGAACATAAAACAGGATTAAAAGAAAAACATAGAAAGAAAGAACATAAAACAGGATTAAAAGAAAAACATAGAAAGAAAGACATAAAACAGGATTAAAAGAAAAACAGAAAGAAAGAACATAAAACAGGATTAAAAGAAAAACATAGAAAGAAAAACATAAAACAGGATTAAAAGAAAAACAAAGAACATAAAACAGGATTAAAAGAAAAACAGAAAGAAAGAACATAAAACAGGATTAAAAGAAAAACATAGAAAGAACATAAAACAGGATTAAAAGAAAAACCAGAAAGAACATAAAACAGGATTAAAAGAAAAACACAGAAAGAACATAAAACAGGATTAAAAGAAAAACATAGAAAGAAAGAACATAAAACAGGATTAAAAGAAAAACAAAGAAAACATAAAACAGGATTAAAAGAAAAACAAAGAACATAAAACAGGATTAAAAGAAAAACTAGAAAGAAAGAACATAAAACAGGATTAAAAGAAAAACAAGAGAACATAAAACAGGATTAAAAGAAAAACAGAAAGAAAGAACATAAAACAGGATTAAAAGAAAAACAGAAAGAAAGAACATAAAACAGGATTAAAAGAAAAACAAGAAAGAAAGAACATAAAACAGGATTAAAAGAAAAACAGAAATAAAGGATAACGAAATAGCCAAACCCTTCTAACAGTCCTTCTTTTTATACAAAATGTGTTTCAGATATCTAGTGTGTACTTTTC
>JAPXFY010000032.1:19137256-19142256 GCA_030674185.1 Monoplex corrugatus
GTGTGTGTGTGTGTGTGTGTGTGCTGTGTGTGTGTGTGTGTGTGTGTTGTGTGTGTGTGTGTGTGCGCGCGCGCGCGCTGTGCTGTGTGTGTGTGCTGTGTGTGTTTGTGTGTGTGTGTGTGTGTGTGTGTGTGTGTGTAACTGGGTTCTGTTTGGTTAGTTTCCGTGGGCTGGCTGGTTGTTTTGTTAGAGCCCGTGACTCAAGATCTGATATCTCGAGTTCAATCCCAGGCCGCAACATTAGACACTGGCCTGTTCGCTGCCCATCTTCATGTTTCCATCATTGTGGTGGTGACAGCTTACTGTTTCACGGGTCCCCTATTTCCCTATTTCAAGACCTTGCCAACGGATAGGATTTTGCGCAGGCTCAGGGAGTCTGCCAGATACTTGCAGGCCGATTTAGTTGGAGCCTGTATGGAATTATCCGAGTGTGATGAATCCCTCTTGAAGTCCGACTACAAACTGATTGGCTGATATGTTCTGTTTAGTTGGCTGATGTTGTGTTCTGTTGGGTTGGTTGATGTTGACGTCTGTTTGGTTGCTGATGTTGACGTCTGTTTGGTTGGTTGATGTTGACATCTGTTTGGTTGGTTGATGTTGATGTCTGTTTGGTTGGTTGATGTTGACGTCTGTTTGGTTGGTTGATGTTGATGTCTGTTTAGTTGGCTGATGTTGACGTCTGTTGGGTTGGTTGATGTTGACGTCTGTTTGGTTGGTTGATGTTCACGTCTGTTTGGTTGGTTGATGTTGACGTCTGTTGGGTTGGTTGATGTTGACGTCTGTTGGGTTGGTTGATGTTGACGTCTGTTTTGTTGGTTGATGTTGACGTCTGTTGGGTTGGTTGATGTTGACATCTGTTTGGTTGGTTGATGTTGACATCTGTTTGGTTGGTTGATGTTGACGTCTGTTGGGTTGGTTGATGTTGACGTCTGTTTGGTTGGTTGATGTTGACGTCTGTTTGGTTGGTTGATGTTGACATCTGTTGGGTTGGTTGATGTTGACGTCTGTTGGGTTGGCTGATGTTGACATCTGTTGGGTTGGTTGATGTTGACATCTGTTGTGTTGGTTGATGTTGACATCTGTTGGGTTGGCTGATGTTGACATCTGTTGTGTTGGCTGATGTTGACATCTGTTGGGTTGGTTGATGTTGACATCTGTTGTGTTGGCTGATGTTGACATCTGTTGGGTTGGCTGATGTTGACATCTGTTGGGTTGGCTGATGTTGACATCTGTTGGGTTGGCTGATGTTGACATCTGTTGGGTTGGTTGATGTTGACATCTGTTGGGTTGGTTGATGTTGACATCTGTTGGGTTGGTTGATGTTGACATCTGTTGGGTTGGCTGATGTTGACATCTGTTGGGTTGGCTGATGTTGACATCTGTTGGGTTGGCTGATGTTGACGTCTGTTGGGTTGGTTGATGTTGACGTCTGTTGGGTTGGCTGATGTTGGGTTCTGTTCAGTTGGCTGATGTTTTCTTAACTGAGAGAGACAGCGTGCGTGCCTGCGTGTGCGTGCGTGTGTGTGTTTTCTCCAGTTCCTAGAATTGTTTCCCAGTGAGATTAAAGAAAACGCAAGTGGATGCAATTGTCCAGAGTGGTCATCTTTTCGTGTTAATCCGTACTTGTGAAAATCCCGAGAAACTGCCGGAAATTGCCTATGAAAAGAGCGTGACACGCGCTTTGAACTAAGGTGTGGGAAAGTGAGTCAGGGGTGCAGTCATGAAGATACACATTACTCTAACAATTCATTATTGTTCTCACAATCAGCAAATGCCTGCTGGGTTTGAAATTCTCACAGTCAGCAAACGCCTGCTGGGTTTGAGTTTGACAATACTTGTTTTTTTTGCCGATGCATCAACAGCATGGGAGGATTACTGCAAAGTTCTAGTCAAAATAGTAACGTCCTTGTGTAGAAGGGGAGGAAAACTTCGTCACTGACAGCTCCCTAATCACAGACCAAAACAAGAAAAGATAAAAGAAAGGATGCCCGGAAATTAAGTATAACAAATTCACACAATTGTAGAAAACTGTATGTAAATCTGCTCCAGAATACTTACAACGGCAGTAAACCCCATGCCAAACACACTACGCAAATTCAAAACACAACCATCATCTTTCAAGATCAAGAACATAGATGTATTTAACCCTTTGACTCCCGCACCCTGTCCACCAGCATCTTACAATGTCAACCATGCTAGCAATGCAAAAACTTAACACTTTAACTCCCTCACCCTATCCACCAGCTTCCCGCAGGAAGCTGGTGGATAGGGTGAGGGAGTCATAGGGTTAAGTTTTTGCAGTTGTTAGACAGGGTGCAGGAGTCAAAGGGTTAAAGTGTCTTCTGTCTGGAGCGTATGTCGGGAGTACATTTCCCACCGACATCAAATCATGCACATCTCTGGCCAGCTTTAAAGGAAAACTTTACAAATATGTCTTTGAAATAACAAGAATAATTACTACAGTTTGAAATAACAAGAATAATTACTACAGTTTGAAATAACAAGAATAATTACTACAGTTTGAAATAACAAGAATAATTACTACAGTTTGAAATAACAGGAATAATTACTACAGTTTGAAATAACAGGAATAATTACTACAGTTTGAAATAACAGAATAATTACTACAGTTTGAAATAACAGAATAATTACTACAGTTTGAAATAACAGGAATAATTACTACAGTTTGAAATAACAGGAATAATTACTACAGTTTGAAATAACAAGAATAATTACTACAGTTTGAAATAACAAGAATAATTACTACAGTTTGAAATAACAGGAATAATTACTACAGTTTGAAATAACAGGAATAATTACTACAGTTTGAAATAACAGGAATAATTACTACAGTTTGAAATAACAAGAATAATTACTACAGTTTGAAATAACAGGAATAATTACTACAGTTTGAAATAACAAGAATAATTACTACAGTTTGAAATAACAAGAATAATTACTACAGTTTGAAATAACAAGAATAATTACTACAGTTTGAAATAACAAGAATAATTACTACAGTTTGAAATAACAAGAATAATTACTACAGTTTGAAATAACAGGAATAATTACTACAGTTTGAAATAACAGGAATAATTACTACAGTTTGAAATAACAGGAATAATTACTACAGTTTGAAATAACAGAATAATTACTACAGTTTGAAATAACAAGAATAATTACTACAGTTTGAAATAACAAGAATAATTACTACAGTTTGAAATAACAGGAATAATTACTACAGTTTGAAATAACAAGAATAATTACTACAGTTTGAAATAACAGGAATAATTACTACAGTTTGAAATAACAAGAATAATTACTACAGTTTGAAATAACAGAATAATTACTACAGTTTGAAATAACAGGAATAATTACTACAGTTTGAAATAACAGGAATAATTACTACAGTTTGAAATAACAGGAATAATTACTACAGTTTGAAATAACAGGAATAATTACTACAGTTTGAAATAACAGGAATAATTACTACAGTTTGAAATAACAGAATAATTACTACAGTTTGAAATAACAGGAATAATTACTACAGTTTGAAATAACAGGAATAATTACTACAGTTTTGAAATAACAGGAATAATTACTACAGTTTGAAATACACAGGAATTAATTACACAGTTTGAATAACAGGATAATTACTACTTCTCTTTTGAATTACAGATTAATTTACTATCTATCTTGCAATATCTATCATTCTCTACTTTCTTCTATACTTAATAATTTTCTCTTCCTTCTTAATTTCTTTGTTTTCAATATCATTACTACATTTTGAAATAAGTCATTTACTACGTTCTTTATCTGATTATTCTTACATTCTTAAATCAATATTCTCTTTATACATTTACTACATTTATCTGTATTTCTTCTTTTATACTTATTCTTCTTTATACTCTATTCTTACTTCTTCTTCTATACAATTATTCTTACTAGTTCTTCACTATTCTTCTTCATCTTTTCTTACTTCTCTTCTTTTTCTTCTATTCTTTTTCATTCTTTCCTTCTTCTCTTTTCTTGCTTTTTTTCTTCTTTTTTTCTTCTTCTTCTTCTTCTTCTTCTTCTTCTTCTTCTTCTTCTTCTTCTTCTTCTTCTTCTTCTTCTTCTTCTTCTTCTTCTTCTTCTTCTTCTTCTTCTTCTCTTCTTTTTCTTCTTTCTTCTTCTTCTTCTTCTTCTTCTTCTTCTTTCTTCTTCTTCTTCTTCTTTCTTCTTTCTTCTTTTCTTCTTTCTTCTTCTTCTTCTTCTTCTTCTTCTTCTTCTTCTTCTTCTTCTTCTTCTGTCCTTTATGTGTATGTGTTTCAATATCATTTCATTTCTTTAATTTAAAGTAATGCGTTTCGGTAAGCGTGGTTGTGTGTGTGAGTAGAAGAGCAAGGACTAACTGTAAGACAGATCCATCAAGTCCTTAATGCTACAATCCTTGAGTAGTAAAATGCGTTAAGTCTGAAGTTTTTGTTTTGGTTTTGTTTTGTTTTGTTTTGTTTTGTTTTTTTGATTCATGGACCATGACAGATACCAAGCTACGTTTGTACCTGCAGTGATTTTGGAAGAACTTTTTTTTCCTTACCAGAGGTTTTTTCCTTTCTAGTTGTTGTGTTTTGACTTGTATGTGAGTCCTTCCTCAGGGACTGTGTGGATGGCGTCGTCTGTGTCTTGTGGCGGTCACGTGATGTGACAACTTGTTTGTAGATTGTAGGGAGCTCAGATCCATCCACCGGAATCTGTTTAGTGATGATCGACCTTTCACGATTACTTTTTTTTTTTTTTTTTTTTTTTTTTTTAATCAACCTTGAATTGCATGCAGATATTCGGAGCATCCATTTCTTTTTTCATGTAGTTTTATCTTTTCGTTTTTAAGGTGCTGCACGTGTCCTTCTGTGGCTTTTTTTTCCAGATCATTTTTCTTTTCCTTGTTTATGTCTTTTTATCATTTCTATCCTGTCCTTTTTCCCCGTACTTTTCTTATCAAAACTGCTTTTCCATAATAC
>JAPXFY010000032.1:19147256-19159756 GCA_030674185.1 Monoplex corrugatus
ATTCCCATGTTCACATACCAGTGGCAGACCTGAACTCTGAACAAAACCCCGGAGCGGAAACTCACAACTTGTGAAATAAGATGTCTTCAGTGAGCAGTTGGCAAAAGCCAGAAGGGACCGGGTCAGAAGCGATGACACCAGACAGAGGGTTGGTGCTACATCTATCAACCAATGGTAGTGCACAAACGCACAAAGTGGTTTGGTCATCTGACAAGAATGTCAGTCAGCCAGCCAGCCAGCCAGCCAGCCAGCCCTACAAGCCTACAAGCACTAAGTACTTAGGTCAGAGCCAAATGCCTGTCAGCCAGCCAGCCCTACAAGCCTACAGCACTAAATACTTAGGTCAGAGCCAGATACCAGTCAACCAGCCAGCCCTACAAGCCTACAACACCAAATACTCTAGGTCTCCTGTCTTTCTGTATATCTGCAGCTTTATGTCCCCGCAACACCCTCCTGTTTGGAGAGACTGGATAAAAGAAACATTTATTTAGATGACAAAAGGCCAAACTCAATGAAAAGCTAAGAAGCTATTCCCGCTGGTAACGCATCACCGCTTCTGTTGTACACTGCTGTGCCACTAACAAACTAGCTAACCAGAAGGTAAGCAGGTGGGTCATTTGTTCGGTGTGACATCAAACTGTGAAGCTCTGGAGCGGTGGCCAGGTCATAAAAGCACCCACCTGAAAAGCGAGAAGTCCGAAGTTCAGTTTCTAGTCGGAAGAAAATCTTTTTCGTCTTCCTCTAGACTTTAAGTGGTGGTCTGTTTTATTCTTTATTGTTTCTGTTGTTGAAAGCCCAGCCGACTATGTAGAGCCATATAAGGGCTATAACCGTTTCAAAGCACATACGAAACGTCAAGAGAAAAAAAAAGAAAAGAAGAGAAAATTAAGTACACGTATCAATGCATTCGCGCACATAATCTATGGAGATGCCCCTAGCGTTGACCACTCCGTCCAATTTATCGCACAGGGGATTTAAAAAACACAACTGAATACAAATTTAAACTTAATATAAGGACACAAAAACATATATGAAAACGAGCATAAGTTACCAAGGGCTCTTGCCTGTCAGATAAAATCACAAAATAAGATCCCATGAATAGCATGCACTCAAGTGCACGGGTGAAAAAAAGACAACAAAAATCCAGGCAGCACAGAGGTTTCTCTCCCTCGGAGATGTCTGTAGAAAATCCACTGTAATAGGTTACAAAAAAACCCAAAAAACCCGAACAGAGGAAAGAAAACTAAAAGGAACAGTGAGTGACTCCGTTCTGATGCTACGTATCTTACCCGTGGAAAAGCACCAGCATTAATTTACACAGAGGGGAAACAACTCCGTTATGGCTAAATAAATCCAGTTCTCGAGGTAATCCTATCCATACTTTGATCAACAGAAACAGACATAAAAACTACATGTAAAAGTGTGCAAGTGAAATAAGTGTTGTTAGTTTTGTCCGAACTGTAAAACTGCTGGATTTCTCTGTTCTGCATCCCCCCCCCCTCTCTTCCTCTCTCTCTCTTCTCTCTCTCTTTGTCTTCTATCTCTGTCTTCTCTCTCCTCTCTCTTCTCTCTCTCTCTCTCTAGTCTTACTGTCTCTATTTCTCTGCCCCTCCTCTCTCTCTCTCTCTCTCTCTCTCTTTCTGTCTCTCTTCTCTCTGTTTGTCTGTTCTCTCTCTCTCTTTCTCTGTCTCTCTCTCTCTCTCTCTCTCTCTCTCTCTCTCTTCTCTCTCACTCTCACTCTCACTCATTCACTAACAGACACTAATCTACTAATCAGTGCTTTCATACCTACGTCTCTACGTCTCTCCATCTCTCTCAGACTACAACAGGGGCTGTTGCTCTTTAATTTCCTTATGTGTTATGTCTCATATTTTTGGTTGACTTATTGATGTTTTCCTTTTCAGTGTGTTTATAGTTCTGGACAGATATGTAGATAAGCAACGGCAAATTTGAAAAACGGTTTTTAGCTAGTAACTTCCACTGTTGAAAGATAATGTATCATTGTCTTAATTGTCTCTCGCTTTTGTATGTATGTGTGTCTGTCTGTCTGTATGTATGTATGTCTGTTTGTCTGTCTGCCTGTCTGTCTGCCTGTTTGTCTGCATGCCCTCCAGTCATATCACGTCAGAAACAGCCAATTGATTTCTTCTTTCGGCAGCCTGTCTTCTCCAGATTTTATCCCATTTCCTACAGAATTATTTCCTCTGTTATTTGTTTTTGTTGAAATTTTGCGGTTGACAAAATCATTTCCTCGATCTGATGAAGTTATTTCACCAAGGTGATGAAAACGGAATCACATAATGTAAAACGGTGTTGGGTATCGTTAATGGCTTGGTCCTGATGGAGAAAATGTGTATCAGCATTCATAAGAAATGGGAAAAACTGTCCAGTCGCTCATAATTTCGCACCCACAAAAATAATGTCATAAAAATAAAACCAAAAAAGGCTCAAATACGAATTCACATAATATTTCTTGCTTAATACTGTGTGTGTGTACCAAGGATTGTTGGAATTGCCGATGTTACCTATTTCTTGCCTGATGATGTGGATATACTAAATGATTTTGTCTTCATCTAGACTTTAAGTGGTAGCCTAAGCGTTTGCCTGTCAAATGAAATCACAAAATAAGATTCCATATGGAGCATGCACTCAACTGCACGGGTGAAAAAAAACCCACAAAAGCTCAGGCAGCACAGAGGTCTATAATTATTACTCAGCTTGTCTGGTCGAACAACGAGTTGACAGTACGCACGACAAATGGCGATATACAGCACTAGCATCGTCACCACTTGTTTTCGGCAGTGTAACATGGAACTATCTGCTTTAGACAGGAGAGAAGGCTCGACATGTCTCATATGCACAACCTCAAGCGTATTCTTGGCACCAGCAGGACACACAGAATAACAAACAAAGTTCTCACTCGTGCTCAGATCCTCGGTTTCTGCAACCTGCTGCAACAACGGCATCTCTGCTACTAGGTAGACGTCCATGGTGTGGGGGATGGAAGGATCCTCAAAGACCTTTTCTACGGCGAGCTGGCTGATGATGACTCCAGGTCACAGAGGCGCCCTAACCTTTATTTTAAGGATGTATGCAAATGTTGATGTATGCAAAGAAAAGAAAAGAAAACAAACGAGACAGTCTTGATGGAGGCAGACACAAGAAGGTCATTGATAAAGATTAGGAAAAGACAAGCAACATTTATAGGCCATTTTATGAGGAAAGGGGAATTACAGCACCTGGTCACAACAGGAAAGCTGGAGGGAAAGAGACCCAGGGAGAAAATATTGGACGGACATGCATGGTGGCTGAGGACAGAGAGGGTGGAAGATGTACTTGCAGAGACAAGGGATAGATTCATATGGTGGGCCATGATCGCCAACGCCATGTGGCAGGGCACATGATGATGCCAATGTGACATTAAGTCCATGGGCACCAGTGTCAACAAGTGGGAGGAGTTCACTAATTAAAGGCAAGAGGTACAAAGCAGAGGGAGGAGGAGTGAGGCTGAAAGGCACCAGCCAACAGGGAAAGAAAGAGGGCGTGATGGAAAATCAAGACTTGTACCTCCAACCCACCCCGACGGGTCGTTTCGTGATCTACCGGGGTAGATGGATAATATTCGAATATTACTATAACACATCTACATACATGCAATTATTTGTGTACTCAAGAATATATGAAAACTCAGGCATAATACCACGTTGAAAAAGATTGACGAGGCATTTTACCCGTCGAAGAATTGTATCCGTCCATATTTATTAGTAAACAAGAAACATTACGAGGGTGCGGATGGGACCCGGAGCACCAATGTCTCACCATTGTCGGGACATTTACCGCCCGAGCTCCTGACGCCAATCGACAGTCATTTCTTCAAGGGGGGTGGGGGGCTGTCTATGCGTTGCATGACCCATCGGACCCAGTCATCAGTTACCTTGTTTACAAACCGAATGGCAAGGTAAGGAGATGACAAACCCCGGGACATAGCCACACAACGCTCACCAACCAGGTCCAGCCCAGCCTCTGGACCAAGAGATAATGGAAGACCCCACTCTCGCCCCACTCTGGTCTTCATCTCTCTTTCGGGCAGCCCGCCCTGCCACCAGCTCGCATAGCTGTCAGCACCTTTCCCCTTACTATATAGTCTCGACACTTAGCAGTCGGAAGCTCCCAACGTTGTTTTACTTGAATTACAGGGGTTATTTGAACGGCCGCGAAAGTGCCCCAGGTATGATGCTCCAGACACAGCCCATTTTGCTATTCAGCAAGGTCTGACATGCCCCGAACGAGAGCCCAAGTTTGCCGTCTTTCCGAGCAGTCAGCAGGTCTTTTCCTGCGGTCATCAGGCCTGATTCCCTGAAGTCAGTGGCCAGCAGGTCTTGCCCTGCGGTCATCAGGCCTGATTCCCTGAAGTCAGTGGCCAGCAGGTCTTGCCCTGCGGTCATCAGGCCTGATTCACTGAAGTCAGCGGCCAGCAGGTCTTGCCCTGCGGTCATCAGGCCTGATTCCCTGAAGTCAGCGGCCAGCAGGTCTTGCCCTGCGGTCATCAGGCCTGATTCACTGAAGTCAGCGGCCAGCAGGTCTTGCCCTGCGGTCATCAGGCCTGATTCACTGAAGTCAGCGGCCAGCAGGTCTTGCCCTGCGGTCATCAGGCCTGATTCACTGAAGTCAGCGGCCAGCAGGTCTTGCCCTGCGGTCATCAGGCCTGATTCACTGAAGTCAGTGGCCAGCAGGTCTTGCCCTGCGGTCATCAGGCCTGATTCCCTGAAGTCAGCGGCCAGCAGGTCTTGCCCTGCGGTCATCAGGCCTGATTCACTGAAGTCAGTGGCCAAACCACAAGCCGAAGTTAACAAGAAACACCACGAGGGTGCGGATGGGGCCCGGAGCACCAATACCTCACCACTCTCGGGACACTCAGTTAGTAGATCGCGCTTATTATACCAGCAGGTCGGTATCGTACGAAACGAAAGAAAAAGAATCGGGAAAAAAAAGAAGGGCATGGAACAGATAAGTTTTGTTTTATTTAACGTCCATCTACATGTGTTTTTATACTAGCAGAAAAGTTTAATAAACCGGTAAAGGAAGGAAATATGAAGCACAACAACAACCGAAAAACAAGATGTCAAGTCATTCTAACATCTAACAGTCTCCTAAACAAAAATTATTACAAAAAGATCCAGATTTTGTACTTGTCAAGGTTACTGGACCTTGAAAAAGCATCAGTTGAAATGAAATTTGATATGAAACGAGGACATTTGTATACCATCGCATCAGCTTTCTTTTTCCGGCTCAGCAAAATTTCGTGTGGATAGTGTCTGGCTTTGAGATATGTGACTGGCGATCCTCTTTTTCCCCCCTGGATTTTTTAAAGAAAGCGAGAGAGAGAGAGAGAAAGAAAGAGAGAAAAGAGAGAGAGAATGATTTGTAACAATGAGTAAGAGGAAAAAAGTTAAGAAGCCGACAGAGAAAATCGGAAATAGCGATGTGCGCTTCAGAGAACTCAAGTCTACTGGTGGCGCTCTTCAACTACGAAGTTACAAAAGGCGCCATTTATCGCTTCTAAGCCGAGAGAAGGAAACTAAAGTTCCTAAAAAGAAACGATGTGAAAGTGCTTGCTGAGATAAGGAAGGACTAAGTTAAGAAAAACTGGGGGTGGGGGGTTTGGTTGGAAGAGAGGAGCGAACCTGGTGACGTGTTCGAAAATTGGTACAAGAAAATTGATGTCACCGGCGCTTGTTTGTGTCTGCCGTGTGGGAAGGCACTGCAGTACGGTTCGAGCGTGTAGAAAAACCCCTACACAAGCAACCATACAAACCCCTACACAAGTATGCAAACCCCTACACAAGCAAGCATGCAAACCCCTACACAAGCAAGCATGCAAACCCCTACACAAGCAAGCATGCAAACCCCTACACAACAATGCAAACCCCTACACAAGCATGTATGCAAACCCCTACACAAGCAAGCATGCAAACCCCTACACAACAATGCAAACCCCTACACAAGCATGTATGCAAACCCCTACACAAGCAGTATGCAAACCCCTACACAAGCATGTATGCAAACCCCTACACAAGCAAGCATGCAAACCCCTACACAGCATGTATGCAAACCCCTACACAAGCAAGTATGCAAACCCCTACACAAGCATGTATGCAAACCCCTACACAAGCATGTATGCAAACCCCTCACAAGCAGTATGCAAACCCTACACAAGCAAGCATGCAAACCCCTACACAAGCATGTATGCAAACCCCTACACAAGCTGTATGCAAACCCCTACACAAGCATGCAAACCCCCACACAAGCATGTAGCAAACCCCTAAACAAGCATGTAGCAAACCCCTACACAGCATGTATGCAAACCCCTACACAAGCATGTATGCAAACCCCTACACAAGCTGTATCAAACCCCTACACAAGCATGTATGCAAACCCCTACACAAGCAAGCATGCAAACCCCTACACAAGCATATGCAAACCCCTACACAAGCAAGCATGCAACCCCTACACAAGCAAGCATGCAAACCCCTACACAATTATGCAAATCCCTACACAAGCAAGCATACAAACCCCTACACAAGCATGCAAACCCCTACACAATCAAGCATGCAAACCCCTATACAACAATGCAAACCCCTACACAAGATACAAACCCCTACACACAGTATGCAAACCCTTACACAAGAATGCAAACCCCTACACAACCATGCAAACCCTACACAAGTATGAAACCCCTACACAAGCATGCAAACCCCACACAATACAACCACAACATAAACCCCTACACAGGCATACAAACCCCTACACAGGCATGCAAACCCCTACACAAGGCATCAAACCCCTACACAGCATACAAACCCCTACACACATACAACCCTACACAAACAAACCCCTACACAGGCATACAAACCCCTACACAACCCTACAAACCCTACACAGGCATACAAACCCCTACACACATACAAACCCCTACACAAGCATACAAACCCCTACACAACCATACAAACCCCTACACAAGCATACAAACCCCTACACAAGGCATACAAACCCCTACACAGGCATACAAACCCCTACACAGGCATACAAACCCCTACACAAGCATACAAACCCCTACACAGCATGCAAACCCCTACACAGGCATACAAACCCCTACACAGGCATACAAACCCCTACACAGGCATACAAACCCCTACACAACCATACAAACCCCTACAAAAGCTACAAACCCCTACACAGGCATACAAACCCCTTACAAGCATGCCAACCCTACACAAGAATGCAAACCCCTACACAAGTACAAACCTCTACACAAGCATGCAAACCCCTACACAGGCATCAAACCCCTACACAGGCATACAAACTCCTACACAGGCATCAAACCCCTACACAAGCATGCAAACCCCTACACAAGCATGCAAACCCTACACAAGTATGCAAACCCCTACACAAGCATGCACACCCTACACAACATACAAACCCCTACACAAGACATACAAACCCCTATACAACCATACAAACCCTACACAACCATACAAACCCCTACACAGTGCCAACCCCTACACAAGCATCAACCCTAAACAAGCATGCAAACCCCTACACAAGCATGCACACCCCTACACAAGCATGCAAACCCCTAACAACCATACAAACCCTACACAAGCATGCAAACCCCTACACAAGCATGCACACCCCTACACAAGCATGCAAACCCCTACAAAAGTATGCAAACCCTACACAACCATACAAACCCCTACACAAGCATACAAACCCCTACACAAGCCATACAAACCCCTACACAAGCATGCAAACGACACAGCACATACAAAGAATTGGACTTGCTGAAGAAAAATTCGACATTACCAGTTGCGAGAACGAAGGATGTGCACACGACACGTTGAAAGAGGTCAGAGTTAAGACGGATGTAATGAAGGCCTAAAAGTGCTTTATAGTTTTGTTTTATTTACAGGCTTAAGGCTAAATGTGCAATCGTATGCTGTATTTCATATACTGTTTTTACTTGTATGTTTTGCTCTCACCGACTCTCCACTCCAGTCAGCAAACTTTGCGGCCCTACTCTGTAATGCGTTTCAGGCTTAGGGCAATTCCCAAGTCTGCTTTCAGGATTCTGGACAACTGGCCACTTACACCCAGCAGAACAGTGAAAACAGTGTAAATATTTTCAGAAGTTTCTGTCTGAGACAGTGCTGTTCCCACACTGTCCTCAAAAGCATTGGTTTTAAACACTGTCAGAGACCTACATATTTAAGTTTCCAACCACAAACAAACAAGAAACTCTTGTTAACACATTTTTGTCACACACACACAGACATACACAGACACGGACACACTGAGACACTCACATACATACATGCATACATATATACATACATACATACATACATACATACATACATACATACATACATACATACATACATACATACATACATACATAATATACATACATACGATACGTAGGTAGGTAGACAGGTAGGTAGATAGATGGATATAATGCTCTCCTGTTGATATCAAACACACGTTTTTCTAAATCGTCTTTTCTTCTAAACCTGTAGTGGTAGTCTGGATAGTCAGCTTTCGGATGAGATCGTAAATCAGGGTTGAAAAAGGATGCTCAGTGTAACTCCATGCAACTGGATTCCATAGAAAAGCTGGTTAAAATGTTTCAGTAAAATCGCTTCCTCCACTTGCTGAAATATAATTTTCTGCACTTGATGAAATGTTCAGTGTTTAATAGATCCTTAAACCCAAAGTAGTGAAATATTTCCTCCTCTTTGATAAGGTTATTGCATTCACTCGATAAAATCATTTTCACAGGATGTTCATACTCACAGCTTCATACGTAGACTTGTGCAAATAAATTTATGTGTGAAATCAATTTGATTACATGTGAAGTGTAAGCACCCCTACAGTCATCTGCAAATACGTTTACGTGTTGATGTGCGCATGTTATCAAAATAGATAACTTTCCGTAAACTTACTCATTGTCAATAAGTCTTTAGTACAGCTTTTGCAGTATAAACCAGTAACTTCGTTTTGACGATGATTTCCTGAAAAATGAATTCCTTTTTGTCCCAAATAATATTTGCTGTGAAATGTTTCTTCTGTTTGCCGTTTCTCGTAATGCCTTCTGCTTGTGAAACAGTTTTTCAAGTTAGCATGTATGAAATATTGTCTCCAGTTAATAATGTTATCTCCAGCAGTTGATAAAGTTATCCTCATCAGATGACGAAGTTATCATCTCCAGATAACAGTTATCTCCATCAGGTGATAAAGTTATCTCTTCCAGCTGATTAAAAATATATGTTGAAGGTGATAAAATTATCACCTCTAAATCTTAACGTTATGTCCTCCAGGTGTAAAGTTGAGTGTGTGAAAGAAAAGACATTGAGATGTTTGTTCTTTCATCACTGTCCAGCTGATGTTGACAAGTGCTCTCTGCTGTCCTCGACATGATAAAGTTAATCACTTCCCTGTATGACTAAACGTTATCTCCTCCAGATGAGAACGTTATCTCCACCACATGATAAAGTTATCTCCCACTAGATGGTAAATTTATTTCCAGTAGATTATCTTCACTTGTTATAGAAAAGTTATTGGGAAAAGAGTACCAGGTAGATGCAGGGAGAAAATATTGGTTTACAGAGTGGGTGGGAACAAAAAGGGTAGAAGATACACATGCAGCGACAAAAGACAGATTCGTCAGGAGAACCATCATCGTCAACGCTGTGCAGCATGGCACATGATGATGATAGAGGAGACATAGAAACACACACACACTCGCTCTGTCTCTCTGTCTCTCCATCTCTCTTCCTCTCTCTCTCTCTCTCTCTCTCTCTCTCTCTCTCTCTCTCTCTCTCTCACTCTCTTTTCTCTCTCTCCCCCTCCCTCTATTCTCTATCTCTCTCACAGACAACACACACACATACACACGCGCGACCACACACACACACACACACACATACTCATTCACACAAACACACAGAGCACACTCGCACACACACTCTTGAACATTCACATACACATACAAAAACAAACTCACACGCGCGGGCGCGTGATCGCACGCACACACACACACACACACGCACGCACGCACGCACGCACGCACGCACCACGCACGCACGCACACACACACACAAATCACACACACACACACACACACACATACACACACACCTCAGTATGTTAAATTAATCACTCGTATTGATCACTGTCACCCATAGAAGCCCGCGGCCACAACAGTTTCTCACTGCCCCCCACCTCCCACCCCCCCACTCATCTTCTACCTCATCCATAACATACAAACACGCTCGCACGCGCAAAGAACACACACACTAACACGCACGCATGCACGAAGAACACACACTTAACACGTACACGTACATGCACACAAACACTACACACACACAAACACACACGGCATAAACACACATTCACCTACATAACGCATGCTTTAAGCTCTCACAAACACACGCACGTACCCCCCCCCCCCCCCACACACACACACACACACTCTACATCCATACACAACACACAGAAACACATACTCAAGCACACAAACACAACACTCATACATATACACACACACAACACACACACACACACACACACACACAAACATATCAAGGGAAAAGAACTGATCTCCTCCCTTACCCCCACTGCTTACCATTTCACCTGGAATGGGTGTCTACTTATCAACCGCTCCTTGGGTTTTTGACTCAGCAATGTTCGTGAAGCGTTCCGAAGAAAGGAAGAGAGGGAATAATCATCAAGCAAGCATCGATACAGGCAGACTAGACCTAGATCTACCACGCAGAAATTTCATGATCTCATGTAAAGTTTTGTGATGTGTTGTGGCGAATTTGGGACTTTGTATGACGTGTCATACATATTTGAACAAGTAATACAACTCGAACACAGATTTTAATAGAAATTAAGCTATATGCGCCTGGTGTCTCAGTCCACGTTTTATCAGAAACCATTCAGTTTTAGTTTCAGTTTTAGTTCAGTGTTTCTCAAGACGACGTCTCCGCGCTCGGAACGAATTCCATTGCACTAACGTCACAGTTGCCATGTGTATGGTAATCATGGCACAAGCCTTAAGCCTGCTACAAACCCATGAGCTGGCCAGGCCCTGAGGCCCTACCTAGATTATGTTTTACCTAGTCTACATTATTTTTATACTGGTATTTTATCGGCCTTCCGCTGAAATAATCTTGGTTACATGTAAATAACAAGTGTATGTGTGTATCTTACCTTCACAAAGGAACATATATATAATACATATAATAAGAATTTTGTTTGAAATGTACCGTAAGACGCGGTCATCACTGAAACAAAATTGTCACTATCATACATAGTTTTCAAGTATTTTTTCGAACACATGAAGGTACTGAATATTCTCCGTATGTTACATTTGTGAACATAAAATCTTGTGTGTAATAAATTCAGGTCAAGTGTCTTAACAGATTGCAGTTTTTCTCATGTCCGAACAGAACAATGTTTTCAGTTAATATTTGTTGAGGTGGCGTTAGTGCGTTCATTATTGGTTGATGTTTGTTATTGTTGTGATGCCAATCTGGCTCCGAAACAAATTATGCAAGCTGATACGTTCAATTCTGCAGAACGAACAAGCACCGTTGTTCCTCACTCTCGTCTGTATTCAGATAACGTGTATTACCAGTACATAATGCACTATTCTGAATGATAACCGTGCAGATGGATAACTTGACCTGTGTTCTAAGCGTAGTATCTGTACGGTTAGAAGATGAAAAATCAAGTAAATCAAGTTTCATCTCTCTCTCTCTCTCTCTCTCTCTCTCTCTCTCTCTCTCTCTCTCTCTCTCTCTCTCTCTCTCTCTCTCTCTCTCTCTCTCTCTCTCTCTCCCTCCTCTCTTTGTCCTTCTGTCTCATCTCTCTTTCTCTCTCTCCTTTCCCTCCCTTCCCTCTCCCTCTCTCCAACACTTTTACACTTCCTCACCGTTGTTTCTGAGACTCACTGACGGATGCAAATCTGGTGGTGTTATTCTAATGATGACCTGGTTTTATGGCAGAGAGAGATGTGTTTATCTACTTGTGCCAATCTGCCTCAAGGGATTTGTCAGTCGTCATCTATTAAAATCCCTACTGTGGGGTTTGCTGGCTGCCTTTTCTTCCCTTCATCTCTCTCTCTCTCTCTCTCTCTCTCTCTCTCTCTCTCTCTCTCTCTCTCTCTCTCTCTCTCTCTCTCTCTCACTCACACACACACACACACACACACACACATACACATACACACACACACACACACACACACCACTCTGTCGCTCGCTCGCTCGCTCTCTCTCTCTTCTTCTTCTTCTTCTTCTTCTCTCCCTCCTCTCTCTCTCTCTCTTTCTTTCTTTCTCTTTCTCTCTCCTCTCTCGCTTTTCTCTCTTTCTTCTCTCTCACCTCTCTTTCTCTCTCCTCCCTCCCTCTCTCTCCTCTCTCTCTCCCTCTTT
>JAPXFY010000032.1:19167256-19174756 GCA_030674185.1 Monoplex corrugatus
TTTTCCAACTGTGTTCCCTTGATTGTGTGGTTTCACTATTTCTTTTTATAATTGATTTGTTTTTGTTTTTGTTTTTGTTTTGTTTTTTTGTGGGGGGGGGGGGTTGTGTTTTGTTTGCATTCAATTTGCTCACAATATGCAAGAAATTATGGTTATTTATACCCACAGACATACATACATGCATACATATCTGCACACATGCATACATACATACAGACATACAGATATGCATGCATGCATGCATGTCTGTCTGTATGTATGCATGCTTACATACATACATACATACATACATACATACATACATACATACATCATGTATATATACACTGTGCATGCGTGATAAAAACTATGATCATAATACATTTTGCAAATGTCGTGCGAATGGATGCCTGGAGAGTTTTTTATGCACAAACTCTAAGTGTGGGTAAATAAAGGACCATAAATTCTAAGCAGCATGTCTCAACCAAAAGAATAAATCAATAAATAAAAAAATTGATTATGCCTGTGGAGTTTTAGATAGGTTACACTAAACAGTAGATAGGGACAGTGTACCACCAGCTGATTGCCATGTCTGGCATTTGTAAGCAAAGGCCTAGTTTGCAGTAAGGCTCCTCCTGGTCCGTTCAGCAGTGTTGTCAGTCTACTTGGTCGTCAGCCTGCCCTGTCTGATCTTTCTCAAAATGTTTACTGTAAGATGGCCTTGGAGAACCTCGGGATCTTTGTTTCCTTCGGTATGACTAGGGAATAATATCTGAACACTAACTGGTCTCATGTCATCACGTGGTTTTTGTTTGTTTGTTTTGTTTTGTTTTGTTTGTTTGGATAACTGTATTTTGACTGTGCCGTTATCTTGTGTTTTGTTTGTTTGGATAACTGTATTTGACTGTGCCGTTATCTTGTGGTTTGTTTGTTCGTGTGTGTGTGTTGTGTGTGTGTGTGTTGTGTGTGTGTGTGTGTGTGTGTGTTGTGTGTGTGTGTGTGTGTGTTTGGATAATTGTTTGCATTTTGACAGTGCTGTTCGTAAATCTGTGTCACGTTACCCAGCTGTGACACAGTATTTGATGTGTTTGACAACTGTTGTCGTACCCTTTGTGTTTATAGATACATGTCTTGCTGTGAAGTGAGTTAATGTCAATTGCTGTAGACGTTCGCGCATTGCCTTGATAATCATTGTCAGATTGCAGTTTCACGACTTCTTTAAGCATAGACTTTTATCGATTTGATTCATATGATCAGGTGCACAGTATTTTTAATATTTTTCTAATGTGTCTTGGAGCTAGTTTTCTGTCTCCATCTAGTGCACTTAGTCTGATCTTTGGCGCTGTGTTATGTGCATAGGTATGCCCATACACGATTGACCTGGGCGAGAGCCATTAGGTCATGAGATAATATATCGTGTATGCCTTGTACTCCCTCTGCGGAAGGAATCCTCAGCGGCAGATCTGGATGTGTTCCATTATCAGGCGATTTACTCTAGTTCTCTCCAATTCTGTCCAGGCATAGATTTGTCAGTTAAAAAAACAGTGCAACAGTGTTATCGTCAGAGAGGATTTGTGCAGGGAACGGCCAGTTTGAGTATGGAACAGTTAGCAGGGCCTCTTGAAGTTGCTGGCCATGAAAGTCAAGAGATCGGTATGTTGTGAAGTAGAGATGGTTGCATGATCCTGAAAGCACAAACGAAATGCGCAGAACAATTAAGAATGGAGGAATTAAGAATCTCAGAGCAGTGGCGAACTTTCACAGGGCAGAAGGAACCAAAGAAGGACTCCTAAGGACTCATATGTAAAATTCCATCACGTCAGATTCTACAACTGTCCCTGAGCAGCTGAAGCAACATGCTCAAGATTGATCAGCCTGATTCCACACGTCATTACGTCTTTGAAGGAGATGCAGCTTACAACCCCACGAAAATCCTCAGGAAGAGGAACAGAGGAAGAAGCAGCAGCAATGAGTAATCCAGTAAAACAAGGACATTTTCTGTAGACATGATACTGTTTGGGCTGATTTTGTTCATGTGTATAAATGGACATTCCTAGATCCAGAAACAGTACAATTATTACAACAGAATGCCAACATTGTGTTTTTGTGTTTGTGTGTATTGTAGGGTCCTGATTTTCTAGATACTTTGCTCAAATACCAGAGTCGACGTCTGGAGGATCAACGTTGCAACATGCCTCTGCCTGTCGCCAAGGTGCCTCCCCTTTTCCCCACCCCAACCTGATCTCTGTCTCTCTCTCTCTCTCTCTCTCTCTCTCTCTCTCTCTCTCTCTCACTCACTTCACCTGCGACCTTCCACCATGAAATAAATGTCTTAATTGAGGCCGCAGCCTTTTACATTTAGCAAAGCATATAGGTGCTGGAGTTGGAGACGTCTGTGGTCTTTTTCATTGGAATTATTTTTGTGAACTTTCCTACACACGGTTCTCGCTAAAACATGTAATCTCATACATCACCAAATTTCACAAGTCTTCATGACAACTCTTGATAGATTTAATCTCAGTTTCCTTATAACAGTGTTTTGAGGGATCAGATCTTAAAAAGCCAGTATGTCTTGCTTTACCCTGATTTCCCTGGTGCTGAATTTGCGAATTTTTAAACGATTTTGCCATAGAACAAAGCGAGAATAAACCAACGCTTTAACACAGACGAAAACTCGAGTTATGTCTCTTTTAAGACAGTTGTTTTCCGTGGATGGTCGCAGTTCTGTTTGACGGCTTCCGCTTATCTCCCCCCTTTCTGCCGACCCATTTCCTCTTTCTTGACATCTGCTTTGCGTACACTGTGAGGTCAGTTGGTGTTGTGGAGTTTGAGTGACGGTTTGCGTTTTAGAACTCGTCCCAGTGTCGTTGTTTAAGCGTAGTTTTGCATGTGAAAGGGTCATTGTCGTTCCTCTTTGTGCCCTGTTCCCCCGACTGTGTCGTGGAGAGTTTAAAGTGGTGCGATCTGTCTGTATATACATGGAACGGTCCATTTTTATGCTGGGGGTGGATAATAGGTGATGGTGATTGGTGTTGTTGCTGATCTTTTGGCCTCTTTGAACAGATCACATTGCACAGGAAAAAGATTATTTGGAGAAATTGCATCATGCAGGAAAAAAATCTTTATTGTAATTAGAAAAGGAAAGACTTCTTTGGTGTTGTGGGATCTTTAACGTTGTTATTGTTGGTGTATTTCCAACGAAACTAGAAAAGAAAAGACTTGTCAGGCATTGGACCTGTTTCCCACTTTCCCTTTCTTGGACAAATTCAGTTTGCAAAATATTTTGTACCAACTAATTTGACGTTACAAGTAATTAATTTGAATCTATTTTTTTTCTGCGTCATATCAGAAAAGTTGGGAAAACTTGACAACAAATGTAGACTCGCTTATTGATAAAATTGCATGATTATTTGGTTGATGTTCCGTCACGTAGTATGGTTTGACACATATGGAAGAATCTCCGATTGTCGTAACGGTACGTTCATCAACCTGAAATTGAAATTCGTTGGGGGGGGGGGGGGGGGAGGGGGGCGTATTTCAACGGCAGACCATATCATTGTGTCACTAATGCAGAATCCGCTGATATATTTGTCAAATACCTTTGACCTACCACCTCTTCTGCTTCTTCCTTAAGATGTTTTAACTTGATTGTTGTACTAATAGATGTATTCATGTGCATAATTATGTTGTACTGGTCGATGTACAAACTTGTGTAGATTTCTGTATTGATGGATGTACACATGTATATACATTGCTGTATTGATAGATATATGCACTTATTTAATTATGTACGTTGTGTACTGACAGATGTGTACATTTACCTTTATATGTATATATCACTGACTTTTATTATATATTTCTTGCTAAACCATGCTTTTCTGCTGTTCAAACTGGTTTCTATGGGGAATTTTATGAGATTGTGGTGAATTACACTGTGTATAGTTCACTCGTGCATTGCTAACAGAGCTTCCTCACTCTTCCATAAGCAACACTGAAGTAAACAGTGTGTGTGTGTGTGTGTGTGTGTCGGTGTGTGGGTGTGTGTGTGTGGTTCACATCTTGTCTCTCTCAGGTACCCACATACACAAGCACGCACACGTACACACACTGATACATGCACACAAAGGAGAGCCAGACAGACAGAGTCAATACAACAACACGCAGCATTGCTGGCTTCATCACACACATACACGACACTCCATCATCCATATCCCCATGCCCAATACTGAACGAACCGCGGAGCCTACTCCCAACAATTTCCTAATGTCAACGGAACAAATGAGAGTTTAGTGCTTGCCGGAAAGATAAAGATGAATAAGGGTGACGTTGACACAAAAAGTGTATTGCTCGGCAAAATATGTTATTGGACCCCGCGCAGGAATGCACGTATGCAATTTTCCCAAAGTTGGGAAACTAACCAGATTTTATGATGACCGTTTCAGGCAAATATTTGATGGACTTGCGGAGAAATTTGGGAACAAAATGTGTTTTATGATACATATTTGACACAGTCATTTAAGAGAAAGATGGGAAACGAAGAAGATTTTATCATAAGCGTTTCAGACATATCTGATTGATTGTTCTGAAGTTGTGGAACGAAATCACGTTTACGTCGGCAATTGATTTTGAGGTGACTACTTAATAATCTTCAGAAATTGGAGACTAAATAGGTTTCCAATGACCGAAGAGGGTAATTTAGGCTTTATTATATGGTGATCATATATATATTTGATAGCGTTTAGAAATCGTGCAACGAAATACACTTTAGGGTGGCTGTTGGAGATAATTATTCGATACCGTTAAGACACTGAAGCAGAATAGTTTTTACGATGTTTGTATAAAACATACTATTATATTTCAGAATTCATAAGTCGGAGAATAAAAAGCAGGTTTATGATGGTGACTAATGATACGAAAATTTGATAGTCTTTAGATTGGAGACTAAAGCGGGTTTTATGGGACCGAGACCAGTTTGGTGACCTCCAGGTTTTATGCAGACTGTTCGTGGGAAACATGAATAATTGTCTTCAGAACTTGAGGAACGAAGCAAGTGTCTACGATGGACTGACTGGAATTAACAAGTGATGTCATTTTTATCTAGTCTTGCTGATCTCTCAGCGAGATGGTCACCGCGAAATTGGGAGTTCGTTCACAAGCGATTCAGCACACACCTGTGGGCTAGTTGGTAGAACCGTGGACTCAGGATCTGATATCTTGAGTTCAATTCCAGCTGGCAACATGAAAAACTGGCCAGTTCGCTGCCCATCTCAGCTTAGTGTTTGATAAGTCCCTTCTCCCCATTCCCCGTTTCAAGACCTTGTCAACGCATAGGGTGTTGTACAGATTCAGGAAATCTGTCGAATAATTGATGGCGGATTTGGGTGGAGTGCATATGGAGTTGTTCGAGCGCAGTGACTCCCTTTTGAAATAACTCCGATGACTTTAGCACACTCAGACAATTCCATATGCGCTCCAACCAATCTGTCATAGAGTGGGCAAACTCTTTGAGCTTGCGCAAAACCCCCACGGGCTGGTAGTGTATTGAAATGTGGGAGAGGGCGGAGCAGGGAGAAGGCAACAGGACCACTGAAACACTAATCTGACACCACTGGAATGATTGCAGCATGAAAATTGACAGAGACCGTAGCATTAAGATGGGCAGTGAACAGGCCAGTGTTTATGTTGCAGGCTAGGATTGAACTCGAGACATCAGACATCAGTACCTACATCACCACGTAAAATCAGGTGGAGGAGAAAAATTCCTGATCAATCCGTGATCTCAACCCGGATTTATCGCGTGCTAGGCAATAGCTTTAGCCACTAGGCCAGACACTCTGCTGTTGAAAGCCTTACAGAGGAGAGTCCTTAAAACACCCTGAAATCAGTTGATGTATACTGCATTATGTTTGATTTATGTTCGTTTTTATTCTGTATGATTACAACTTCCTTCATTGTTGTCCAGTGAGATGTCGCACAATTTCCTTTGATGTTGTCTTGTGGTGTGTATCATAGTTCACTCGATGTTGTGTGACATTGTGACAAACTTCATTGGGTTTTTGTGGTGACACTTTGTGTACAAACTTCATGGATGTGATGTTACACATGTAATGAAAGTTCTTGGTATCTATTAGATCTCAGACATTATGCCATGTAACATTCTGATCAAATTTCATTGGATGTTTCTCATATTGTGCTCAAATTTCATTGAATGTTGTGCCGTATCATATTTCATTGGATGTTGTGTCATGATATTGTGCTCAAATTTCTTTGGGGTGTTGTGTCGTATTCAAATTTCATTGGATGTTGTGTCATGATTGTGCTCAAATTTCATTGGATATTGTGTCGTATGCAAATTTCATTGGATATTGTGTTATAATTGTTTCAGATTTCATTAGATTTTGTGTCAAATTATCTTGAAATTTGAATGGATGCTATGATTGATATGTGATTGTATTTAATCCCGTATTGTGTCGATACTTAATTTAGCATATTATTGATCGTTTTCCGCCCATTCTTCAAGTGTGTGATGTACAGTGATAATTATGGTTTAATTTTGTTGATTACCCCAGAACATTACAAAATTGAAAGGGAATCAGTCAAGTTATTATACTTACAGACAACTGGTGCACATTTCGGCGAATGAATAAGACTTTACAAGTTATATGGCATTCGGTGGTGTTGATGTACCACAAATATTATACACACTGTGGAACACTCGACATTACGCATGATATATATATATAGATATATATTATCATACTATATAATATATATATATTATTGTGTGTGTGTTGTGTGCTGTGTGTGTGTGTGGTGTGTGTGTGTGTGTGTGGTGCACGCGCGAATGCACAAACAAAACCCAATGGAAACAGTTCTAGAAGCTTTCCTGTAGTCTAGGTTTCTTGATAAGGAAGTATGTTAGTCCAGAGAAAACATTCAGAGGGAGTTGAATACACACACCACATACAATGATCAATACATTATACACTGATTCAAACACGTTAACGTGAGCTAGGTAAAGCTAGGGTGTAAACCTTCAACCACAGTCACCGACATAGATGTCAACTGTGGACGTTATTCTGTGCCGGATCGGATTGATCAGTCACTTCGGACACACTGACTCAAAGCAATTCATGAGCGTGGTCATTGTCGACGACGACAGCGAACACCATATATATATATATATATATATATATATATATATATATATATATATATATATAATATATATATATGTAGTATATATACGTTTAATTGCCACCGGTGTGCGTCCATGGACCGGGATTTGAATATCGTCCTTCCCCCTCTCCCAATGCTTACGTCATAACAACCGAGGCTTGCTGACCAGTTTATCTGCTTTCCCTCTTCCCTTACTATTCCCCTCCAACGGCTGGACAGCATATTATGAAAAAGCCATCTCTGGCCGATGTGAATCGCTCGACATGCATATACAAACGGTCAGGGTTTAAAACCTGCATATCCCCTTCCCTCACTTTTACTTTATGTCAGTTGAGGCTTGCT
>JAPXFY010000032.1:19182256-19189756 GCA_030674185.1 Monoplex corrugatus
TTATAGTTAACCTGGCTATGATTGTTTATACATGTAGTTAACTTGGCTATGAATGGGTACCAGACTTTCTTCAAAGTTAAAACAGATAAATCAGCAAAGAGAGGAAAGGGGCCCGCTCTTACAATGTGTGCCCTGAGAAACATTGAGGTCTCTTCGACCTCACTCCTCTACGACATAAGGTTTATGGGATAACCGTTACTTTATATTTTTCTACATTAAATTCTGTTTTATTTTTCAGGAGCGCTTTAACTTACCTTTTATTTTCCTACATTAAAGTCTTCTTGTTTTTCAGGAGCGCTTTAAATTACCTTTTATTTTCCTACATTAAAGTCTTCTTGTTTTTCAGGAGCACTTTAAATTACCTTTTATTTTCCTACATTAAAGTCTTCTTGTTTTTCAGGAGCACTTTAAATTACCTTTTATTTTCCTACATAAAGACTTCTTGTTTTTCAGGAGCACTTTAAATTACCTTTTATTTTCCTACATTAAAGTCTTCTTGTTTTTCAGGAGCACTTTAAATTACCTTTTATTTTCTTACATTAAAGACTTCTTGTTTTTCAGGAGCACTTTAAATTACCTTTTATTTTCCTACATTAAAGTCTTCTTGTTTTTCAGGAGCACTTTAAATTACCTTTTATTTTCCTACATTAAAGTCTTCTTGTTTTTCAGGAGCGCTTTAAATTACCTTTTATTTTCCTACATTAAAGTCTTCTTGTTTTTCAGGAGCACTTTAAATTACCTTTTATTTTCCTACATTAAAGACTTCTTGTTTTTGAGGAGCACTTTAAATTACCTTTTATTTTCCTACATTAAATTCTGTTTTATTTTCAGGAGCGCTTCAACTTACCTTTTATTTCCTACATTAAAGTCTTCTTGTTTTTCAGGAGCACTTTAAATTCCTTTTATTTTCCTACATTAAACTTATTTTTCAGGAGCGCTTCAACTTACCTTTTATTGTCCTACATTAAACTCTTGTTTTTCAGGAGCACTTTAACTTACCTTTTATTTTCCTGCATTAAACTCTGCCTTATTTTTCAGGAGCACTTCAACTACTATGCTTATGATGACGTGGTGGGGCCTGTGGTCTTGTCCATGCGGCTGGAAATTGAAGGAGATAGAGATAGCATCAACGTCATCCTGAGGTCAGTCTGACGTCAATGACAGTGACCTCATGGTGTGTGTGTGTGTGTGTATTACTGACGTCACGTTTTGAGTGGTGTAGTGTGTACTCTTGTTGATATAGATGTAGACGACTGGATATTTCGATTTCATCCTTTCAGCCAAAAGAAACATGGCTCCAGTGCATTCTGTCATTCTGCTGCTACATTCTAGAACTCGCTCCCCTTCAATCTGCATCATGTTCCTTTCTTTCCAACTTTTAAGTCCGCAACTGAAAACTCGTCTCTTCAAAAGACAGTTGATAAATTCCACCTAGAAATACTGACTTGCTGCCTGTCGTTTTACTTTCTGCTAGTGTATGAATATATGTGATTGTGCGTGTTTTGCTGTCTGTCCTTGTGTGTGTTGGTATGTACGTGTGTGTGTGTGTGGGGGGGGGTGTATGGTTTGTGAATGTGTGACTGCACAAATGGGTGTGGGGGATGTAAGTGAGTGTGTATGTGTGTTCGATCTTAACATGCAAATCTGTACAGCACCTAGTAGTCTACGTAATTAGGATGAGCGCTATAGAAATTGTCTTCATTTATTGTTCTTCCTGTTAGATATATTGGCAACCCCTCAACCTTTCGGCCTGTGATAGCCTCAGTATTGATATCTACTTCTTCTAGGTTCTACACTTGACTTACAAAGACTGTTGGCAGTAAAACGTCCAAGTCTTTTTGTCTCTTTCTGTCTCTGTCTGTTCCTCTCTCTCTCTCTCTCTCTCTCTCTCCTCTCTCTCTCTCCTCTCTCATCTCTCTCTCTCTCTCTCTCTCTCTCTCTCTCTCTCTTTTCCTGTCTCTCTTTCTTCTCTCTCTTTCTCTCTCTCTCTCTCTTTTCTCTCTCTCTCTCTCTTTCTCTCTCTCTCTCTCTCTCTTATTCTTTCTTTCTCTCTCTCTCTCTGTCTATGTCTCTCTCTGTCTATGTCTATGTCTCTCTCTCTCTCTCTCTCTCTCTCTCTCTCTCTCTCTCTCTCTCTCTCTCTCTCTCTCTCGCTCTTTCTCTGTGAGATAAGCTGTCTTTATCTTAACGCACGCTAACGTGTTTGAATAGTATATGTGTACTGACGATTGTATGTGAGTGTGTGTTGTGTGTTTGTGTGTGTGTGTGGTGTGTTGTGTGTTGTGTGGTGTGTGTGTGTGTGTGTGTGTGTGTGTGTGTGTTTTACAGAACTCGCACCAGTACCAGACAGGAACAGGTGGATGCCGGAGAAATACAGACTCCCTTTCGGTTGGCTAAGGTGAGATAAATCCTCTAGTGTAAATTCGCTAGTGTTTGTGAATACGAGCCATAGACCTCACTGATAAGAACTGACGGGGGTAGGGGCAAAGAAGTAGGTGGACAACGCAGAATGTGTAAGTTTAATGTAACGATGATAGTGCCGTAGGCGATGTGTTACAGTTTGTTTCTGAAAGTTCTGAATTCTGTGATGATCGAATAAAGTTTTTGAAGCTTTTTCACAAAAATATCTGTCAGTTAAATTAATTTTCTTATCGAGTAAGTTTATTTCCGGAAAGGAAAAAAAGTCCATTGAAATCAGCAATTTTTTTTTTCAAAATTGTAATCTTGGATATTTTAGTATTCTATCATAAGACAGTTTCAAATTACTTTTTTCTATTAGAGTGATAAATTCTTCCTGCTGAATGTTATGTGTTGACCCTGTTGGGTTTTTGGTTATTTGCTGTGATCCGTGATGCCCAAATTGGGGTTAAAAGATCTGTTAAACATTTTGGAACAAAATCCAAAACAAGTGTGACTGCCCGCGTTCAAGCAAACAGGAACCAGAAAAAACACGAAAGAAGAATATGAACGCGTATTTAATGCAACAAAAGGTTCCTTTTCTCAAACTGAAGACAGCAGCAGGGAAGTTTCAGTCTTTTTCTCAAATTTTTTGTATCTAGTGTTTGTTTGTAATCTTACGCTTAACAAAGCCAGTTGGCCGAAAATTTGCGCCTGTCTTGTTTTGTTGTATTAAATACGCGTTCATATTCTTCTTTCGTGTTTTTTCTGTTTCCATTTTGGAACAAGCTAAAGAAGTATAGCGGAAGAAACAATACATAAAACACATCAAGTGAAGATCAGTGATTTAGATCTTATAGAAACCCATTTATAGAACAATCCAGTACAAATAATCTAAACGACAAAGACGTAATTTATGTAGGTATATTGATACCGATTTTCTTGAACAAGACATTTCAGAGAGTGAAGTATATACAGCTATTCATGCTTTGAAGAACGGCAAAGCTGCAGAACTGGATGGTAACACAGAAGAATTTTTCAAGAATGCAGCATGTATACTGGTACCAAATGTTGGTGACATTTTTCAACAGACTGTTCTCTGCTGGATCTTATCCCATATCCTGAACAGAATCGTTAATCCAAGCGCTCCACCGAAAAGGAGATAACAATAATCCATATAATTACATCTCATCATCTCAACTCTCATCTCTCTCCCTCGCTGGGATGGGCGGTAGGAGCCACGCTCGCCGTCACAAGTTGTAGATAATTACAGGAATACTTTTACCACAAAATTTCAAGCAAACTGTATTGTTTTAGTTTCCATGCCCTCTAAAATAAATAGATTGAAACGGAAAATGTCACTGGTGAAAATGAAGCAAATTTCCGCAAAAATTAAACTATTAAGCATATTGTACGACATTTCCAGTCATTCAGAAGCAGTTGCTCTTCAAAAAGAAAAATACATATGTAGCTTTGATTCATTTCCGTCAACTGATTCTGTTTCCGTTCTTCTCTTCCTGTCTGTCTGCATTTTTATTCTCTCTCTCTCTCTCTCTCTCTCTCTCTCTCTCTCTCTCTCTCTCTCTCTCTCTCTCTCTCTCTCTCTCTCTCTCTCTCCCCCTCTCTCTCTCCCTGTCTCTGTCTGTCTTTCTCTGATGTGTTCAGAACTTTTTGTGAGCGTTTGTGTTTATTTTTATTAAAATCAGCCCCCCCCCCCCCCCCTTTTTTTTTTTTTTTTTTTTTTGTTTTTGTTTTTTGAATGAATTGGAGGCTAAAACGTGAACTTTAACCCTTTGACTCCCACACCCTGTCCACTGTCTACTTGGGGAAAAAATAGAAAAGAAAATTAACCCTTTGACTCCTGGACTGTATCCACAAACTGCAGGAAGCTGGTGGGTAGGGTGAGGGAATCAAAAGGGTTAAGTTTTTGCTTTGCTGGCATGGTTGACAAATAACTGGATACTAGTGGACAGGGTGCGGGAGTCAGAGAGTTAAACCATCAAACTGTCAATTGTTTCTCTACCTGTCTGTCGGTCTCTCTTATCTACATGTACATCATTGAAATATGTTTATATAAATGTTGATGTTGGGATTGCCATATCAAATGATCATGTTGATTATGTATTTGTGCCCCCTAAGACAAAGTAGTAGCCTATATTTGAGTAAAGCATCCCTCCCAACTCTGTGTGTGTGTGTGTCTCTCTTTCTCTCTCTCTCTCTCCCTCACCTCTCTCTCTCCTCCCCTCCCCCCTCTCTCTCTCTCTCTCGTCTCTCTCCTCTCCCATCTCTGTGGTGTGTCTGCTCTCTCTCTCTCTCTCTCTCTCTCTCTCTCTCTCTCTCTCTCTCTCTCTCTCTTTTTCCCTCCGTCTTCACCCTTAGCGCTTCGCATTTTACGAATTCTTTCCTTCTCCCCTCCATTAAACCTTGAGGGGTGGTCTGGTGTTAGCCATTCGAATATTAGAATAAACAAAGTTTCTGTGTGCAGCGTGTATTTAATGTGCGTAGAAGATCCCACAGCAACAAAACAGTTGTCCCTGGCAAAAAATGCTGTAGAAAAATTCCACTGTCATTAGCAAACAAACATACACGAACACTGGGAAATGGAAAGAGAGAGAATGGCACTGTACTAGGGTAGTCTGCTTTTCCTAAGGAGAACGGTCCACGTTTTATGCAGAAAATACCTTAATGACAAAAACAAATGTTTATAAAGATACACACAATCCAATCCATACCATCTCCAATTACATTCAGTGAAAAAAGAAGACGATAAAAACCCAATTCCATTTTGTTCTTTTGTTTCAGCACTTATGTGAAGATCTCTCCTCAGACAAATTCTATCCAGTGTTGTCATTGAAGGTATGATGTCTGTCTTTCATTTCTCTTCTTTTGGTTGTCTGTTTCTTTTTTCTCTCACAATCTTTGTTCTTAATCCCTTCTTTCTACATTTTGTTTGTGTGTCTGTCTGTCTGTCTGTCTTCGTTTTTTATCTTTGTTTTAATTTGTAACGAAAACACAAAATGCGTGCGCGCCCGTGCTTGCGTGCGTGTGTGTGTGTGTGTGTGTGTGTGTGTGTGTGTGGTGTGTGTGTGTTTCTCTCTCTCTCTCTTTCTCTCTCTCCTCTCTCTCTCTCTCTCTCTCTCCTCTCTCTCTCTCTCTCTCTCCTCTCTCTCCTCTCTCTCTCTCCTCTCTCTCTCTCCTCTCTCTCTCATGGAAACTGATGTAAAGAACAAATCCGCTAATATAGATAAATGTCATGTTGTGCATGTTGGTTGATTGATTGATTGATTGATTGATTTTATCGGTGTGATTATTTTTATCTGTTCATTCATTTATTTCTTTATTGATGTGTTCAAGGGCTCAGAGCTGATCATGGCATACGACGAACACACCCTCACTCACTGTTTCAAATTTGGTGTCATCTACCAAAAATTTGGTCAGGTATGTATGTCTGTGCATAATTGCGAGCCATTAGCAGTTGTTGATAGTCCATTTCATGATATTAGTTCTTTGTCGCATCAAGATTAAAAACAACAGTAATAGCAGCATGAACAACAATAACGATAACAGCAACGACGACAACAACAACAGCGTCAAGAACGACGACGATAACAACATTTAAGTATGCAACTGACTTTGTTATCAGATGTCATCTCTCCTTTGCGATGGTAACAGAACGTTAAATATGCATATGTCCTAAATGTTTTCTGCTGCTGAGCCATTTCCTGTCCACGATAGTGGTATCTGTGTGTACAGTGGTGTGTCTTTTGTCTGAAGATGCTGGGTTTTGGGGTTTGTTTCTTTTTATGTTCCAGGATATCGGGGACATGTATATATATATGTATGTATGTATGCATATGATGTATGTATGTATGTATGTATGTATGTATGTATGTATGTGTGTGTGTGTGTGTGTGTGTGTATCTGTGTATGTTTGTACGTATATATTTTGTATGTGTGTGTGTGTGTGTGTATCTGTGTATTTGTACGTATATATTTTGTATGTGTGTGTGTGTGTGTGTATCTGTGTATGTTTTGTACGTATATATTTTGTATGTGTGTGTGTGTGTGTGTATCTGTGTATGTTTGTACGTATATATTTTGTATGTGTGTGTGTGTGTGTGTATCTGTGTATGTTTGTACGTATATATTTTGTATGTGTGTGTGTGTATCTGTGTATGTTTGTACGTATATATTTTGTATGTGTGTGTGTGTGTGTGTATCTGTGTATGTTTGTACGTATATATTTTGTATGTGTGTGTGTGTGTGTGTATCTGTGTATGTTTGTACGTATATATTTGTATGTGTGTTGGTTATATACATATATGTCTGTATATATATATACATACCATATATGTATGTGTATATGTGTATGCGTGTATGTATATATAATATATATATATATATATATATATATATTGTGTGTGTGTGTGTGTTGTGTGTGTGTGTGTGTGTGTGTGTGTGTGTGTGTGTGTGTGTGTGTGTACATGAATAGGTACATACAGGTACATATATACATCTTTGATAATAGATGCATGGCTTTTGTATACTTGTTTGTAATATGACGTGTTGTTTACAGCATGTTATGTCAGTGTGAAATAGTTTTTAAAAAAAGCAGTATGAATAACAACAACAGTTTCGCAGCAGCAAATGCAATCAGAGAAACAAACGAATAACAAACTAAATAACAACAAACATGAAAAACATTATTTCTTGGTGTGTGAAATATTTTTCTGTGTGTGTTTATGTCTGTTGTGGTGTGAGGTTTGGGTTTCATAGCCCACAGGCGGATTTTGACATCTTGACTACATCTGACAACACTCACAAGGGATATCTTAGAAAATAACAGGAACAATATCGAAATAAACAAAGCAGAGAAGAATGAAAATGTTACAAAGGAAGACAGGAGTGGAGACAAACACACAAAGACAGGCAGACAGAATAAGACAAACAAAGATGAGGAAAGAATTTGTGTTGCCATAAGCCGGTCCCAAAGGCCGTTTCAGCAATGTAGGCTACAGAGACAGAAAAACAAAAACAAAAAGAAATGAGATTAGAAAGACAGAGGTAGAAAGAAACAGAAAAGAGGAAAGAAAAAGAATGGAA
>JAPXFY010000032.1:19194756-19254756 GCA_030674185.1 Monoplex corrugatus
TCTTCTTGAAAAGAATGTTTGTCATCTTCTTGAATGCTGTTTTGGCTTTGCCGATTCTGCTGGCTATTTCTGGTGTGCATCTGCCGTCTGATGAAATGATCGTTCTCAGGTATTTAAACTTATCAACCTGTCTCAAGGTTGTGCCATTTGCTGTTATTTTGCATGAGGGGATTTCATGTTTTTTACTGATCACCATGACTTCAGTCTTCCTGCTGTTTAGTTCCAACCCCTTACCTTTGCTTTCTATTTCTAGTATATTCACAAGGTTTTGTAGATCCCTTTCATTTTCTGCAATTAGCACGGTGTCATCTGCGTATCGAATGTTGTTTATCATTTTCCTCCAACCTTTAATCCAGGGTCTTTAGGTTTCTCATTGTGTTTTAGCTGTAAAATGAAAACAGATCTGGTGACAAAACACAACCCTGTCTGACTCCTCTTTTGATGTTTTGGAAAGAGCTTATACTGTTTTCTATTCTCATTGCAGCTGTTGTTCCCAGTACATATTTCTGGTTATTCGTAGATCTTTTCCATCAACATGAGTCTTTCTAGTTGGTTGATCAATTCTTCATTTCTTACCTGATCGAAACCTTGGTATATGTCAACAAAGCATAAATACAAATCCTTATTCATCTCAATTGACCTCTCATGATAGTTCTTAGGATGTATATGGCATTAATAGTTCCTTTCCCTTCGACAAATCCACACTGTTCTTATATATATTGCATATTTACGTATATATGTATATATATATATATATATAAATTAAATATATATATATACATATATATATATATATATTGGTGTGTATTATGTATTGCATATTATGTATGTAATTATATATGTATATATATATATATATATATATATATATATATATATATATTATATATATATATATGGTGTGTGTGTGTGTGTGTGTTGTGCTTGTATGATATAATATATATATATATATATATATATATATGTGTGTGTTGTGTTATATACTATGTATATCATCTTCTTTCTCTCTCTCTCTCTCTCTCTCTCTCTCTCTCTCTCTCTCTCTCTCCCCTCTCTCTCTCTCTCTCTCTTATATTCTAATACTTGGTAAATTGTTTTTGTGTTTTTTGTATAGCGTTATTCGACTCGCTACACGTTATATTTATTGATACAAATTGGTTTATTACACGTACACGCACACACACTCTCATCGGAATACACATTAATAATCATTTCCTGTCAGATTAACATGAAAAGTTTCACTGACATCCAATTTCTCTCTTACGCACACGCACGCACGTGCACACACACACACACACACACACACACACACACACACACACACACACACACATCACACACACACACACACACACACACACACACATACACACACACACACACACACACACACACACACACACACACACACACACACACACACACACGGGGAAAAAGGGGGAGGGGAATAACATTTTCAACAAGTTTAGCCAAGGGATAAAGGGAGAAACGGTTAAAAGCCAGAAAGAGAGACACACACAATATATAGAATATACATATATATAGACAGATAGATAGACAAATACATAAACAGATAGACAGACAGACAGACAGATAGATAGATTAGATAGATTAGATAGATAGATAATAGATAGATAGACAGACAGGACATAAACAGACAGATAGACAGACAGATAGATAGATAGATTAGATATAGATACACAGATAGAGAGATATATAGGGGATGTACATGCAAGCACACAAACTGAGAGGCAATTAGGAAGACATATCTCTTCATTCATCGATCCATCGTTCCATCCATCATCCGTAATCCATGCGTGTAGATATAAATACATATTATTGTGACTGCCTGCTGGCCTGCCTGTGTCCTAAACTGGTGTTTGTACTTGTGTTTGTCTGTCAGTTTTCGTGGTGGACTGGACACTCAGCACAGTCAGACAGGCTGGGAGAGTGTGTACACGGTGTTCAAGAACAAGGAGGTCATGTTCCACGTCTCCACTCTGCTGCCTCACTCAGCTGCCGATCCACAACAGGTTGGGGGGTTACTCACATATACACATGCACACACACACAGAGAGACATATGCACACGCACGCACACACACATATGCACACACACACACACACATATGCACACGCACGCACACACACATATATGCACACGCACACACACACACTACACACACATACATACAGAGAGAGAGAGAGAACACACACACACACACGCGCACACACAGCACACACACACACACACCACACACACACACACACACACACACACACACACACACACACACACACACAGCGAGACACAGACACAAATACACAGAGAGAGAGAATGAAAGAGAGAGAGAGACAACACAGAGAGAGAACGAGAGAGAGACACGCACACATACACACACTTACACATATATAATTAGAACTATTTTACACACATACGCACGTGGGCATTCGCAAGTACGCACACACATTCAATACACGCATTAATGCTAACATACACTCTCATAACTTATTTAATAATCCCACAGCAAGCCTAGTATCATAAACATATTAGTATCTTATTTGAGGTAGAAGAAAAAAATAAACCCATGTAAAACAAGTTATCAAATAATACAGCATCAATCTGGGACGGCATATATGTATGTATGTGAAGAATGTGTCTTTTGCAGTTGCTGCAGCTTGTGTTTGAAGTGTTTATCATATATACCGGAAAACATTATTAACATTGGTAACAGGGGAAAAATAAATAGTCTGTGACTTCTGGTTTGATTTTCCATGACCACCATAATCATCATCACTTCTCTTCTGTCAACATTTTTCTCTTTCAGCTGCAGAAGAAGCGGCACATAGGCAACGATATCGTGGCCATCGTGTTCCAGGAGGAGAACACTCCCTTCATGCCAACGTGATTGCCTCCCATTTCCTGCACTGTTACATGGTGGTCCAGCCTGTCAACCCCAACACTGACCACACCACCTACAGGGTGAGTAGCCTCCTGCCTCTATAAGGTCATCATCATCATCATCGTGTGCCCTGCCGCATGGCGTTGGCGATCATGGCCGTCCATACGAATCTATCTTTTGTCGCTGCAAATACATCTCCCACCCTTGTCTGTCTTCATCCTCTGTAAGGGTAGAAACGTGAAAAGTGAAGTATAGTGTAGGGACATGAAGTGGTGGTGACCTCATTTTTTTGTCGAGGCCAGCATTAAGAGGGCGGTGCTCATCTCCTTTCCCTCGATTTTTTGCTCTTCCTAACTCTGAACAAGCAGCTGGGTGGATTGGGGGCCGTACTTATGTGTACAGGTGTTTTTTTTTGTTGTTGTTTTTTTCGTTTTTTTTTATCATCGGACTCAGGGACGTTACCTTTGTGCTCACCGTTTTTTATTTGGTTTTTATTGTTTGTTTGTTTGTGGGTCTTTTGGTTTTGCTTTGTTTTGGTTTTGATTTTGTTTGTTTGTTTTGTTTTTTGTTCCATTTTCTACACCATTTTAATGGCCACAGAAGTTGGCGTAGTTGTTTTTTTTTTACAACGCGATGATGATGATGTCGATGAGGATGATAATCATGATGCTGTGGAGTTTCATCTAGGACGCACGCACACATTCTTCTCCTTCTTCTTCTTCTTTTTTCTTTTTGTTCTTTTTCTTCTTCCTCCTCCTCCTCCTCCTCCTCCTCCTCCTCCTTAACGCTATGAAGAATCAATAGGACGTCGCTCTAAAAAAATATTCACCAGCACCAGCTCCAGCTCTTTCAGCTTTATGCTGACGCCTGGTCTCTGCAAAAGGCTTCTCTGTCCATTCCACAGTGTTGTCAGTCTATTTTTCTATGATCACTTCCTATTACTGTCTCTCCTCGTTCAGAAAGTGGCTGTAATTTCTGTGAAAAGAGAGAGGCTGTGTGGCTTAACCCATATGTATCTAGTCACATTCAGTAACAAGACACAGTAGAACTCTCTGAAATTCCGTAAATCCTTGAGATCAGACAAAGTGCCTGAGATCTATGGGAGAAGGAGAACCAAAACAAGTTTTCTCAGTCTGGACGGAGCAGCAGGGAAGTTTGTCTTTTACTCCTAATATTTTTATCTGGTGTTTGTTTGTTTGTGATCTTACGCTTGACAAAGGCCAGTTGGCCGAAAACTTGCGCATGTCTTGTCTTGTATTAAATACGCGTTCTTATTCTTTTTTCGTGTCTTATCTGGTTCAAGACTAAGAACCGCCATTGCTTTAGTCAGCTGGTATCCATTCTGTCCTGTCCAGCATCTTATCAGTGAGATGTTTAACTTCTGTTGTAGCATGGAGACATATATTTGCCGGGGGTGGAGTGTGGATTTTCCGGCAGACTTGTTTTTTGTGTGTGTGTGTGTGTTGTTTTTTTTTACTGACTGACGTAGTCTCTGAATAATAAAATTTCTTAAAAAGACAGCTCTTTCAGCTTTATGGCGACGCGACACCTGGGTCTCTGCAAAAGGTTTCTCTGTCAATTATTATTTCTCTTTCAAATATCAAAAGACTGAACAGGACAGAACGGATACAAGATGACTAAAGCATTGGTGGTTCTCCTTCTCCCAAAGATCTCAGGCACTTGGTCTGATCTCAAGGATTTACGGCAATGAAGATTAGAGTCAGAAGAAGAGTGAGGACGATGAGATGGTATGTAGAGATTTTGACGTAACAGCTCGCTAAGTCGACGATGTCTTCTTGTTTAAAAAAAAAGTCAGTCAGTGAGACTGGGTCTTTCAGTTTTGAATAATCATTATCATAATAATAACAGGAGTAATATAGCGTCTTCCTGGCGTTCTAAGCGCTCACAACAACCATACAAACAAGTAATTAAACAATCACCTAATACACTCACATATATAAACACAAACAACGCGCGCGCGCGCACATACACACACACGCACATATAAACACAAACAACGCACGCACATACACACACATACATGTACAAATCAACATAGCATGCACCATTCATATAACATAAATCTGTACGATTTGCTGTTGATAATACTGCTGAAAGAAAAAGGTTTTGATGTTAGACTTGGAGGCAGCAAGAAAACAAGGGTATCTGATGTGCCAGGGAAGAGAGTTCCAAAATTGTGGGACACAGTAGCAGACAGAATGGTAGTCAGGACATTCTCGTTTGTAGCATCTTCGGCAAAGAAGACGAGAGTCAGAAGAAGAGCGAAGACGGTGAGATGGTATGTTTAGAATATGCCTGAGATATGTAGGTACTGTACCAGCAATTATAGTGAAACATGTTTGTGCAACTTTGTAGCTGATCCTTTCAAAAACAAGCAGCCAGTGGAGTTTCTTCAAAATTGGACTGCATGGCTGTCAACAGTGTGGCTTAAAAATAAAGCTAGCGGCTGAGTTTTGGATTTTTTTCAGAGATTGAAGCGTACTATCCGGACAGCCAGTGAGTAGAGCATTGCAGTAAACGTAGTAATCAATCCTTGACAAAATGCAAGAAGTAAGAAAGGCTTTTGTGGATCCAGAGCCAAAAATCTCCCTATAGACTGAGAAGAACCAACTATTGGGATGGAGTTTTCCTGTCTCAAGGTAATAACCAGCCAATAACAACCGGATCTTCCAGTGATAAGTGATCGGCGTGCCAATGAGACGAGTTTTGATTTCAAAAAAAACGGACAAGCAGAAGGTTCCCCACTTTCAGTTTGAGCTTTACTGGTCTCAAGAGCACATATTATACAGATTAGCCTGTAAAATTCAGTGCAGCAGACTGGGCTCACATGGGGTATAACCCATTTGCATTTTGAATGTCGCAGAGATTTCTTCAGGATCCAGCTTTCTGGGGTAATCTCACGGAAATTCAGGTTTCATTACAGTGCGTGCGTCTTGGAATATGTAGGGTAAAAAAGTTGTATTACCTAGGCGACGTGCGCTTTGAAGACATTTTGGTGCAGTTTTCAATGCAGCAATATGTTAGTTTGTTCAGTTTGGTTTTTGAGTCCTCTGCCTCGTAGTCTGCATGACATGTTTTGCTTCCCTGATGCAGGCTGGTTGGTTTTGATAGAGCCGTGGACTCAGATCTGATACCTCGAGTTCCGTCCATCCGGCAACATTTAAAACTGGCCTGTTAGCTGCCCACTGCAATGTTTCCATCATTCAGTTGTTGTTAGCTGCCCACTGCAATGTTTCCATCATTCAGCTGGTGTTAGCTGCCCACTGCAATGTTTCCATCATCCAGGTGGTGTCAGCCTGGTGTTAGCTGCCCACTGCAGTGTTTCCATCATCCAGGTGGTGTCAGCCTGGTGTTAGCTGCCCACTGCAATGTTTCCATCATTCAGGTGGTGTCAGCCTTGTGTTTACTGCCCACTGCAATGTTTCCATCATTCAGGTGGTGTCAGCCTAGTGTTTACTGCCCACTGCAATGTTTCCATCATTCAGGTGGTGTCAGCTAGTGTTAGCTGCACACTGCAGTGTTTCCATCAATCAGGTGGTGTCAGCCTGGTGTTAGCTGCCCACTGCAGTGTTTCCATCAATCAGGTGGTGTCAGCCTGGTGTTAGCTGCCCACTGCAGTGTTTCCATCAATCAGGTGGTGTCAACCTGGTGTTAGCTGCCCACTGCAATGTTTCTGTCACTGATTCTTTGATTAAATCTTGATGATTAAATCTTGATGTACAAAATAAAACTTTATTCTAAACAGTAATGTTTTATTGTGTGCATCAAGATTTAAGACCATGTCACGAAGAAAATCTGTTTTCTGCGGGGAGAACATTAGCATGTAGTTGTTCTACTGACCATTAAAGATGGACAAGTAAAAGTTTATGTTGGCATCATACTGTTCAATTTAGAATCTCAGATTTAGCATTCTTTGGAAAGTATGTGCATTCGGAATCCATCTGTCAACTTTGCGTTTATGTGTAAGTGATTTTGCAAGCATTATTATAAGATGAAATATTCTGTTTTTACATTTTGGGTGGAATGTTTGTGGAATTATCCCAGTGCTGTGATTCCCTCTTGAACACACTCCACACTCCAACAACTGACAGAACTACTGTTGTATGCATACAGGAAAATAGCTGACTGACACACAGTACTTGCAGTAAGAAACAGTAACGACAATAGCAGTATCAGAGTTGTGTAAATGTTTATTTCTCTAAGATATTGGACGCATCACTTTTTGTCAAAACGAAAATTTTATGCTCGTCTGTCTGACTGTCTGTCTGACTGTCTGTCTGACTGTCTGTCTGACTGTCTGTCTGTCTGTCTGTCTGTCTGTCTGTCTGTCTGTCTCTGCTTGCCTGTCTGCTTGTCTGTCTTTCTGTCTCTGTTTTCCTGCCTACCTGCCTACCTGCCTGCCTGCCTGCCTGTCTGTCTGTCTGTCTGACTGTCTGTCTGTCTGTCTGTCTTTCTGTCTCTGCTTGCCTGCCTGCCTGTCTGTCTTTCTGTCTCTGTCTGTTTGCCTGCCTACCTGCCTGTATGTCTGTCTGTCTGTATGTCTGTCTGTCTGTCTGTCTGTCTGTCTGTCTGGTATATACCGAAGGGTATTGTAATATGTACGTCTTATTCTTGCTTTTTCTTGTTGCCTACTTTTCCCACCCAAAGTGTAAGATTCATGATGCACTTTGGTGTTGACATTTGAGATGTTTTTGGTGGTTGGTTGGGTTGGTTGGGTGGGTGGGTGGGTTTTTTTGGGTTTTTTTTTCTTGAAAAGGCATGAAACCGAACAGTTAGAATAAAATAAAATATATAAAACAAAACAAACTGAAATAAAAAATAAATGGAAATAATGTTGTCTTTGTTTTTTCCTGTTAGGTGTGTGTGGCAGCGCGACAGGATGTGCCACGGTTTGGTCCGGCGTTAGATGTCTGCGTGTTCAACAAGGTAAGATGGCTGGCTGTTCGTGTGTTGGTTGCCTGTTTGGCCGGGTCCTGGGTTGGTTGGTTCGGGGTGGGATGGGAGGGGTGCATGTGTGATTGACTGATTGGTAGGCTGGTTGGTTCGTTTGTTAGTAGGGTGATTGATTGGTTCGTTCGTTCGTTCATTCGTTGGCTGGTGTTGGTTGGTTGGTTGGTTGGTTGATTAACTGATCTGTTTGTTAGTTCGTTTATTCGTTGGGTGGTTGTTTGATAGGGGGTGTGGTGGGTGGTTGGTTGGTTGGTTGGTTAGTTTGGTTGGTTGGTTGATTAGCTGATAAGTTTATTCGTTCGTTTCTTCGTTGGGTGGTTGGTTGGTTGTGTGGTAGGTTAGGTAGTTGGTTGGAAGGTAGACGGATGATTTGCTAGATGGTTGATTTGTCTGTTCGTTAATTCGTTGGGTGGGTGGGTGGTTAGCTGGTGTGTATACAAAAAGGATACGATATCCAACGCTTCCATAATCGTTGAAGGCGCTTGACATTAACGTCAACATTTGGGAAGTTTGCACACAAAACAGGGGTTTCTGGAGGCAGATGATACGCGGTGGACTAAGCAGTCTCGAGGAGAGATACGTGCATAACTGCTTCTTGCAGAAGAGAAACAGGAATGCGGGAAGAGAAGACTTACATAAACCAACCAAAGACAGACTTTTGTGATCAGTGCCCAAGACGCTGCCTTCTGTGTATGGAACTGTTCAGCCACCGAAGTCGTTGTTTCGACCCAGAACTGTTAACACCAGTGGTTCTTTGGGGCTGCAGAATTCCAACCGTTACTGCTACTACTAAATCACGTTTGTATGACGCTATTCTTCAAACAAATTTGGCCTCAGTGCGCATAATACTTCCACAAGACACAGATCTGTCAAACACCAATATGCGAAAAACACGAGAAAAGAATCAAAACGTTTATTAACAACCAGACAAAACAGGCGCAAATTTTCGGCCAACTGGCCTTTGTCAAGCGTAAGACCACAAACACACACCAAAAAAGTCTTTTCTCACATTGGTAGAAGCAGCAGGGAAGTTTCAGTCTTTTTCTCATAATTTATGTATTTGGTGTTTGTTTGTTTGTTTGTGATCTTACGCTTGACAAAGGCCAGTTTGCCGAAAATTTGCGTCTGTCTTGTCTGGTTGTATTGAATATGCGTTATGATTTTTTTTCGTGTTTTTTCTGGCTTCTGTTTGCTTGAACGCGGGCAGTCACACTTGTTTTGGATTACCAGTATGCAAAGCTTGCAGTTTTACACTGGCGGAGACTTCATTGATAACCAGTAGTACTGTGACAGGATGTGCCCACCTGTACTTTTGCTCTGGATATTTGTGTCTTCCTACTGTTCTTTTTGTTTAAAGCCCAGTCGACTGCACAGAGTCATATCAGGGCTATAAACATCTTAATACCTCACTGGAAGAAAACTGAAAAGAAAACTAAGTACACATATCAATGCATCCATGCACATACTCAAGGGATATGCCCCTGGCGTTGACCAGTCTGTCCAATTTATCACCAGGGGTTATAAAAAAAAAAGCAAACCTGATACACATATTTAAATACAATTAAGGACACTAAACTTTCAGGTAATTCAGGCCGTTTTTTAAAAATATTAATCAATCAATCAATAAACAAAACATAAATAATATGGCCTGAATTACCTGAAATTGCCTCTGAGCATCACATTTCCCTAGAGCCAAAATTGAACTTAAGACGTGTATCCAATCATCAATCCTAAAAGAAAGCCATAGTTTTATAGAACACATACAGGTGAGTGGACCAGCATGGCAGAAAATGATAGGAAGACACAACAAGAAGCAAAGGAACAAGGCAGAAACAAACAGAGTGATGAAAAAAGAGGAAATTTCTAACACAGAATTTCTAGATGGTGGGGATATTTTTTTTATATTAAAAGAGGGAAATCTTTGTCTTTATTAGTGCGGGATGGCTGGTTGGTTTGATTATTGGTTCTCTCCATCACAACTAAACACACACAGACGTGCTCACACGTGCGCGCGCGCATACACACACACACGCACGCACGCACGCACATATACATACGCACATCCAGACACAAACACACACACACACATACAGACATTATATTCATCATCATCATTATTTTTGTATTATTGTGATTATGTATTTTTGTTGTTGTTGTTGTTTATCTTCTTCTTGTTAATAAGATGATGTTGGTGATGATGATGACAGTGATGGTGGAGATGGTTGTGAATGTGGTGATGAAAATGATGATGTGCAGTCTTCCACACAACGATAGCGATGATGAAGAAGGTGGTGATCATGATGATGATGAGGAGGAGGAGGAGGATGACATATCATGATGATTAAGATCAGGTAATGATGATGACCTGTTTGTGCAGGGACCAGAACTACGGGACTTTGTGTTGACCAAACTCATCAACGCTGAATTGGCCTGTTACAAAGCCAATCAATTCGCTAAACTTGGGGTTAGTTCTCTCTCTGTGTCTGTCTGTCTGCCTGTCTGTTCTCTCTCTCTCTCTCTCTCTCTCTCTCTCTCTCTCTCTCTCTCTCTCTCTCTCTCTCTCTCTCTCTTTTCTTGGGGTTAGTTTTCTCTGTCTGTGTCTGTCTGTCTGTCTGTCTATCTATCTATCTCTGTATATCTCTTATTTCTTCTACACCACCAACTTTATCAACCATCAGTAGGTAAATTAAGTATGAACATTCAGTTTGAGCAGGTCCCCCCTTTTCTCAGGTCATTTTATTGACTCTCTGTTTAATCTAGAATCAGTTACAACGTCTCACTATAATTCACATCTGTCTGTGGAACAGGCCCTCAGTATCTGTCTGACAGTATTAACAGCATCACCCAGCGCAGGAAACTTTGTTCATGTTGTGATTCCCAGACTTTGTGTTTTATCTTTTAAAACAAGATCTTTTGGCCGGCTTAGATTCCCTTATCATGGTCCAGCAGTCTGGAATAACTCTCTGCAGACATTTAGCTTCAATAACTTCTTTGAAATTTGGTCTTAGGACTCACATTTTTAACTGTAATGTGTGTGTGTGTGTGAGTATGACCGTATGTGTGTATGTGTGTTTTCATGAGTGAGTGAGCATATAAGTTTGTGTATACGTTCATATATATGCGTATTCGTTTTTTTTTTTTGTGTTGTGTGTGTGTGTGTGTGTGTCGTGCTTTGCGCGTGTGCGTTCAGTAGTTTGAGCTGCGTGTTTTGGTGTTGTTTTGAATTTGTGTGTGTTGTGTGTGTGTTGTGTTTGTGTGTGTGTGTGTGTGTGTGTGTGTGTGTGTGTGTGTGTGGTGTGTGTGTGTGTGTGTGTGTCAGAAACACAGAGAGAGGGTGTATGTATTTATTGGTTTTGTATTTATATAGACTTCATTGTGTGTTTATTTTTGTTTCGTTGTCTGACCAGTTGACGTAAATATGGCAGTGGATATTTCGTAATAATTCATTTGTATTGCCTCTTTAACATTTCATGTATTATAGTTCGTCTGCGTGTTTTCAAAGTTGATATGAATTTGCTTGACCTGTGTGTGTGTGTGCCTCTGTCCTGCTAGAACGAGGGGCTTAAATTAAGGCTCTTGTGAGAGGAGGCGCTTTACAGGCAGTCAGTGGTAGTGGTAGTAGCAGTAGTAGTATTGTTCTTGTTTTTGTTGTTACTATTATTGCTTAATAGTAGTGGTATCATTACAATGATAATTATTATTATTATCATCATTGTTATGATTATTATTATTACTATTTGTTGTTGTATTATTTTTTTTACTTGTTTTTATGTTGTTATTTTATTATTGTTGTTTTATTATGTTGTTGTTATGTTGTTGTTATTATTTCTTTTTCTTTTTGTTTGTTGTTGTTGTTGCTGCTGTTGTTGGTGGTGGTATTGTTGCATTATTGTTGTCGTTCTTGTGCTAATGTTATTATCATTATGTTAACGTCAAAAGGAAAGAACACGAGCCTCCCTATTAGATGCCCTGCACAGCGACCTGGAGAAGAAGAACGCCGAGTTCCTGACTCCGCCAGCCCTCTTGACCACCTACAGCAATCGTCCGGAGGGTTCTTCCCGCCTCTTCGGCTCTGTCAAACGAGCCTTTGGCAGCAAAGGCCGCAGCAGCCAGACTTCTCTGGACTCTGGCACTGGGAGTAGTAGCGGTGCCGGTGGTGGTGGTGGTGGCGGTGGTGGCGGTAGTCGTCGGCCCAACAGCGGGTCCACGCCTCTGCCGTCGCTTGGCGAGGATGATAGGAATTCTCCTTCTCCTGTGAGTGTTGGGTTGGTTGTTGGTGGTGGGTGGTTGGGTTGGTTGGTTGGTGATGGGTTGGTCGTGTTCGTGTGATGGGTTGGTTAGTTGATTGGTAGGTTGATCAGTTACTCACTGGAGGATCGATCATTCGTTTGGTTGGTTGGTTGGTCGGTTGATTGGTTGGGGAATTGGTAGATCGGTCGGTTATTTGTTTGATGGGTCGGTTAATTGATTGGTAGATTGATCAGTTAACCGTTGGAGGATCGGTCATTTGTTTGGTTGGTGGGTTGGTCGGTTTGTAGATAGATTGGTTGGGGAATTGGTGGGTCCGTCGTTTGTTTGTTTGATGGGTGGGTTAATTGATTGGTAAATTGATCAGTTAATCGTCGGAGGATCGGTCATTCGTTTGTTGGTTGGTGTGGTTGGATCGTTCGGACAGTTGATTGGTTGGAGGTGGATGGTTGATTCGTTGTTTGTAGGGTAGGCATAGGGCAAATCTTCCCTAAGAATAAGAGCGCGAGATCATGTGTGTATTTGTATGTGTGTGTGCGTGCGTGTGTGTGTGTGTGTGCGCGTGCGTGTGTGTGTGTTCGTGCATCCATGTGTGTGTGTGTGTGTTCGTGCATTCGTGTGTGTATGTGCGGGAGAGGTGTTGACAGTGTGCACTAGCCTGTATCAGTCACGAGTTAAAAGTAAGCCTGGTCATATGTTTTTCTTCTTTTTTTTATTATTTCTTTTGCTATAAAAGTACACCATTCTTGCAGATATCCCTCGATTTTTATCATTTCTGTATTGACTGTTATTATGATCTTGTCTATATATGTATTTCTGTATATATTGATAGACTTGGAGTACTATTCATTGGGCAAACTTATGTAATATTCACTGGACAGGTAAGGAAATCGCCCACAGCGCCTCGCTCAGTGGCCCGGCAGTACCCCACTGCTGCCGACTCTCCTTCTTCTGCCTCCCTGAATAACAGGTCGGTGTTTCTGTGGTTTTTATGTTTCTTTCATCAACCAGGTCTGTCTCTGTCTCTGTCTCTGTCTCTTTCTGTCTCTATCTATGTCCGTCTCTGTCTGTCCGTCTCTGTCTCTCTCTCTCTCTCTGTCTCTCTCTCTCTCTGTCTCTCTCTCTCTCTCTGTCTCTCTCTCTCTCTCTCTCTCTCTCTCTCTCTCTCTCCTCTCTCTTGTTCTCTCTCTCTTGTTCTCTATGGTTCATATGTTTCTTTCATCTACCATGTCTTTCTTCTCTCTCTCTCTCTCTCTCTCTCTCTCTCTCTCTCTCTCTCTCTCTCTCTCTCTCTCTCTCTCTCTCTAACTCTCTCTTTTTCTGTCTGTCTCTGTCCCCCTCCTCCCTTCTTCCCTCTCTCTTTTCTCTCTCCCCCCTTTTTCCCCATCTCCGTCTCCCCCCTTCTTACGTCTATGCATGCGGACTTTGCAGGACGTAACTGAAAAATGTAATCAAATGGTAAAACACTGTTATTGTCTTTACTTTTGGAAAAGAAAACCCAACCAATCTCTCTCTCTCTCTCTCTGTGTCTCTCTCTCTCTCTGTCTGTCTCTCTCTCTCTTTCTCTCTCTCTTCTCTCTCTCTCTTTTCTCTCTCTTTCTCTCTCTCTCTCTTTCTCTCTCTCTGTCTCCTCCTCCCTTCCTCCGTCTCTCTTTCTCTCCCCCCCCCCTTCTTCCCCATATCCGTCTCATTCCCCCTTACGTGAGTGCATGCGGACTTTGCAGTAGTGTAAGTGAAAAAAATGATCAAATGGTAAAATACTGTCATTGTCTTTACTTTTGGAAAAGAAAACCCAACCAATCTCTCTCTCTCTCTCTCTCCTCTCTCTCTCTCTCTCTCTCTCTCTCTCTCTCTCTCTCTCTCTCTTCTCTCCTCTCTCTCTCTCTCTCTCTCTCTCTCTCTCTCTCTCTCTCTCTCTCTCTCCCCCCCTTCCTTTCTCTTTCTATCTCTCATTTTCTTTCTTTTTCTCCCCTTCTTATGTTGATGCATGCGGACTTTGCAGCAGCGTATTTGAAAAAAAAATCAAATGCTAAAACACTGTCATAAGCTTTACTCTTGAAAAAACAAGAGCAGCCTCCCCCCCCCCTCTCTCTCTCTCTCTCTCTCTCTCTCTCTCTCTCTCTCTCTCTCTCTCTCTCTCTCATCTCTCTCTCATGTATGCGCATAGGGTGGATCCTACTTCTGTCCTTTGCTGCTTCATCTTCCCCAAATCTTAACAGGGTCAGATATCCATCCTTATCTGGGTAACTGGGGGTCGCATTTACACATTTTCGCAAACACATACAGAGATTAAAAAGCTTGAATTTAATTGCTTTACATATACGCTTTCAAGTTTTTGTTTGATGTTGTGAATGTGGTATTGTTGTTGTTCATGTATTTGCGAGGGTTTTTAGTGCTAATGTCAAATATGCTGCATTTCGGAATGTCTCCAATTTTCAGTTGTTTACATGTTTTTGTCCCATTTCTGCGCCACATCTGTAGTCACAGATTCTGGGATATTTTTTTCACAGTGTGATGATGATGCATGACGACGGGGATGATGTTAAGGAATTCCATCCTAGGCTAAGCTCTGTGACAAGGGAATACTCTAGGCTTCCTTTCATAATATATCCTGGGGTCAGCCAGACCGGAGAGATACAGACACCTGTGGTGTTGGTCAGAAAATTTTAGTAACACCCACAGTGACACATCTGTGAAGTAGACGAGACTCAAGTCAGTGGTCCCATCCAGCCTTCCTTTTGAACCCACGGCACGTTCAACTCCGGATAATGGCCGATTGGGGCTGAAAAATCCCACAATTTTGACAAGACTGATGGGATGGAACACATAACCTTCCAGTTACTGGTCCTTTGCGCTAACCACTGCACCACGACGACTGGGTTCAAGTTTGTATAGGTTGTGGTACAAGTGTAAATGTGACCATCGTCTTGAATACAGTGTCAAGTATTTTGTGTGCATTCTATGTACAGATCCGGGCAGACAGAAGCAGGCACAGTGAACTGTGGTGGTGTGTCTATGGGTGAACAAGGGACCAGGACACCTCCAGCCAGTCCCTGCTCTACACCTAGCTCTTCCAGCTCTGCTGCACAGTAAGTGGTGGTGGTGTCATCTGGGCTTAATGTCCCTGAAGTGGTAAAGGACGACAAAGCTTCATTTCCCTTCTTTCAAACAGTTTGTGTCGGGCGCGGTTGTCATTTGGGTAAGACGTTAGATTTTCAGCCGGAAGATGTAGGGTTCGATTTCTTTATTGATACTTTCCACCTGGTGAGTAAAAAGTGGAGATTTTTGTCGATTTTCCAGGTGAACGTGTGCAGATCTGTTAGTGCCTAAACCCCCTTTGTGTGTATACACACGCAGAACATTTAGTGTGCACGGTAAAAGTCCTGTAAGTCATGTCAGTGTCCGATGTTGTGTGGAAAAATGCAAACGCCCAGCGTGCATGCACACTGAAGACAGACTATGCGGACTGTGCAGCAATATCGCCTGCGTATTATTGTCAAAATATTCATGCATGTATATTAGTTTTTTTTAAAAAGGAAACCAGTTTCTGGTTGTTGCTTTCTTCGACTGAGTTGCTGATGACTGAAAACTGCAGTTTGAATAGAAGAAGCCACCAACAGTCTCAAACAGTCTAAATTAAGAACGGAAAGTACGGACTAACCATATGGGATCTTGACATGTCCGTATTGATGAATGTTACTGATTATTTTCAAATGTAATTTTTAGATTATATTTTAAACAGACAATCACCGTTAGTGGACTGGTTGGTTGGTTGACTGGTAGGTGGGTTGGCTGGTAGGTTAGCTGTTTGATAGTTGGTTGGTTCTTTGATGGGTAGACTGGCTGGCTGGCTTGCTGATTTGTTGGTTAGCCGTTTGTTGGCTGATTTGTTTTAATGGAAGGTTGGTTGGTTGCTTGGCTGGTTTGCTGCTGGTAGGATAGTTGGTTGGCTGTCGGTTGGGTGATAGGTTGGTTGGACGATTGGTTGGCTGTCATTGGATGCTTGGCTGGCTGTTGGTTCTGTGATCACTTTGCCGTTGGTTGGTTGGTTGGCTGTTGCTTGGGTGGGTGGGATATTTGATTGGTTGTTGGTTGGTTGGCTGTTGGTTGGTTGGTTGGCTGTTTGTTGGTTGGTTGGTTGGCTGTTGGTTGGTTGGCTGTTGGTTGGTTGGATGTTGGTTGGTTGGCTGTTGGTTGGATGTTGGTTGGTTGGATGTTGGTTGGTTGGATGTTGGTTGGGTGGGTGGGATATTTGATTGGTTGTTGGTTGGTTGGCTGTTGGTTGGTTGGTTGGCTGTTGGTTGGTTGGCTGTTGGTTGGTTGGATGTTGGTTGGTTGGCTGTTGGTTGGTTGGTTGGATGTTGGTTGGTTGGCTGTTGCTTGGGTGGGTGGGATATTTGATTGGTTGTTGGTTGGTTGGCTGTTGGTTGGTTGGTTGGCTGTTGGTTGGTTGGCTGTTGGTTGGTTGGATGTTGGTTGGTTGGCTGTTGGTTGGTTGGTTGGATGTTGGTTGGTTGGCTGTTGCTTGGTGGTGGGATATTTGATTGGTTGTTGGTTGGTTGGCTGTTGGTTGGTTGGTTGGCTGTTGGTTGGTTGGTTGGCTGTTGGTTGGTTGGCTGTTGGTTGGTTGGTTGGCTGTTGGTTGGTTGGCTGTTGGTTGGTTGGATGTTGGTTGGTTGGCTGTTGGTTGGATGTTGGTTGGTTGGATGTTGGTTGGTTGGATGTTGGTTGGTTGATTGTTGGTTGGTTGGCTGTTGGTTGGTTGGTTGGATGTTGGTTGGTTGGCTGTTGCTTGGGTGGGTGGATATTGATTTGGTTGTTGGTTGGTTGGCTGTTGGTTGGTTGGTTGGTTGGCTGTTGTTGGTTGGCTGTTGGTTGGTTGGATGTTGGTTGGTTGGCTGTTGGTTGGATGTTGGTTGGTTGGATGTTGGTTGGTTGGATGTTGGTTGGTTGATGTTGGTTGGTTGATTGTTGGTTGGTTGGTTGTTGGTTGGTTGCTGTTGGTTCGATGTTGGTTGGGTGGATGTTTGGTTGGATGGTTGTTGGTTGGTTGGTTGTTGGCTGTTGGTTGGTTGGATGCTTGGTTGGCTGGCTTGAGTTTTATTCATATTGTCCAAAATATATGAAAGCATAGAGCGACAGACAAGCAAAAGACATTGTGCAATAATGTACCAGCTTCTGTCTAATCGTGGTGTCTTTTCCGCCTGACCTTCAGGGTACACATGAAGCAGCTGACCCATTCACAGTCGGAGGGCAGTTTCAGCAGTATGGAGGAGCTGACGGGAAGCAGTTGTCATAATTCAAGCAGTGGTCACAGTTTTCACCAACCTGTACTTCATCTTCATGACCCTCCTGTCTCTCTGGTTAGTACACACACACACACTCACACACACACACAACACACACACACACACACACGCACGCACACACACACGCACGCACACACAAACATACACATACATACATACATACATACACACACATACATACATACCACACATATAAACACATACACATACATACACATACACATACACACACATACATACGCAAACACACACACACACCACGCACTAGCATACATACATATACAACACACCTCACACACACACGCACACACACATGCACACACGCACAAGCATACATACGCATATACAGTACACCACACACACATACACATACACACACTTACGTGCACACACACATACGTGCACACACGCACTAGCATACATACATATACAACACATCACACACACACACACACACACCAACACACACATACAACACAACACACACACCACACACACACACACACACACACACACACACACACACACACACTCACGCACAGGCATGCGTGCACTTGCGCACGCACGCACCCACACATTTTCATATAAAAACACACTACACACACACACTATACACACACAACACACACACACACACACACACACACACACACACACACACACACACACACACACACACACACACACATACCACTCTGTCTGTCTGTCTCTCTCTCTTTCTCTCTGTCTCTCTTTTCTCTCCATGTCTCTCTCTCTTTCGCTTTCTTTCTCTCTCTCTCTTTCTCTCGTTCTCTCTCTCTCTCTCTCTCCTCTCTCTCTCTCCTCTCTCTCTCTCTCCCCTCTCTCTCTCTCTATTCTTTTTTACATTTTCAGCCCCAAGATAATGTTGACAATCAGCTTCCACTACAACCAACCTCAATATTTTCATGACTCTCGTTATTTATTTATTTATTCCTGTGTTCATTATTACTGTTTTGCTGCCTCTTTTTTTTTTTTTTGGTGGGGGGGGGTTGTTTGTTTGTAACCGCGTCAGGGACAGCTCTTACATGCAGCTCATTTCGGCTCTCTGATCCACCGCTAAACACAGAGTTGTTCCACTGCCATCACGGTGCCAGGGGAGTCTACCGGTATTGTCAGTGTCAAGTCGCCGAAGCGCCACCCACCAGAGGAGACCTGCTGCTGATTGACTTCAGAAGAGTTCAGTAGTACTTGTGCTGGTGAATGTAAGAGACTAGGGACATAACACAGTGTCTGAAGGCACTGGCGTGAATGGACTTGAAAACAAAGAGAAGAACACATTGTCTTAGACCACATCCTTCGTTGTATCCTAGGAGGGTGTCGCCAAGGTCGACAGAGGCTGGATGGCAAATATCAAACACTGGACCACCCTCATCTTACCAGAACTGCTCAATGGGATAGAGATGGAGGACCCTTTTGCTGCTTCGTTTGTCCCATATCGCCAGCAAAATGTGGGCAAAACAACATGTACACACACATTCAACAGACATCAGAATGCGTAAAATAATAGATAAAATAGATCACAATAAATTAGAATGAAATGAAATGAAAAATACCAAAGATACCGTCATCATCATCATCATCACCATCATGTGCCCTGCCTCATGGCGTTGGTGATCATGGCCCTCCTCCATATGTATCTATCCCTTGTCGCCGCAAGTACATCTTCCACCCTCTCTGTCCTCAGCCACCCTGTAAGTTCGTCCAATATTTTCTCCCTGGGTCTACCTGGTGCTTTCTTTCCCTCCAGTTTTCCTGTTGTGACCAGATGCTGTAATTTCCTTTTCCTCATAAAATGGCCTATAAATGTTGCCTGTCTTTTCCTAGTCTTCCTTATCAGTGATCTTGTGTCCGCCTTGTGAAAAATCGTAAATATGTAGGATTGAATGAGCATGACTGTTTCATTATTTCACTTACTGGTGTATTTGTTGTGCATGTTTTCACGTACTAGTATGTCTGTTTGGCCTGCCTTCACATACCCGTACAGCTGTTACACATTGTTGTATGTGTGTTTGTTGCAGGAGATAACACAGTCCTCCTCCACGTCCACCAATTCCACTGGGACCTCACCGTCCAGAACACCCGCTCAGCATCTGAACGCTTGTGTCTGTCCTCTGCATACTGATAGTGAGTGTTCTGTGTTGGGCACATAATAATAATAATAATAATAATACCTAGGACTTATAAAGCGCACTAAGCCACTGGATCTAGGCGCTGTGTTCTGTGTTGGGCACATATAGTGTTCTGTTTTGGGCATAGATAGTGATCCGTGTTGGGTATAGATAGTGTTCAGTGTTGGGCATAGATAGTGATCCGTGTTGGGCATAGATAGTGTTCAGTGTTGGGCATAGATAGTGATCCGTGTTGGGCATAGATAGTGATCTGTGTTGGGCATAGATAGTGATCCGTGTTGGGTATAGATAGTGTTCAGTGTTGGGCATAGATAGTGTTCCGTGTTGGGCATAGATAGTATTCTGTGTTGGGTATAGATAGTGATCCGTGTTGGGCATAGATAGTGTTCTGTGTTGGGCATAGATGGTGATCTGTGTTGGGTATAGATAGTGTTCTGTGTTGGGCATAGATAGTGATCTGTGTTGGGCATAGATAGAGATCTGTGTTGGGCATAGATAGTGATCTGTGTTGGGCAGAGATAGTGATCTGTGTTGGGCAGAGATAGTGATCTGTGTTGGGTATAGATAGTGTTCAGTGTTGGGCATAGATAGTGTTCTGTGTTGGGTATAGATAGTTATCTGTGTTGGGTATAGATAGTGATCTGTGTTGGGTATGGATAGTGTTCTGTGTTGGGTATAGATAGTTATCTGTGTTGGGTATAGATAGTGTTCTGTGTTGGGTATAGATAGTGTTCTGTGTTGGGTATAGATAGTTATCTGTGTAAGGTATAGATAGTGTTCAGTGTTGGGCATAGATAGTGTTCAGTGTTGGGCATAGATAGTGGTCAGTGTTGGGCATAGATAGTGTTCAGTGTTGGGCATAGATAGTGATCTGTGTTGGGCATAGATAGTTATCTGTGTTGGGCATAGATAGTAATCCGTGTTGGGCATAGATAGTTATCCGTGTTTAGCATAGATAGTGTTCTGTGTTGGGCAGAGATAGTGTTCTGTGTTTGGCATAGATAGTGTTCAGTGTTGGGCAGAGATAGTGATCCGTGTTGGGCATAGATAGTGATCTGTGTTGGGCATAGATAGTGTTCACTTTTGGGCATAGATAGTGTTCTGTGTTGGGCATAGATAGTGATCTGTGTTGGGCATAGATAGTGTTCAGTGTTTGGCATAGATAGTGTTCTGTGTTGGGCATAGATAGTGTTCAGTGTTTGGCATAGATAGTGTTCTGTGTTGTGCATAGATAGTGATCTGTGTTGGGCATAGATAGTGATCCGTGTTTGGCATAGATAGTGATCCGTGTTGGGTATAGATAGTGTTCAGTGTTGGGCATAGATAGTGTTCAATGTTGGGCATAGATAGTGTTCTGTGTTGGGCATAGATAGTGATCTGTGTTGGGCATAGATAGTGTTCAGTGTTTGGCATAGTGTTCTGTGTTGGGCATAGATAGTGATCTGTGTTGGGCATAGATAGTGATCTGTGTTGGGCATAGATAGTGTTCAGTGTTGGGCATAGATAGTGTTCTGTGTTGGGCATAGATAGTGATCTGTGTTGGGCATAGATAGTGATCTGTGTTGGTCATAGATAGTGTTCAGTGTTGGGCATAGATAGTGTTCAGTGTTGGGCATAGATAGTGATCTGTGTTGGGCATAGATAGTGATCCGTGTTGGGCATAGATAGTGATCCGTGTTGGGTAAGATAGTGTTCAGTGTTGGGCATAGATAGTGTTCAGTGTTGGGCATAGATAGTGTTCTGTGTTGGGCATAGATAGTGATCTGTGTTGGGCATAGATAGTTTCGTGTTGGGATAGATAGTTTATCTGTGTTGGGTATAGATAGTATATCTGTGTTGGGCATAGATAGTGATCTATGTTGGGCATAGATAGTGATCTGTGTTGGGCATAGATAGTGATCTGTGTTGGGCAGAGATAGTGATTCCGTGTGGGTCAAGATAGTTTCGTGTTGGGCATAGATAGTATCAGTGTTCAAGTATTTCTGTTGGGCATAGATAGTGTTCAGTGTTGGGTATAGATAGTTATCTGTGTTGGGTATAGATAGTTATCTGTGCTGGGCATAGATAGTGTATCTGTGTTGGCAGAGATAGTGATCCGTGTTGGGCATAGATAGTGTTCAGTGTTGGGCATAGATAGTGTCGTGTTGGGCATAGATAGTGTCTGTGTTGGGCATAGATAGTGTTCAGTGTTGGGCATAGATAGTGATTCTGTGTTTGGCAGAGATAGTGATCCTGTGTTGGCAGAGATAGTGATCTGTGTTGGGCATAGATAGTGATCGTGTTGGGATAGATAGTGATCTGTGTTGGGCATAGATAGTGATTCCTGTGTTGGGCATAGATAGTTATCTGTGTTGGGCATAGATAGTGATCTGTGTTGGGCATAGATAGTGATCCGTGTTGGGCATAGATATGTATCTGTGTTGGGCATAGATAGTGATCCGTGTTGGGCATAGATAGTTATCGTGTTGGGCATAGATAGTGATCTGTGTTGGGCAGAGATAGTGATTCTGTGTTAGGCATAGATAGTTATCTGTGTTGGGTATAGATAGTTATCTGTGTTGGGTATAGATAGTTATCTGTGTTGGGCAAGATAGTGATCTGTGTTGGACATAGATAGTGATCCGTGTTGGGTATAGATAGTTATCTGTGTTGGGTATAGATAGTTATCTGTGTTGGGCAAGATAGTGATCTGTGTTGGACATAGATAGTGTATCTGTGTTGGGCAGAGATAGTGATCTGTGTTGGGTATAGATAGTGTTCAGTGTTGGGCATAGATAGTGATCCGTGTTGGGCATAGATAGTGTTCTGTGTTGGGTAAGATAGTGATCTGTGTTGGGTATAGATAGTTATCTGTGTTGGGTATAGATAGTGATCCGTGTTGGGTATAGATAGTTATCTGTGTTGGGTATAGATAGTGATCGTGTTGGGTATAGATAGTGTTCTGTGTTGGGTATAGATAGTGTTCTGTGTTGGGTATAGATAGTGTTCTGTGTTGGGTATAGATAGTGTTCTGTGTTGAGTATAGATAGTTATCTGTGTTAGGTATAGATAGTTGTCAGTGTTGGGCATAGATAGTTTTCAGTGTTGGGCATAGATAGTTTTCAGTGTTGGGCATAGATAGTGTTCAGTGTTGGGCATAGATAGTGTTCCGTGTTGGGCATAGATAGTGATCTGTGTTGGGCATAGATAGTTATCTGTGTTGGGCATAGATAGTTATCCGGTTGGGCATAGATAGTTATCTGTGTTTGCATAGATAGTGTTCTGTGTTGGGCAGAGATAGTGTTTCTGTGTTTGGCATAGATAGTGTTCAGTGTTGGGCAGAGATAGTGATCCGTGTTGGGCATAGATAGTTATCTGTGTTGGGCATAGATAGTGTTCAGTGTTGGGCATAGATAGTGTTCTGTGTTTGGCATAGATAGTGTTCAGTGTTGGGCAGACATAGTGTTTTGTGTTGGGCATAGATAGTGATCTGTGTTGGGCATAGATAGTGTTCAGTGTTGGCATAGATAGTGTTCTGTGTTGGGCATAGATAGTGATCTGTGTTGGGCATAGATAGTGATCCGTGTTGGCATAGATAGTGATCCGTGTTGGGTATAGATAGTGTTCAGTGTTGGCATAGATAGTGTTCTGTGTTGGGCATAGATAGTGTTCTGTGTTGGGCATAGATAGTGATCTGTGTTGGGCATAGATAGTGATCTGTGTTTGGCATAGATAGTTTCTGTGTTGGGCATAGATAGTGATCTGTGTTGGGCATAGATAGTGATCTGTGTTGGGCATAGATAGTGTTCTTGTGTTGGGCATAGATAGTGATCTGTGTTTGGCATAGATAGTGTTCAGTGTTGGGCATAGATAGTGATCTGTGTTTGGCATAGATAGTTATCTGTGTTTGGCATAGATTGTGATCCGTGTTGGGCATAGATAGTGATCCGTGTTGGGCATAGATAGTTATCTGTGTTGGGCATAGATAGTGTCGTTGGCATAGTTTGTGTTGTGTTGGCATAGTTTAGTGATCTGTGTTTGGCATAGATTGTGATCCGTGTTGGGCATAGATAGTGATCTGTGTTTGGCATAGATTGTGATCCGTGTTGGGCATAGATAGTGTTCAGATGTTGGGCATAGATAGTGTTCAGTGTTGGGCAGAGATAGTGTTCTGTGTTGGGCACAGATAGTTATCTGTGTTGGGTATAGATAGTGTTCAGTGTTGGGCACATAAATGTTCTGTGGGTATAGTAGTGTTCTGTTTGGGATAGATAGTATCGTGTGGTGATCTGTGTTGGGTATAGATAGTGATCTGTGTTGGGCATAGATAGTTTCGTGTTGGGCATAGATAGTGATCTGTGTTGGGCATAGATAGTGATCTGTGTTGGGCATAGATAGTGATCGTGTTGGGCATAGATAGTGATCTGTGTTGGGCATAGATAGTGATCTGTGTTGGGCATAGATAGTGTTCTGTGTTGGGATAGATAGTGTATCTGTGTTGGGATAGATAGTGATCTGTGTTGGGCATAGATAGTGTATCTGTGTTGGGTATAGATAGTGTATCGTGTGGGTATAGATAGTGATCGTGTTGGGATAGATAGTGTTCTGTGTTGGTATAGATAGTGTATCGTGTTGGGTATAGATAGTGTACTGTGTTGGGTATAGATAGTGTATCTGTTTGGGTATAGATAGTATCTGTGTATGGTATAGATAGTTTCAGTGTTGGGCATAGATAGTGTATCTGTGTTGGGTATAGATAGTGTCGTGTGGATAATATTACTGTTGGGCATAGATAGTGTTCTGTGTTGGGCATAGATAGTGATCTGTGTTGGGCATAGATAGTTTCGTGTTGGGCATAGATAGTTATCTGTGTTTGGGCATAGATAGTCGTGTTGGCATAGATAGTGTTCGGTTGGCATAGATAGTTTCTGTGTGTTGGCAATAGATGTGTGATAACGTGTTGGGCATAGATAGTTGATCTGTGTTTGGGCATAGATAGTGATCTGTGTTGGGCATAGAGATAGTGATCTTGTTGGGCATAGATAGTGTTCTGTGTTGGGATAGATAGTGTTCTGTGTTGGGCATAGATAGTGTTTCGTGTTGGCATAGATAGTGATCTGTGTTGGGCATAGATAGTGTTCTGTGTTGGCATAGATAGTTTTCTGATGTTGGGCATAGATAGTGATCTGTGTTGGGTCATAGATAGTGATCCGTGTTGGGATAGATAGTGATCGTGTTGGGTATAGATAGTGTTCTGTGTTGGGCATAGATAGTGTCTGTGTTGGCATAGATAGTGTTCTGTGTTGGGCATAGATAGTGATCTGTGTTTGGCATAGATAGTGTTCAGTGTTGGGCATAGATAGTGATCGTGTTGGCATAGATAGTGTTCTGTGTTGGCATAGATAGTGATCAGTGTTGGGCATAGATAGTATCGTGTTGGGCATAGATTAGTGTATCGTGTTGGCATAGATAGTGATCTGTGTTGGGCATAGATAGTGTTCAGTGTTGGGCATAGATAGTGATCTGTGTTGGCATAGATAGTGATCTGTTGGGCATAGATATGTGTATCTGTGTTGGGCATAGATAGTGATCTGTGTTGGGCATAGATAGTGATCGTGTTGGGCATAGATAGTGTATCTGTGTTGGGCATAGATAGTGATCGTGTTGGGCATAGATAGTGTTCTGTGTTTGGCATAGATATGTCGTGTTGGGCATAGATAGTGTTCTGTGTTGCATAGATATTCTGTGTTGGCATAGATAGTGTTCGTGTTGGGCATAGATAGTGATCGTGTTGGGCATAGATAGTGTTCAGTGTTGGGCATAGATAGTGTTCGTGTTGGGTCATAGATAGTGTTCATGTGTTGGGCATAGATAGTGTCTGTGTTGGGCATAGATAGTGTATCTGTGTTGGGCATAGATAGTGATCCCGTGTTGGCATAGATAGTGATCTGTGTATGGGGCATAGATAGTGTATCTGTATGTTGGGCATAGATAGTGTATCTGTGTTGGGCATAGATAGTGTATCTGTGTTGGCATAGATAGTGATCTGTGTTGGGCATAGATAGTTCGTGTTGGCATAGATAGTGTTCTGTGTTAGGCATACATAGTGTTCTGTGTTGGGCATAGATAGTGTTTTGTGTTGGGCATAGATAGTGTTCTGTGTTGGCCATATATTGTGTTCTATGTTGGGCGTATATAGTGTTCTGAGTTGGACATAGTGTTCTGTGCTGGTTATAGACAATGTTCTATGTTGGGCATATATAGTGTTCTATGTTGGGCATAAATAGTGTTCTGTGATGGTTATAGACAGTGCTCTGTGTTGGGTATAGCTAGTGTTCTGTGATGGACATATATGTATAGTGTTCTGTGTTGGGCATATATATATAGTGTCCTGTGTTTGGCTTTGAAAGTGTTCAGTGTTGGGCATAATATATAGTGTCCTGTGTTTGGCTTTGAAAGTGTTCAGTGTTGGGCATATATGATAGTGTCCTGTGTTTGGCTTTGAAGTGTTCTGTGTTGGGCATATATATATAGTGTCCTGTGTTTGGCTTGAAAGTGTTCTGTGTTGGGCATATATATATAGTGTCCTGTGTTTGGCTTTGAAAGTGTTCTGTGTTGGGCATATATATATAGTGTCCTGTGTTTGGCTTTGAAAGTGTTCAGTGTTGGGCATATATGTATAGTGTCCTGTGTTTGGCTTTGAAAGTGTTCTGTGTTGGGCATAATATATAGTGTCCTGTGTTTGGCTTTGAAAGTGTTCTGTGTTGGGCATATATATATATGTCCTGTGTTTGGCTTTGAAAGTGTTCTGTGTTGGGCATATATATATAGTGTCCTGTGTTTGGCTTTGAAAGTGTTCTGTGTTGGGCATATATGTATAGTGTCCTGTGTTTGGCTTTGAAAGTGTTCTGTGTTGGCATATATATATAGTGTCCTGTGTTTGGCTTTGAAAGTGTTCTGTGTTGGGCATATATGTATAGTGTCCTGTGTTTGGCTTTGAAAGTGTTCTGTGTTGGGCATATATATATAGTGTCCTGTGTTTGGCTTTGAAAGTGTTCTGTGTTGGGCATATATATATGTGTCCTGTGTTTGGCTTTGAAAGTGTTCTGTGTTGGGCATATATATAGTGTCCTGTGTTGGCTTTGAAAGTGTTCTGTGTTGGGCATATATATATAGTGTCCTGTGTTTGGCTTTGAAAGTGTTCTGTGTTGGGCATATATATATAGTGTCCTGTGTTTGGCTTTGAAAGTGTTCTGTGTTGGGCATATATATATAGTGTCCTGTGTTTGGCTTTGAAAGTGTTCTGTGTTGGGCATATATATATAGTGTCCTGTGTTTGGCTTTGAAAGTGTTCTGTGTTGGGCATATATATATAGTGTCCTGTGTTTGGCTTTGAAAGTGTTCTGTGTTGGGCATATATATATAGTGTCCTGTGTTTGGCTTTGAAAGTGTTCTGTGTTGGGCATATATAATAGTGTCCTGTGTTTGGCTTTGAAAGTGTTCTGTGTTGGGCATATATATATAGTGTCCTGTGTTTGGCTTTGAAAGTGTTCTGTGTTGGGCATAGGTCCATGTCATCAGTGTAAGTGGGAATGAGTGGCTTAGTGGATAAGTACCTGACCATAGAATCGAGATGTCTGAGAGAACAGATTCACTACTGTATGGTCAGATTTCTATCCCACTCATGTACACCCTGAATAATAGTCTGGGTATCGGTCATTCATATGAAATCAAAAACTGAGGTTTCGTGTGCATGGTGCATTTCAGGCACGTAAAATAATTCCACAGCAACAAAACAGTTAAACCCGTAAAATTCTGTCGAAAAATCTACTTTTATAAATAAAGGAAGATACACGCATACACAGAAAAACAACTTTGTACGAAACTGAACTGAACTTTATTGGACTGAGCTGATTTTTTTTTCAGCGCTGAATGTGATTTTGGGTCACATGGAACAACTGAGGTCAGAGATCCACAAAGTAAAGACACAGCATCAAGAACTTCTTAACCAACATTCGGTAAGTTCCATATCTTCAAACATTCTGTGTTGCGTGCTTATGGTTGGTTTTCATCCATTCTTTCTTTCGTTCATTTGTTTGTTGTTGACTTTGGTTTTGTTCAGTTAACTGTGTTAGTGTTACTTCATAGAGCCGTGGACTAAGATCTGATATCGAGAGTTCAACAATAAAAACTGGTCTGTTAGCTGCCCATTTTAACGTTTCCATCATTCTGGTGATATCAGCTTAAAAACTGGTCTATTAGCTGCCCATTTTAATGTTTCCATCATTCTGGTGATGTCAGCTTAATGTTTCATAGATCCCTTCTCTCCCCCCCCCCCTTTTCCCCTCCCCATTTTAAAATCTCATACGCGCATACGATTTTGCGCAGGCTCTGGGAGTCTGCCAGACAACTGCTGGCAGATTTGGGTGGAGCACATATGGAAGTGTCTGAGTACGGTGAATCATCCCTGTTGAACAAACTCCAAACTCCAAACTAGTCCACAGTAGTTAAAAAAATAAACAAACGAACAATTAAACAAAATGAATTTTTAACTACTGACATCATATTTACTCACAAACACAGTATGATGTCATTTTAGTCATTTTAGAGTATACAGTATTTGTCAGTATTGTGTGCCTGTCAGTATACAGTATTTGTCAGTATTGTGTGCCTGTCAGTATACAGTATTTGTCAGTATTGTGTGCCTGTCAGTATACAGTATTTGTTAGTATTCTGTGCCTGTCAGTATACAGTATTTGTCAGTATTGTGTGCCTGTCAGTATACAGTATTTGTCAGTATTGTGTGCCTGTCAGTATACAGTATTTGTCAGTATTGTGTGCCCGTCAGTATACAGTATTTGTCAGTATTGTGTGCCTGTCAGTATACAGTATTTGTCGGTATTGTGTGCCCGTCAGTATACAGTATTTGTCAGTATTGTGTGCCTGTCAGTATAGAGTATTTGTCAGTATTGTGTGCCTGTCAGTATATAGTATTTGTCAGTATTGTGTGCCTGTCAGTATACAGTATTTGTCAGTATTGTGTGCCTGTCAGTATACAGTATTTGTCAGTATTGTGTGCCTGTCAGTATACAGTATTTGTCAGTATTGTGTGCCTGTCAGTATACAGTATTTGTCGGTATTGTGTGCCTGTCAGTATAGAGTATTTGTCAGTATTGTGTGCCTGTCAGTATACAGTATTTGTCAGTATTGTGTGCCTGTCAGTATACAGTATTTGTCAGTATTGTGTGCCTGTCAGTATACAGTATTTGTCAGTATTGTGTGCCTGTCAGTATACAGTATTTGTCAGTATTGTGTGCGTATCAGTATACAGTATTGTGTGCCTGTCAGTATACAGTATTTGTCAGTATTGTGTGCCTGTCAGTATACAGTATTTGTCAGTATTGTGTGCCTGTCAGTATACAGTATTTGTCAGTATTCTGTGCCAGTCAGTATAGAGTATTTGTCAGTATTCTGTGCCTGTCAGTATAGAGTATTTGTCAGTATTGTGTGCCTGTCAGTATAGAGTATTTGTCAGTATTCTGTGCCTGTAAGTACAGAGTATTTGTCAGTATTGTGTGCCTGTCAGTATAGAGTATTTGTCAGTATTCTGTGCCTGTCAGTATAGAGTATTTGTCAGTATTGTGTGCCTGTAAGTACAGAGTATTTGTCAGTATTGTGTGCCTGTCAGTACAGAGTATTTGTCAGTATTGTGTGCCTGTCAGTATAGAGTATTTGTCAGTATTGTGTGCCTGTCAGTATAGAGTATTTGTCAGTATTGTGTGCCTGTCAGTACAGAGTATTTGTTAGTATTGTGTGCCTGTCAGTATAGAGTATTTGTCAGTATCTGTGCCTGTCAGTATAGAGTATTTGTCTGTATTCTGTGCCTGTCAGTATTCTGTGCCTGTCAGTATAGAGTATTTGTCAGTATTCTGTGCCTGTCAGTACAAAGTATTTGTCAGTATTCTGTGCCTGTCAGTACAAAGTATTTGTCAGTATTCTGTGCCTGTCAGTATAGAGTATTTGTCAGTATTCTGTGCCTGTCAGTACAAAGTATTTGTCAGTATTCTGTGCCTGTCAGTGTAGAGTATTTGTCAGTATTCTGTGCCTGTCAGTACAGAGTATTTGTCAGTATTCTGTGCCTGTCAGTATAGAGTATTTGTCAGTATTCTGTGCCTGTCAGTATAGAGTATTTGTCAGTATTCTGTGCCTGTCAGTATAGAGTATTTGTCAGTATTCTGTGCCTGTCAGTATAGAGTATTTGTCAGTATAGAGTGCCTATCAGAACCAAGTATACATGTAATATCAGTATTTAGTGCCTATCAGTACCAAGTATAATATCAGTATTTAGTGCCTATCAGTACCAAGTATAATATCAGTATTTAGTGTCTATCAGTACCAAGTATAATATCAGTATTTAGTGCCTATCAGTACCAAGTATAATATCAGTATTTAGTGCCTATCAGTACCAAGTATAATATCAGTATTTAGTGCCTATCAGTACCAAGTATGATATCAGTATTTAGTGCCTATCAGTACCAAGTATAATATCAGTATTTAGTGCCTATCAGTACCAAGTATAATATCAGTATTTAGTGCCTATCAGTAACAAGTATAATATCAGTATTTAGTGCCTATCAGTACCAAGTATAATATCAGTATTTAGTGCCTGTCAGTCTAAAGTATATGTCAGTATTTAGTGCCTGTCAGTTAAAGTATAATGTCAGTATTTAGTGCCTGTCAGTATAAAGTATATTCAGTATTTAGTGCCTGTCAGTATAAAGTATATGTCAGTATTCAGTGCCTTCAGTATAAAGTATAATATCAGTATTTAGTGCCTATCAATATAAGTATAATTCAGTACTTAGTGCCTGTCAGTCTAAAGTATATGTCAGTATTTAGTGCCTGTCAGTATAAAGTATATGTCAGTATTTAGTGCCTGTCAGTATAAAGTATATGTCAGTATTTAGTGCCTGTCAGTATAAAGTATATGTCAGTATTTAGTGCCTGTCAGTATAAAGTATGTCAATATTCATTGGCTGTCAGTGTAAAATATTTGTCATTATTTAATGCGTGAAGCATAGGTGTTTGTCAGTATTCACTGCCTCAAAGCATAAAGTGTTTGTCAGTGTAAAGTTTTAGTCAGCATAAAAGTGTTTGGTCAGTGTTAAAGTTTTAGTCAGCATAAAAGTGTTTGTCATTATAAGTTTTAGTCAGCATAAAATGTTTGTCATTGTAAAGTTTTAGTTAGCATAAAATGTTTGTCATTGTAAAGTTTTAGTCAGCATAAAATGTTTGTCAGTGTAAAGATTTAGTCAGCATAAAGTGTTTGTCAGTGTAAAGTTTTAGTCAGCATAAAGTCTTTGTCAGTGTAAAGTTTTAGTCAGCATAAAGTGTTTGTCATTGTAAAGTTTTAGTCAGCATAAAGTGTTTGTGTAAAGTTTTAGTCAGCATAAAGTGTCAGTGTAAAGTTTTAGTCAGCATAAAGTGTCAGTGTAAAGTTTTAGTCAGCATAAAGTCTTTGTCATGTAAAGTTTTAGTCAGCATAAAGTGTTTGTCAGTGTAAAGTTTTAGTCAGCATAAAGTCTTTGTCAATGTAAAGTTTTAGTCAGCATAAAGTGTTTGTCAGTGTAAAGTTTTAGTCAGCATAAAGTCTTTGTCAGTGTAAAGTTTTAGGCAGCATAAAGTGTTTGTCAGTGTAAAGTTTTAGTCAGCATAAAGTGTTTGTCAGTGTAAAGTTTTAGTCAGCATAAAGTGTTTGTCAGTGTAAAAGTTTTAGTTAGCATAAAGTGTAGTGTAAAGTTTTAGTCAGCATAAAGTGTCAGTGTAAAGTTTTAGTCAGCATAAAGTGTTTGTCAGTGTAAAGTTTTGGTCAGCATAAAGTATTTGTCAGTGTAAAGTTTTAGTCAGCATAAAGTGTTTGTCAGTGTAAAGTTTTAGTCAGCATAAAGTGTTTGTCAACTATTGAAAGCTGTTATACAGTAGTTTGCAATATTCATTGCCTGTCATCTTTTCTGCGTTGACATCATCTGTCGGTGCTTGGCTCACCATCTATGTGATGTGTTATATATGTTATTAATTACGTTATGTATATAGGATTGTAGAGTGTGTGTATGTGTCTGTGTATGTATGTATGTGTGTGTGTGTGTGTCTTCTCTCTCTCTGTCTGTGTCTCTCTGTGTATGTGTGTGTGTCTATGTGCGTGTGTGTGTCTTGTGTCTGTGTCTGTGTGTGTGTGTGCTTTTTTATGAAACGCTCAGCATTTGACTGTGTGTTCAGGGTCCGACCAACGATCTCCTGTCCAGACGAACAGAGGAGCTGTCATCTCAAATGTCCACAGCACTGCAGAAAACCATCCACCATTTGGCACACTGCAAACAGCTGTTTGACACCTCCATGGACACCGAGTCCAAAGTGTGAACAGTAGCGAAGCTCTCCCTTCTGTGATGTGTTCGTGACGTCCGTGACACCGTGTGGATCTCTGGAACCTGAGGACCATGTGGATGGTGCTGGCGTTGGGTGTGGACTGGTCTGGTCTGATCCAGACCCCGTGTTACTGTGTGCAGTCAGATGTCATAAAGATTTGGTGAATGGTTCGCGTTGATTCATTCAGAAATACTGAAGTGCACATGCAGGTCTGCTGTATGATTGGACTGTCGTGGGTCGTTGATTTCTGTATACGTTTGTGTATATGCAGTTCTGCCATTTTTAATCATGCTTCTGTTGATTTTAGGTAAAAGTCCACATTAAGAGAAGGCATTACCATGACTGTTGACTGTTCAAGGTTCTTCCTTTGGCTATCTGGTGGGAAATGTGTCTACACTGTTATTTTGCTGAGATATAAGACCATGAACTAACTGCCATTTCGTATTATTGTATCTACAGTGATATTTTGTTACAGTACAAAAAGACTTAAGTTGTTGACTTTGTTTCAAGCATGTTTTCCTGCACGTGATTGCGTAGTCTGATCTCACATTGATTTAACAACAGGATATGATCTAGTCTGAACACTTGTCTCCTCTAAAGAACGATTGAGACAATCATGGTGTCTGGTATAGCTTTCATTATAATCCACACAGAACGCTAGTGTTTGGTGTCAACACCGTTTCAAAGGACAATCCGGACAGGATGTTTGATCACAGATAAGTTGCCATGTCTGACTGTCATTTTAACCTTAGCAGGTTCAATAGATTGAAAAATCTATAACCTTTCGGGGGACGAAAAACAAAAATGACACCTTAATGCCCATTATATATGTAGGCATTTCATCCGACTACTGAAAAGAAAGCATTCTGATTTACACGTTTTTTCCCTTGAGGTGGAATCAGCTTGTGTGTTTGGTGGAGCTGTGTGGAACTCTTGGTGTTTGTTTGAACTCTGAAAACAAGCCACAAAAGGAACAGCCTCCTCTGTGTCGTGTTTTGACAACAAGTCACCTTTGTAGTTGACGTATATCAGAACTGACATCTAATTTGCTGAGAGTTGGGAATGGAGTTAACGAAATCTGGCATTCTTTTGTTATAATAAGTTAAATATGTCTTGTGTCGAGTTAATGTCACCTTGGATAGGATAATGAATGATTAACCTTCCTAGCCAAAAAACTAGTATACCCTCTTGCTGACGCTGGCTAGACCACCTCGGATACAGCCAAATCCTCGTAAGGGTCTTTTTTGTAGGGATCACCCTTAGCCATAACATAACAGCCACCGAAATGGCGGGATAATTAAGCAGTGTCAGACACATGATCCTCCATCCTTAGAAATGGACTTGCCATTGTAAGAGTCCATCTTCAAGTGGAAATGAAAATAGTGAATGTTCCATACAATGTACAACTGTGAAACACAAACAGTAGCGATGGACAATGGTCAACATATGTACGTCCTGTGTCAAGGATCCATCAGTGCTGGAAAATGTTTAAGACAGGACACAAAACTACATCTAAACGCACAGACTATATATGTGTCAGATGATAGACACAAAAATAAATGTAAACACACAGACTACATGTGTGTCAGATGATATAAGTATCCACTTCTTGAGCTTTCCGAGTGTTTTTTTTTCTGCCACTTCACTAATTAACTGTCAACATACACCGAGAAATACGAGTAATTGGTGGACGTTTCTGATTAAGGAATACGTGTATGTGTTGGTGAAGTGATTTGTTTACAACTACGCTACAGAAAGGAGATAATAATGACACTCACTTTGCAAGGAAACCACTCTTTTGCGGACTCCAGCACTATCTTCAACTGACACAGGACACGGCAAGGTCCCACTTCATGACTTGTGCCCGCAAGATTTACCAACTAGGTGTTGTAGTGAACAGTAGAAGGAAGATGGAAGAACGGCAGACCCAGCATGAAGAAGCACCAAACATCCAGCGAATCTTCAGCCAATGAGCGGAAAGTGAAGAAAATTCATGGTACTGACTATTCATCAATCCAGCAATTTGACCATTGATTGACAGTGCAGAAGTTTCTTATAGCAAATGGATGTGTAAACTTACAAATGAAAACTGTGACAGAAACACGATCTTCTTGCTTTTCTTCTTTGTGATTGGAGTGTTTTGGGAGGGGGTTTTTTTGTTGTTTTTTTTTGGTTTATTTATTTTTTATAAATGAACTTGCAAAGGCGTTGATTTGGCAGACAAAGAGAATGATGGTAAATCAATACACTCTATATCTGCCAGTGCTACTGTGAAAGAAGGTGTTTGAAAAGAGTGTAGTTTATTAGGACAGAACCTAAGGTAATGCTGACGTGGCAGACGAGAGTAATAGTAACTCACTACTCTCTGCTCAGTCATGCAAACCTTGAGATTTGACAGTTTACCTCAAACCTACGCATAATGTTCCAGCTGGTGGCAGTGTATTGATTTTGTTTTTTCCTTTTTTTTTTCTTTGTCATCATAATTCAGCTAAACATAATAACCAAAGTGCAGAAATAAAATTGTGAGAATTTTAGTGTTGTTCTGAATAAACAGTAATGATGGAATTATGAGAACTTTGACTTCAGACAGATGTGGTTGGAGTCTGTTGAATGCCTCATGTTTTGTGCGACGTAGGAGCATCATTCTAAACAAGATGAGATGGTCTGAAAACTTAGAGAGAGTGTACATTGGTTCCCAGATCCTATTGGTAACAAGACAACCGGAGTATAAGGACAGCAGCAGCAGCGAATCAGGATGGTCATCGGTATCTCACAGTGCAACTAAACATTTTTAAGGCTTCCTTGAGCAACATTCTTATAGCTAGTCCTCGTATACTGTGAGAGTGGTAGGACTTTAAACTCAACAACACAGAACAGAATCAGGATGGGGTCGAAAATCTTTCCAGTAACAGGAAAGGAACTGGCACATATAGTTTGGTTATGTGTCAAAGGGACTGGCACATACAGTTTGGTTATGTATCAAAGGAACTGCAATATTTGTTGGCAAGAACTGCAATATCAGTTTGGTTATGTGTACAAAGGAACTGGCACATACAGTTTGGTAGTTAGTACCAACAACAAACAAACGAAAAAGAAGTAGTACAAGAAAGATAGCTACAGAAGACAGAAGTAGAACAAGATAGGTCAGAAGTAGTACGCATATTTAATATAACAAAACAAAACCTGTCTTGTTTTGTGAAATTGAATACTTGTTCTACTTCTGTTTTTGTGTTTTTCTGGTTTGTATTTGCTAGAACCTTGGCAGTCACTTTCATTCAGATTTTGGTTATGTATAGTTTGGTTATTTTTCTGCCTAACTGTGGCGAGGGGGGGGGGTCTGTTCAAAACACTAGATCCAGTGGGATTCAGTGAATTAAACAGTACCTACAGGAATAAGTGTTTTCAGGTGTTCTTTACTGAACGAGCAGTACAACAGAACGTCGACGCTTTTTCAGTTGATAAAACAGTTACACAAAACTTTACTGTTAAAAAACAGTTTTGTTTTGTTTTCTCAGGAGTAGAAATGAAAGATTGTTAAACCAGGGAATATGTTGAGAGATGTGGATAGCACGATGAAATGAATTTCTGATGGAATGAAAAGTGTTTCTTTCAAGCCTATAACAGGACATGTGGGACATGGCGATAAACATCATAATCACATTGGGGCGGGGATGCTAATTTTCCATGACTGTTCACTGTGTGTAACATAGCCCAGCGATTGTGCCCAGTTCTTGTGCGGAATACTGCAGGTATCTGCTGTTCTGGTACAAAGACAAAAGTTGACCCATAACCGGAGGTCGTGTGGGAAAAATGTCAACATTTCTCAGGGTGGTGCCATCTCTTTTCCCTTACTATTTTACCTTCCCAAGCTTTGAACAAAGTGAGATACACATTCACAGTCGGGTAGCTGGTAGGCTGTATGTAAGTTTTGCTCGAGGAAGAGTCACACTCTAGTAAACTTGCGCAATTAGACTGGAAGGCGAGTGATCCCAGCATCACAGCAGGTGTCATATATATTGCATTATACATGGGTCGCTAGGCATCCAGTGACCCACCTGCTACTAGCTGACTAGGTCTGAAGATGAATGTTGGCCAGTTGCAGCCTGCAACCCTCGTCCTAGCGTGAACATGGTCAGCATCATGTGGGTGATAACAGGGGTGCTAGAGCTGCAATTTCTTGCTCTGGTGTTTCTCGTTAATAGTCTTGACTTCTTCAAAAGACGACGTCAAGTTGTCATCAGCTTTTTCTTGGTTCCTTAGTTTGGGCAAGGTATATGCTTTCTGGTTACCTCCCGACAATCGCCTGCATAACCACAACACACATTTGGCAGTGAGCAGTTAGAAGAATGTTCCTGCAGCCTGGGACCAATGACAACATACTTCATCCTTCAATAGTACGCAACTTCTCCTTTCATCTGTCTATGTATAACCATCTTTTGCATCACAGCTGATGATCATCAGCGAGCTGGGAGGTCTGTAGTGGTAAAATAATGTGTGATGTCAAGGTCTCTGTCACGCCATTGATCCAGGTCTTCCTTGGTCTGCCTTCCGCTTTGAATCCTGGTATCTTTTTGTTATACATGCTTGTTGAGCCAGCTGGTAGGGTTGTATTCTGGTTAGATGACCAAACCACTGAATTCTCTGCTGATGAATATATAATGGTGGATCCGTGTTGTTCCCACCATTTCTCTGATCTTGGTGTTTCTGATCATATCGCGTTTGGTTTCATTGACAGCTCATCTCAAACAACGCATCACACGTGTGGTAATTTTGCGCTCTAAGCGTTTGGTCAGGGTTTAGGTCTGGCATTGATATGTTAAGGTGGGGATGAGACTGTAGCTTTGAAGCTTGGTTTTTGTTTCAGTTGGTTTGTTGGGTTGTGTCCATAGTGAGTGTGGTAGTATGCAACACAGTGCAATTTGCTTCAGGACATGACCGATACCACAATATGTCCATCTCATCAGCATCCTATAGATGCCTTCTTCTGGGAGAGAAGACGAAAAAGATACAAAATTATGACTGAAAACACGTTTTGAAAATGGAAGAAAAGATTGCCATAAGTATTCTTGTCAGACTGTGTTAACTATTTTTGTCAGACTGTGCCACAGTGTGTGTTAAGTTAAGGGGGTTCAGGTGGAAGTCTGCATGATCTTTATGGCCCTCGCTGAAGATTTTGATCACAGTAACAATCTGTACTAAATTGCATGAAACAAACCCTTGGGAATCTGTATGAAAATGGAAAACTGCAGGGTACCTGAGGTGTATTATTATTATTATTATTATTATTGTTATTATTATTATTATTTTTTATTATTATCATCTTTATTATTGTGCTAGATTGTTATCTGTTATTGTTAATTCGTGTGCTCTTCTATGTTTTGATAAAGAATTAGAGGGAGAGTGGGAGAAGTGATGCTAAAATTATGAGAAATGTACATTCTATAATCACAGGGTGTGTGTATGGGTGACTATATTTATCAGTGTATGTGTGTGTGTGTGTGTGGTGGTGTGAAATGGAGATTTCATGACATGTATCCCAAACAGACCATGACAAAGTATTTGAAACTAAATCATCATTTCAGCTTCTTGTACAGAATGTTAAACAACCTAAAGAACTGTTTTTGTACATCTGTAAAAGACCAAGCACATGATACATAGCATCGTTTCTGTGAGTATACGTGTCACAGAAAGGGTTTTTCAGTGCATGATGCATGGGTCGCTCTTTTTAATAGAATCTAGAGTATTACTGTTAAAAGATTGAGAAAAAGCATACGGTGGAAATGACGTCATAGATTTAAAACCTTTTCACACCCTCACCTCATCCCTTAGCATGCTGCATTGTCAACCATGCTAATGAAACAAAAACTTCACTCTTTGACTCCCTCAACTCTTCGACTCCCTCACCCTATCCACCATCTTCCTGCAGGAAGCTGGTCACAGGGTGAGGGCCTCAAAGGGTTAAGTTTTTCCAGTCGGTGGATAGGGTGCAGGAGTCAAAAGGTTAATCAATTTTCAAAATCCATCGTGAAAAATCAGTATCAAAAACAAAGTTCTTAACTCCAGATGTGAGTTTCCATGTGCATGGCGCTCTCTTGAGGCGTTTTCCTGTAACTGATAAAAATGAGAGTTTTGGAGAAACGTCATCGCACGCATGCAGAATGAAACATCGTCCGCTTTATGCATACAAAACAGTGCAGATCGATTGCTGGATTGTTTGACTTGAATTCAGATATTCCAACTGTTAAATCAGGACAGAAATAAAACATGCCTCCCGTCTGGCAATGACAATCGTAAGAGCAGATAGATGTTTTCAAGTCAGAGGCCAACAAGCCATAGGATGACGGTGGTGGCTATTTTGGTCATGGTTTGAGCCTGTTAACGGTTACTTTGTAACGCTCACGACATTTCCGTAAACCTGCCATTTCTTTTCGGCAAATGCCACAGAGTGGGGCGATCAAAAGGTTGACCCGGATTTGTCAGTTTAATTAATGTGTCCGTCACACATGGAATAGGGCCTGTGTGAAACTGTGAACGTGCTGCGACACTTAAATGCTCAAATTTGAGTTTGAATTTCAGCCTGAGTCTGAGGGACACGTGCTCTGTGCATGTGTGGTTCTGTCTGTATTGTGTGTGTGTGTGTGTGTTGTGTTTGTGTGTGTAAGTGTGTACAGATGTCTGTGTTGTGTGTGTGTGTATGTGTGTACATATGTCTGTGTGTGTATGTGTCTGATCAGTTTTAAGACATTTTCTTAAAAAACATAATTTTTGTACACATTTTGACTGCATAAATATTAGATAATAAGCTTTTGCTCTGTCTGTTATGTTATCTGGTTTGGTATAATGAATCAAATTAACAAATTATTTGAATTATCTGAACAGAACAATACCTTGATGTGTGATACGTATAAGTGAGCAGAAGTAAAGATTTTGAAATGTAGATTGTAACTGCAATGAAAATGATTTGGCAGTCTGAAATTGGCATTATGACTAAAATGAAATGAACTAAAATTTATGTTCCAGTTGTATGTTGGAGTAAAAAAAAGTGTCAGTTTGATCTGAAACTGTGTTATTACTCAAATGAAAGGACGTTTTTATTACTCAAAATAAATAATGTAATATTTGAACCGTACCTGTGGTTAGAATGAAATAATTTGATCTTTTGATAAGTATGTCAAATCTGCTATGTAAAGGAAACGTATGACAGTATGGTGAGACCAGATTACTCATGGTCAGATGATAGCGTTCATCGTCATGGTGTTTTAATCCTCTTATTCATTATTTTCATCACTTTGCCAAATCATCTATGAAACCATAGGTGTTAATATTCATCTTTATTTGATTGTGCAAATCGCTCAACTCTTTTCATAATACTCATTATGTGCTTGACCTTTGTGGGATAAAGAAAGTATTTTTAACGAAAATTGAACTGACTTGAAATAATGTGTAAACCTTTCGTGCATGTGACTGTGAACTGGTGTTCATGATAGATCTACGCTTTATTTTCTTGTGTATGTCATACTTTTTCCACACATTTCAACTTGTGGCTGTTTTGTGGGATGAGAGAGAATTTTGTATCTAACACCCGTGATAAAGCAGATTTAAAAAAGAAAAGTATTGCACTGCTGAATATGGTTTCTGGTTAATGTGCAGTTAGGACAGATTTCCCAGGTAATGAAACTGGGTTCTGTTTTAGAAAAGGTAGTCACTGAAATCGATTTTGCAAACCTGTTGCATTGTCCTAAGCAACAATATTGTATCATCTGCATTGCTATTGGCTGTATTGTTTGAAAGGCGATAATACTGATCACTGTTGTGTGGGTGTTTGTTTTTTCTGTTACATCAGTAGTTCATTTTCCAGTACGACCAAAATCATTTCTAACAGCTGTTCTGAATCAAATTTGTGAAACGTTTTACAGAAGGAAAGGCGACGGCAAGTGAAAAATAGCCAGTTATGTTGCAATCATCCTGTTGAATAAACGAAAAGAAAAAAGCCACCACAAAAGTGGCTCGTATCCAAAAGTGGTCTGTTTTGCTGTGTTCTTATCTCATATTATTTTTACATGAAATGAAGTTGAATTAGAATGAAAGTTATTGGTATGTGTACTTAATTTCCTTTTCCATCTATTTGTTTTTTGTTGTTTTATGTTTTGTTTTTTGTTTTTGTTTTGTTGGGTTTTTTTGTTTTGTTGTTTTTTTTGGGGGGGGGGTTGTCTAGTGGGGTATTGTGTACTTTTTGAGATGGTTATAGCCCTGATACGGCTCTGTGCAGTCGGCTGGGCTTCAAGCAAACAACAACTAACAAGAATGGAAATTGTTGAGGGACTGGCTTCAGCTGCTTGTAAAAAGTTTGGAACTGATGCATTTCCCATAAGAAAAGTTTGTATTGTCACGTTTTCATCAAGTGTTAGAGGATATCTGGGGTGTCAGGGAGGGGGGGTTGTTTGTCTGTTTGTTTGTTTTGTTCTGTTCTGTTTTGCTGAAAGTGGATCAGCAAACATTTCTGGGTTTCTTACAGATGCAGGATATTTTTTTTCAAGATATTTTAATTCAGGTTATGTCACAAGCCCAGTATGGATTAGTATACACACATGTTCATAAAATCATCGTCAAAGGCATTATCGTGCTAATGCGTCCAATTTTGTGTACTTACGAATTTCCAACAAGATGTGAAACAGGAAAGCTACTGAACAAAGTAACAGTACCGGCCAAATCATGCAAATGTACACTTTCGATCAGCATTTCGTTCGAGACCCGATCAACTTTAAAGTCTGTTGTAATCTATGTTTGCCTCATACACATGTTTCTCTATGTCATTTGCATTTTTTCCCCCATGAATAATCCACTGAAGAAGTGAACTTGCGGAATATCATCTGCATATTAACGTTTCTACATTTAGAACTTTGCGTGCAACAAATCAGGTGGGACGAGTTATTTCTGTCATGTCTAACCAGCACAATATGTTTGTTTTGGAGCTGTTGCCAGAATGCATGTAGATTTGCAGAATTCCACAAAATGGTTACCAGTCTGGTCAATTTCTGCAAAAATGACATAATACATTTTGTTAATCAATATTTATTAATAAACTATTGTATGAGCTGACGCAGTTTGTTGAGAAATTAATTAGCTGAAGCATAATACTCTGTAACTTAAATGTATTTTTGCATGTTGCAAATTTGTGAATTACAGTGATTTGTGTCATATTTTGTCAAGCTTGCTTTCTTGATAATTTTTCCATGATTCTTGGATATCTTGGCTATGTATTTGAATGCTGTATAATGTGTACCGTTCTGTTTCTGGTCCATTTCCCGAAAACCAGTTGTATGTGTGAGTGCAAGTATGTGTGAAGAGGTTTTTAGCAAGAGTTCTATACATTTTCAGATGAATATTATAACATGTTTAAGAGACAGAGAGAGAGAGAGAGAAAGTAACGGAATGCATATGTGTGTATCTGCGTACGCGTGTATAAATATCTTGTGTGTTGTGTGCACATGCATGTTAAGTGTACGTGCCTGCGAGCATGTGTGTGTGTGGTTATGCAGGAGATAATCTTTTCATCAGAGCATCATATTCTTATTATTTTAAAAGACAAACGAAACTGCAGGTTCTGTGTCATCTTGTCCGATTGATTTAAAGAAACTTTCCTGTGCATAGACTGGCTTTTAAACAGACAAAGAAAATACGCGTTTATTGTAATCAAAGTGTTGGGGAAAGGTACTTGATATGGAACACCTACAGGAAAGTCTGATGTCTGGATGTTTTATTTATTTCTTACATACGTTTGTATGTATGGTTAGATTCTGTGGTGTAATTGCTGTGCGTGTATGTGGATGCGTGCACGCATGCCAGTGATTCAGTTATGCATGTACACATTTTTTTGCACACAGACATACAGACACACACAGACAGACACACACACACGCATGCACGCACGCACACACAGAATGCACACAAAAACACTGATATCATACACACACACATACACACACACACATGTACTCACACACACATGCACGCACGCACGCACACACATACACACACACACTCACACACGTATATGCACACACAAACGCGCACGCACATACACACACGCACGTGCGCGCTATGAATACATACTAGCGAAGTTGATTTCATGAAACAAATGTTTTAGAACATCCACCTGTATATGTGTGTACGTGCTTGTGTGCGCACATGTGTGTGTGTGTGTGTGCATTCTGATGTCCTGAATTTTACCCAGAAGGTGTTTTCATTGAAATGATCAGAGATAGCATAAGGTTGTTTCATTGAAATGATCTAAGTATAGCATAAGGTGTTTTCATTGAAATGATCAGAGTATAGCATAAGGTTGTTTCATTGAAATGATCAGAGTATAGCATAAGGTGTTTCATTGAAATGATCTAAGTATAGCATAAGGTGTTTTCATTGAAATGATCTAAGTCTAGCATAAGGTGTTTTCATTGAAATGATCTAAGTCTAGCATAAGGTGTTTTCATTGAAATGATCTAAGTCTAGCATAAGGTGTTTTCATTGAAATGATCTAAGTCTAGCATAAGGTGTTTTCATTGAAATGATCTAAGTATAGCATAAGGTGTTTTCATTGAATGATCTAAGTATAGCATAAGGTGTTTTCATTGAAATGATCTAAGTATAGCATAAGGTGTTTTCATTGAAATGATCTAAGTATAGCATAAGTGTTTCATTGAAATGAATCTAAGTCTAGCATAAGGTTTCATTGAATGATCTAAGTATAGCATAAGTGTTTTTCATTGAAATGATCTAAGTCTAGCATAAGGTTTTTCATTGAAATGATCTAAGTATAGCATAAGGTGTTTTCATTGAAATGATCTAAGTATAGCATAAGGTGTTTTCATTGAAATGATCTAAGTCTAGCATAAGGTGTTTTCATTGAAATGATCTAAGTATAGCATAAGGTGTTTTCATTGAAATGATCTAAGTCTAGCATAAGGTGTTTTCATTGAAATGATCTAAGTATAGCATAAGGTGTTTTCATTGAAATGATCTAAGTATAGCATAAGGTGTTTTCATTGAAATGATCTAAGTCTAGCATAAGGTGTTTTCATTGAAATGATCTAAGTATAGCATAAGGTGTTTTCATTGAAATGATCTAAGTATAGCATAAGGTGTTTTCATTGAAATGATCTAAGTATAGCATAATATGATTATTGAGTTGACAGCTAGACTAGTTAACCGTTTGACTCCCGCACCCTGTCCACAAGCATCCTGTATTGTCAACCATGTTAGCAAAGCAAAAACTTAACCCTTTGACTCCCTCACCCTATCGAGGGAGTCAAAGGGTTAAGTTTTTCCAGTTGGTGGATAGGGTGCAGGAATCAAAGGGTTAAGGCACATAGTCATCTTGTCAGTCGGACATCTCAGGTGTACATACATTGAGTACCTTTCCCCCCACGTGCGTATAGTTACCAAACAACCAGTCGCCAACTCTAGTCCTTCAAGGTCTCAAATTAGTCAGTCTACATTCGTTTTTACGTATGAAATACTACTAAGTCAAATTGGACCCAAACGTGATATACGGTCGATGTTTTGCGGATCTATAAACTGTTCGTTGGAATTTTTTAATAACCGGGTTTTCCTTTTATGTTTCTGTTGATGGTAATAATAATAATAATTGTTACATATTGTACTGTGATTCTTTTGGAGACAGAAACTCCTGTTGTAATGATTACGCAACTTGTTGCTCATGTTACTATTAAAGAGCGTTTTTCTCTCTCCTTAAACTTTATAGTTTTAAGGTGTCATGTCTTGCTGGGTTTTGTCTGTTTGTCTGTCTGTCTGCCTTTCTGTCTGTCTGTGTCTGTGAGAAAGAAAGAGAGAGAGAGAGGGGGTGGTGTGTGTGTGTGTGTGTGTGTGTGTGTGTGCGTGTGTGTATGTGTGTGTGTGTGTGTGTGAATGAATTAACAGATATTTATGCATGCACAAATTTGCTTGCAAACAGACAACCACGAAATTTCTCTCTCTGTCCCTCTCTCTCTCTGTCTCTCTCTCTTGCTCCCCTTCTCTGTCTCTCTCTCTGTTCTCTCTCTGTCTCTCTCTCTCTCTCTCTCTCTCTCTCTCTTGCTCTCTCCTTCTCTGTCTCTGTCTCTCTCTCTCTCTCTCTCTCTCTCTCTCTCTTTCTCTCCCTTCTCTCTGTCTTTCTGTCTGTCTGTCTCCTCTCTCTCTCTCTCTTCTCTCTCCTCTCTCTCTGTCCCTCTCTCTCTCTCTCTCTTGCTCCTTCTCTGTCTCTCTGTCTCTCGTCTCTCTCTCTCTCTCTCTCTCTCTCTCTCTCTCTCTCTCTCTCTCTCTCTCTCTCTCTCTTCTCTCTGTTGTTTTTCTGGTTCGTGTATGGTCAGTGGCCTTTACAATAAACCATATGTCAGTGTCAGTGTCTCTCTGGAAAATAGAAATCAATCAATCAATCTCTCTGTCGTAAAACTACATACAACCCTATGATGTTAATTCTGATCTTTCTGTCATAAAAATGCAACCTTATGATGTTAAATCTGATCTACTATCAAAAGTCATGCCATTATATTTTTTCAAGATAACTAGTAAGTAGTGATGCTCCGTTCTCAGCCGATATTTGTGGGGGGTTTTTTGTTTTGTTTGTTTGTTTTTCGTTTGTTTCTTTCTGTGCTGGTTTAATTGGAGGGGGGGGGGGTTTCTTTTGTTTTGGTTTGGTTTTTTGTTTGTTTGTTTGTTTGTTTTGTTTCTGTTTTTTTTTTTTGTTTGGTGTGTGTGTGTGTGTATGTGTTTGTGTTTTTCAGAAACACGGGAGAATAGAACGACCACGCATATTTAATCAACAGAATAAGACAGACGCAAATTTTCGGCCAACTGCCGTTTATCAAGCGTACACTAAAGACAACAAATTCACTAAATTAAGACAAAAACAACAACACAGAACGGCTACTTTCCCTCATGTTTCATGAGCAAATGAAACACCATGGCAGTTAGCTGTACTGTTGCTCATTTTGCCTAAATATTGAGGGTATGTTTCTTCGGGTTTTCTAGGGTTTTGTTTTTGTATGTTTGTTTGTTTGTTTTTCATGCTTGACAAGATGCCAGTTATCCAAAAATTTGGCTTGTGTGTTGGTTATTCTTACTTCTTTATTTGGTGATTTTTGATTTTTGTTTTGGTTTATGTTGTTGTTTCAATGTATATTTTCGTGCTAGAATTGAATTCATTGTCATACTTAATATTTGGAGTTTTTGAATACGAAAATGCACCGTACACACTGGCCACATCACACCACACTACACTACACTACACCATACCACACCACCACTACCACATACACCACACACACTACACCACACACACTACACCACACCACACTACACCATACAAACCACACTACACCATACATACCACACTACACCATACCATACCACACTACACCATACCAACCACACTACACCATACCATACCACACTACACCATACATACCACACTACACCATACACATACCACACTACCATACATACCACACTACACATACATCAACACCTACCAACCACCACACTACACCTACATACCACACTACACCATACATCCACTACACCATCAACCACACTACACCATACATACCACACTACACCTACAATACCACACTACACCATACAATACCACATACACCATACAACCACACTACACCATACCATACCACACTACACTCAATACCACACTACACCATACCATCACCACACTACACCATACCAACCACACTACACCATACCATACCACACTACACCATACCACACCACACTACACCATACCTACCACACTACACCTACCATACCCACTACACCTACAATCCACTAACCACACCACACTACACCATACCATACCGCACTACACCATACAACCACACTACACCATACATACCCACTACACCATACCACACTACACATACATACCAACTACACATACAATACCACACTACACAATACCACACTACACCATACAATACCACACTACACATACCACTACACCATACCATACCACACTACACCATACCATACCACACTACACCTACAATACCACACTACACCATACATACCCCACTACACCAACCACACTACACCATACAATACCACACTACACATACAATACCACACACAATACCACACTACACCATACAATACCCCACTACACAATACCACACTACACCATACAATACAACACTACACCATACCACACTACACCACACATACCACACTACACCATACCATACCGCACTACACCAACCATACCATCACTCTACACCTACAATACCACACTACACCATACATACCACACTACACCATACCATACCACACTACACCATACCATACCACACTACACCATACAATACCACACTACACCATACCATACCACATACACCACACCATACCCCACTACACATACAACACACTACACCATACCATACCGCACTACACCATCCATCACACTACACACATACAATACCACACTACACCATACATACGCACTACACATACCATACGACTACACCATACCGCACTACACCATACCATACCACACTACACCTACAACCACATCTATCACACATACCAACCCACACACCAACAACCCACTACATACCCACTACACCAACCATACGCATCACATACATCCACACACACCAACCCATCACACCATACATACCGCACTACACCATACGCACACACCAACATCACTACACCATACAACCACACTACCATACCATCCCATACACCCAACCATACCATACCCATCATACACATACACCATACCAACCGCACACCATCATCCACACTACACAACCTACCACACTAACACATACCATACCTACACCATTACAACCACACTACAACCACCACATACACACATACCAACACTACACCATCATACACACTACACCACAATACCACACACCATACAATCACCACACTCACAACACCATACCACCACACACCATACAATACCACATTACACCATACAACGATACACCATACAATCACACAACCCATACATACCAAACACCACACACACACCACACACACCATACATCGCACTACCATACAACCACACACACCATACACCACACTACATACATACCACATACACCACACACACACACCACACACCACACACACATCATACGCACACACCATACAATACCACATACCATCCTACCACATCACACACACACCCCACTACACCAACCATACCGCACTACAACACCATACCACACTAACCACACACACTACACCATACCAACCCACTAACCACACTACCATACACACCAATACCATACCATGCACTACACCAAAACAACCACACTACCACACCACACACATACACCACATGTCACACCACAACACACACACACCACCACATCATGTCACACCTACACAACACACATCACACACACACACACCACATCATGTCACACTATACAACACCACATTAAAACACACCACACATCATGTCACACTATACAACACCACATTACATCACAAACACACACACCGCACCACATCATGTCACACCTATACAACACCACATTACACACACCGCACACATCATGTCACACTATACAACACCACATTACATCACAACACAACACATCATGTCACACTACAACACCACATTACATCACACACACACGCACCACATCATGTCACACCTGTACAACACCACATTACACACAAACACACCACATCATGTCACACCTACACAACACCACATTACACACAACACAACACACCACACTCATGTCACACCTATACAACACTACATTACATCACACCACAACACACCACATCATGTCACAACCTCAATACACAACTACACACACAACACCACACACATCATGTCACACCTAACAACACCACATTACACACAACACAACACATCATGTCACACCTTACAACACCACATTACACACAACACACACATCATGTCACACCTACTACAACAACCACAACACACCACATCATGTCACACCTACACAACTACCACACACACACCACCACATCATGTCACACCTACACAACACCACATTACATCAACACAACACACCGCACCACATCATGTCACACCTACACAACACCACATTGCATCACAACACAACACACCGCACCACATCATGTCACACCACACAACACCACATTACATCACAACACACCGCACCACATCATGTCACACCTACACAACACCACATTACATCACAACACAACACACCACATCATGTCACACCTACACAACACCACATTACATCACAACACACCGCACCACATCATGTCACACCTATACAACACCACATTACACCACAACACACCGCACCACATCATGTCACACCTACACAACACCACATTACATCAACACAACACATCATGTCACAACTATACAACACCACATTACACACCACACCACACGCACCACATCATGTCACACCTACACAACACCACATTACATCAACACAACACAACATATGTCACACGTACACAACACCACATTACATCACAACACAACACACCACATCATGTCAAACCTACACAACACCACATTACATCACAACACACCGCACCACATCATGTCACACCTACACAACACATTACATCACAACACACAACACACCGCACCACATCATGTCACACCTATACAACACCATAACACATCACACCACACCAAACCTTTACAACGCCACACTACACACGACGCCTCGCCACACTACACCTCAACACACCACACCCACACCACGTCACACACCACTCCACATTACATCTTACACCACACCACATCTTTACAACGCCACAGTACAACACCAGATTACACTACACCACACCTATACAACGTCACACCACACCACACCACACCACACCACACCAACAAAAAGGGCTGTATCTGGAGCATCATGTCTGGCCATGTTTGCGACCGTTCAAACAAACCCCTGTGGTTGAAGTAAGACAACGTTGGGAACTTCCGGCTGCTAAGTGTCGAGACTATAGTAAGGGGAAAGGTGCTGACAGCTATGCGAGCTGGTGGCAGGGCGGGCTGCCCGAAAGAGAGAACGAACACCAGAGAGGGACGAGAGAGGGGTCTTCCATTCTCTCTTGCTCCGGTGGCTTGGCTGGACCTGGTTTAGTGCCCCTGGGGTGTCATCTCCCCACCTTGCCATTCGGTTTGTAAATAAGGTAAGTGATGACTGGGTCCGAGTGGGTCATGCAACACATGGACACCCCCACCTTTGCTTGATGAAATGGCTATTGAGTGGTGTCGGGAGCTTGGGAGGTGAATGTCCAGATAGAGGCGAGGCATTGGTGCTCTGGGTCCCACCCGCATCCTTGGGGTATTTCTTGTTAATACCACACCTATACAACGTCACACCATACTAAACCATGCCACTACAGCAGATCATAAGCTTATTGAAACGTATTTTCGTCCAAAATAGCTCATTACTCTGTGCCAATGTCGCGTGCTTTTAATTTGTATGTGTGTGCGTGTGGTGTTGGTGTTGGGGTGTGTGTGTGTGTGTGTGTGTGTATGTGTGTGTTTGATGTGTATGTGTATGTTTTTATATGAGATGATTGTTTGAACGTGATGTTTATGCATAATGTATTACTGCTGTGGAATGTTGTTTGATTCTGTGATTATGTACGTGTCGCGTGTATGTGTGATGTGTGTAACGTGTGATGTGAATGTGTAGTGTGATGTGCGATGTTTAACTGTATTTTGTATACTGATGGGATGTTTTTATGTCATTAATTGTACTTACCTGATGGACGATGTTTACACTGATTATTTTATGTACGTGTTACGCATTATGTACTTATGATGACGTTTACCTGATTATGTCTTATGATGGACGTTTTATGTATGACTACTGATTTTAATGATTAATGTACTTACCTGATGGACGATGTTTACACTGCATTATATTTGTTCATGTTTTACCTATGAGCGAATTGTTTATCACTTTCATTAATGTTACTGTTACCAATCGTTATTGTTGTTAAAGTCCAGCCGACTGCGTGGAGCCATACCAGGGCTACAACTGCTTCAAAACATACAAACCTTCAACAAGAAAGAAAAAAAGAAAAGAAAATTAAGTACACATATCAATACATTTGTGCACATAATCTAAGGACATGCTTCTGGCGTTGACCACCCCGTCCAATTTATCGCACAGGGGATTTAAAAAACACACCTGAATACAAATTTAAGCATACCTAAGGACACCAAAACATGTATAAAAACAGGCCTGAATTACCTAAAATTGCTTTCGCATATCTCACCTCCCTAGAGCCCAAAATGTACCCAATTACCAATCGTAAGAGAAAAAGTACATAATACTTTATCAAACACAAACAGGTGAATGGACCAGCAAGGCAGAAAATGATAGGGAGAAAATCACAGAAAGCAAAGGAATAAGGTAGAAACAAAGAGAGTGACAGAAAAGAGGAAATTTCTAGCACAGAATTTCCAGAAGGTGGGGATACTATTGATACTGAGCGAGCCCCCGGCATCCCCACGAGGGGAATGTATGTACCCGACGGACGGTGTTCTAGTGCATTAGTGTATTGACCCGGTTACCTCCCCTGCCCCACTATACCTTTCTCGTTTCTTTTATTTGTTATTGTGTGGTAAAGGGCAACGAGCATGTTGACACAGACTGTGCTATACAAACTTACTTGTTAGCAGTTGTAGTAGTAGTTGTTGTGGTAGAAGTGGTGGTAGTAATAGTAACAGTAGTAGTAGAAATAGTGGTGATAATAGTAGTAGAAGTAGTAGTAGTAGTAGTAGTTGTTGTTGTTGTTGTTGTGTTCTTGTTGTTGCTCTAAGTATCATTGTTGTTCAATTCTCTGTCTCTTCTCTCTCTCTCTCTCTCTCTCTCTCTCTCTCTCTCTCTTTCTCTCTCTCTCTCTTTCTCTCAATTTCTCTCTCTCTCTCTCTCTCTCTCTCTCTCTCTCTCTCTCCTTCTGCCTCTTTCGCGCGCGCGCGTTGTGAAGTGTTACAACAAGGAAGCCGGATATGATGTGGCGTAGGCCTTTAAACTATCTAATAATATCCTGTGCCTGTGTCCCAACGTTTTTATCTGACGTCGATAATACAGTAGGTTGGGACAGACGTGAAGGTGTTGATATGCCCCTTGTTACTATTTGCATGTAGCCTACACACGTATATAACAAGCAGTGGACAAAGGCCAGTTAACTGACTTCACTGGGTCTGACGTCCTGGTTCACACATTATTGAGGTGAGCGCCCTGGTGAAATTTAGTACAAACTGTACGGTAAATGTCCTACTTATGATTTTTTGTTTAATCGTTCCGAGATTTTCTGGGATGTGTGGTGATTATTGTTTTGCCTGCACGGTGCAGACAGTATGGTTGCTGCACAGTCTACGTATTCGTATTTCGTCTTCAGTGGGCGTTCATGCTGAGTGTTTTCATGTTTCTGTGTAAGCCACAAGACACTGACTCGACTTACCAGGTCGTCGACAAAGAGAAATTGAAATTGAAACGACAAAGAAAAACTCTTTTATTTATTTCTCTATCAGTTACTCATCTACAGTGCTTTATTCATTTCTCTATCATTTATTCATCTATTGTGTTTTATTCATTTCTCTATCATTTATTCATCTACAGTACTTTATTCATTTTTCTATCATTTATTCATCTACAGTACTTTATTCATTTTTCTATCATTTATTCATCTACAGTACTTTATTCATTTTTCTATCATTTATTCATCTACAGTACTTTATTCATTTTTCTATCATTTATTCATCTACAATACTTTATTCATTTTTCTATCATTTATTCGTCTACTGTGTTTTATTTATTTCTCTATCATTTATTCAGCTATATATTTGTCAATTATTCATTTATTGTCAAAATTAATTTGCCGTGTGAAATTCTTTCTGCTCTTTCCGGGAGATAGCGCGTCTCCGCGGTACAGCACCACCCATTTTTTCTGTATGCTTATGTTTCTTCTGTTGACCAACATCAGCGGATTCATGCACATAATTTTGACAAGCACACCTCTTTTGTTGCAGAGGAATCTGTAACATGCGCTCAGTTTGTGCTGCACACAGGACCTCGGTTTATCGTCTCATCCAAAAGTGTTACCATCCATACAGTCAAAGGCTACACATGCAAGGAAGACTGAAATTGATGAAGTTACATCTAAGGGGTCAAAAATCGTAGAATCAAACAAGCAAGACCACTTCTATTAATGTTAACAGTAAATATATGTGTCCTAAATTTGGCGGGTGTAGTAATCAAGTGTAAACACGGGATTTCCAATCAAAAGAGTCTGAGTTCAATCCACCTTTGGGGTAAAGGGTAGAAGTTTTTCTGATCTTTGCGGTCACTGTCACCTACTGTGTAACCACTCCTATGATTTGTGAGAAATATGTGATTATATATTGTATGTAGGTATGTATGTATAGGTGTATATGTGGAGTGATTTCACATTTGTGGGTTTTGAGTCAACTTCCAATCTTCCAAAAAAATCTTTAAAGCTAAAATACAGATCTTTGAATTTTAATAGAATGAAACACAATAAATACAACTTACAACTATTACAAGTGACCACAATTTGTTCTCACGGGGGATAACCCCTTTTTGGAAAAAGACTGACAAATTAAAACTAGCGATACAGAGTCAACTCCAGCAGAAACACTTGAGAACCTCAGGTAGCTCTGCAACAGATTGCATACATTCATTTGGTCAGTTTTCCATTTGAAGTAAATCATATATAAGATGTGATTATGACATGATAAAATATGAAATGATATATGAGATATGATATGATATGATATATGATATGATATGATATGATATGATATGATATGATATATGATATGATATATGATATGATATGATATATGATATGATATATGATATGATATGATATATGATATGATATGATATATGATATGATATATGATATGATATATGATATGATATATGATATGATATATGATATGATATGATATATGATATGATATATGATATGATATGATATGATATATGATATGATATGATATGATATGATATGATATGATATGAAAAGCATACAGCAATAAAAGCCAGGACCAATACTGTAGAGTGATCAATACTGTAGAGTGATCCATCCAGTATCAAGTAATCAGCCGCCTGTGTGCATCAGACACTTTAGCCTGAGATCCCACATGAAGCAAAACGAAGCATGACCTTGGACACCATCAACCTCAATAGTTGACCCTGTATAATAATGATATGGTATGGTATGAGACATGACATGATATGATATGATATGATATGATATGATATGATATGATATGATATGACATTATGATGAATAGCCTTAAGAAAAAATACAGTTAAATGTTTGAATGAATAATCATGAACTATAAAAAACATGAATAATCCAGTGAAAGAAGAATAATAAACATTAACAGTAGACCACACATGCTTATGTTTCCAATAAACAAAATGAACCCTATTCCACACACACATGAAATGGTGTGCATCTATCACACCATCTAGGAGGTCTTTACAAAACATTTATGAAAATGATTTTCCTTTCCGTGAACACAATGTTCTTTAAGTATTATACAATTTTGGATTCAAAGTCATGTCCCTTTTGATCAAGATAATTCATGAACAACTATCCAAAGGACTACACAATGATCCGGAGACAATATGTTTGGTTTGTCTCCTTACTGAATAACAGAACCTGTTATTATCCATTTTACAAAAATTCTGTATTCTCTTTTCCACAAAAAATGGTTACTGTTTCACATCCACTTGACAATTTGCTAATCAAAAAGTTTATGAGACCTCTCTATGTTTTTTTGTGTGTGCGAGTATTTCACAAATGTAATAACTGAACAAAAAAAGTTAGTGTTAACAAACAACTACATATGCTTTAACAGAAAAAATGTACAACTAGGCCAAATTTATTTAATCATGAAACTGATAAATTAATAACTGTCAGTGCACCACAACCATTTTGGTAATGCATCACATTTTTTCCCATAGAATACTATTCTAGTATTTCAATGAAAAATGTTCATTCATGTTCTCACTTTTTTCCACAAAAACATTTAAGCAATTGTTTAATATAAAAAAAAACATTATATAAATGATCATATTTGCAAACTATGAATAGGCTGCGTATCGGACTAACCCCATCGCTGAATTATTTATCATTTAGCTTTCAAACAAAAAATATTGATTTAAAATTACCTATGTTAAATTCCCATGAATACACTTCAAAAGTGTCTTAATTCCTCCAAAATAATTCAGCTTTAAACCAACTACTACAATGAAAAATTAGCACAAACCTGAATTAGAGTTACTTTGATGTTTCGGGGTTGGCAACCGTTACGGCGAAAGCGCTTACGTTGCTATGGTTTTAACAACACCCGGATGAAAGTGAAACGTCATTTCCGGTTTTGTAGCAGAGGAAAAATCCAAAAACTTGTTAGAATTTTTTGACTGGCTACAACTGCTCCCCTACGGTTGTTTAGGTCGCTGTCACCTCGCTCCCTACGGCTGTTTAGGTCACTGTCACCTCGCTCCCTACGGCTGTTTAGGTCTCTGTCACCTCGCTCCCTACGGCTGTTTAGGTCTCTGTCACCTCGCTCCCTACGGCTGTTTAGGTCGCTGTCACCTCGCTCCCTACAGCTGTTTAGGTCACTGTCACCTCGCTCCCTACGGCTGTTTAGGTCGCTGTCACCTCGCTCTCTACGGCTGTTTAGGTCACTGTCACCTCGCTCTCTACGGCTGTTTAGGTCACTGTCACCTCGCTCCCTACGGCTGTTTAGGTCACTGTCACCTCGCTCCCTACAGCTGTTTAGGTCGCTGTCACCTCGCTCCCTACAGCTGTTTAGGTCACTGTCACCTCGCTCTCTACGGCTGTTTAGGTCACTGTCACCTCGCTCTCTACGGCTGTTTAGGTCTCTGCCACCTCGCTCTCTACGGCTGTTTAGGTCTCTGCCACCTCGCTCCACTACGGCTGTTTAGGTCTCTGTCACCTCGCTCCACTACGGCTGTTTAGGTCTCTGTCACCTCGCTCTCTACGGCTGTTTAGGCCACTGTCACCTCGCTCCCTACGGCTGTTTAGGTCTCTGTCACCTCGCTCCATTACGGCTGTTTAGGTCTCTGTCACCTCGCTCCACTACAGCTGTTTAGGTCTCTGTCACCTCGCTCTCTACGGCTGTTTAGGTCTCTGCCACCTCGCTCTCTATGGCTGTTTAGGTCACTGTCACCTCGCTCCACTACGGCTGTTTAGGTCTCTGTCACCTCGCTCCACTACAGCTGTTTAGGTCTCTGCCACCTCGCTCTCTATGGCTGTTTAGGTCACTGTCACCTCGCTCCACTACGGCTGTTTAGGTCTCTGTCACCTCGCTCCACTACAGCTGTTTAGGTCTCTGTCACCTCGCTCCCTACGGCTGTTTAGGTCTCTGTCACCTCGCTCCACTACGGCTGTTTAGGTCTCTGTCACCTCGCTCCCTACGGCTGTTTAGGTCGCTGTCACCTCGCTCCCTACAGCTGTTTAGGTCACTGTCACCTCGCTCCCTACGGCTGTTTAGGTCGCTGTCACCTCGCTCTCTACGGCTGTTTAGGTCACTGTCACCTCGCTCTCTACGGCTGTTTAGGTCACTGTCACCTCGCTCCCTACGGCTGTTTAGGTCACTGTCACCTCGCTCCCTACAGCTGTTTAGGTCGCTGTCACCTCGCTCCCTACAGCTGTTTAGGTCACTGTCACCTCGCTCTCTACGGCTGTTTAGGTCACTGTCACCTCGCTCTCTACGGCTGTTTAGGTCTCTGCCACCTCGCTCTCTACGGCTGTTTAGGTCTCTGCCACCTCGCTCCACTACGGCTGTTTAGGTCTCTGTCACCTCGCTCCACTACGGCTGTTTAGGTCTCTGTCACCTCGCTCTCTACGGCTGTTTAGGCCACTGTCACCTCGCTCCCTACGGCTGTTTAGGTCTCTGTCACCTCGCTCCATTACGGCTGTTTAGGTCTCTGTCACCTCGCTCCACTACAGCTGTTTAGGTCTCTGTCACCTCGCTCTCTACGGCTGTTTAGGTCTCTGCCACCTCGCTCTCTATGGCTGTTTAGGTCACTGTCACCTCGCTCCACTACGGCTGTTTAGGTCTCTGTCACCTCGCTCCACTACAGCTGTTTAGGTCTCTGCCACCTCGCTCTCTACAGCTGTTTAGGTCTCTGTCACCTCGCTCCACTACAGCTGTTTAGGTCTCTGTCACCTCGCTCCACTACAGCTGTTTAGGCCACTGTCACCTCGCTCTCTACGGCTGTTTAGGTCTCTGTCACCTCGCTCCACTACAGCTGTTTAGGTCTCTGTCACCTCGCTCCACTACAGCTGTTTAGGTCTCTGTCACCTCGCTCTCTACGGCTGTTTAGGTCTCTGCCACCTCGCTCTCTACGGCTGTTTAGGTCTCTGTCACCTCGCTCTCTACGGCTGTTTAGGTCTCTGCCACCTCGCTCTCTACGGCTGTTTAGGTCTCTGTCACCTCGCTCCACTACGGCTGTTTAGGTCACTGTCACCTCGCTCCACTACGGCTGTTTAGGTCTCTGCCACCTCGCTCCACTACAGCTGTTTAGGCCACTGTCACCTCGCTCCACTACGGCTGTTTAGGTCACTGTCACCTCGCTCCACTACGGCTGTTTAGGTCACTGTCACCTCGCTCCACTACAGCTGTTTAGGCCACTGTCACCTCGCTCCACTACAGCTGTTTAGGCCACTGTCACCTCGCTCCACTACAGCTGTTTAGGCCACTGTCACCTCGCTCCACTACAGCTGTTTAGGCCACTGTCACCTCGCTCCACTACGGCTGTTTAGGTCACTGTCACCTCGCTCCACTACGGCTGTTTTAGGTCTCTGCCACCTCGCTCCACTACGACCTCAGGGTTATGGAACTATCTAGGTAGGACCTCAGGGCCTGGCCAGCTCATGGATTTATGTGCAGGCTTAAGGCTTGTGCCGTAATCATTCTGGATTTTCTCCATCACATGGCACATTTGACGAGAGTGCATATGGAATTCATTCCGAGCGCGGAGACGTCATCTTGAAAAATTGAAACTGAAACTGCTTGGTCAGCATGTGTCAGTGCCTAAACCATCTTCACATGAACAGACACGCAGAATATCAAATATGCATGTTAAAGATCCTGTAAGTGATACAAGTGGCTGGCTTATGGAAAACTGAAATCATCCAGCATGCACGCCCACCCGGGTGAAAGATACAAACTTTGCAACAACGTAGTAGAGTGTGGTCAGCTCGCCTAACAGCTTGAGTTCTCTTGTGTTCCACTAAAAAGTCTGGTTATATTGTAATGTGCAGTAAGTATAGAGCGTAGAAGGAAGCTCCTTCTGCGCTCTATGGCAGTGAGTCCAGTGGAGTTTGAAGAATAGCGTCATACAAGAACTTTTTCATAACGATGAATTGTAAGTCTGTGTTTTTGGCTGTTGTGCTCCACAGGATTTTGGCGATTCTTTGTTGGTGTCATGGCTACAACAGGAGACATATCGTCAGGGCCCTTTGTTCCTCTGTTACACAGGTATGGTGTGTTGGTCTGTCTTTTGTTCCTCTGTTACACAGGTATGGTGTGTTGGTCTGTCCTTTGTTCCTCTGTTACACAGGTATGGTGTGTTGGTCTGTCCTTTGTTCCTCTGTTACACAGGTATGGTGTGTTGGTCTGTCCTTTGTTCCTCTGTTACACAGGTATGGTGTGTTGGTTTGTCCTTTGTTCCTCTGTTACACAGGTATGGTGTGTTGGTTTGTCCTTTGTTCCTCTGTTACACAGGTATGGTGTGTTGGTCTGTCCTTTGTTCCTCTGTTACACAGGTATGGTGTGTTGGTTTGTCCTTTGTTCCTCTGTTACACAGGTATGGTGTGTTGGTTTGTCCTTTGTTCCTCTGTTACACAGGTATGGTGTGTTGGTCTGTCCTTTGTTCCTCTGTTACACAGGTATGGTGTGTTGGTCTGTCCTTTGTTCCTTTGTTACACAGGTATGGTGTGTTGGTCTGTCCTTTGTTCCTCTGTTACACAGGTATGGTGTGTTGGTTTGTCCTTTGTTCCTCTGTTACACAGGTATGGTGTGTTGGTCTATCCTTTGTTCCTCTGTTACACAAGTATGGTGTGTTGGTCTGTCCTTTGTTCCTCTGTTACACAGGTATGGTGTGTTGGTCTATCCTTTGTTCCTTTGTTACACAGGTATGGTGTGTTGGTCTGTCCTTTGTTCCTCTGTTACACAGGTATGGTGTGTTGGTCTATCCTTTGTTCCTTTGTTACACAGGTATGGTGTGTTGGTCTATCCTTTGTTCCTTTGTTACACAGGTATGGTGTGTTGGTTTGTCCTTTGTTCCTCTGTTACACAGGTATGGTGTGTTGGTCTGTCCTTTGTTTCCTCTGTTACACAGGTATGGTGTGTTGGTCTGTCCTTTGTTACTTTGTTACACAGGTATGGTGTGTTGGTCTGTCCTTTGTTCCTCTGTTACACAGGTATGGTGTGTTGGTTTGTCCTGCTCTCTGCAAACCTTCTTTGTGTGTTATGTGTTTGTGAAAAGGAGTGAGTGAGTGGCTTTATGTTTGTATAGTGAGTAAGAACTGATCTTTACATGCTTAATAAGAAATGTTCTAAAAGTAAAAGCAATGAAATCCACATCCGTGCAGATTATCTCTTTCTTCTGAAAAGACAGAAACACCAAAACGCCTTCCCTGTTTTCTCTCTATACTTTTCCTATTTCCTCTGAACCCAAAACAACAAAATGAAACAAGAATGTTTGATGAACAAAACATACAGCCTTCGTCAATGCATGCAAAGGTCCATCCACTGATCTTCAGATCTTACTGTATTTTCCTGTCAATCCTTGCCATGAGTATGGTTATCTTATTATCTGTGGCCTTCTTTTCCTGTACTTTATCTTGTCCAAATTAAGTTTCTGTTTTTTCGTTAATGTCTTTTGTACACACGCTAGTTAGAACCTCTAGACCTTACCAGTGCATAAGGTTTATTGCAGACTTACGGCTTATGCCATGATCATGTTGGATTTTCAACATCACATGATATCTGTGGTGTCAGCGCATATGGGATTTATTCAAACCACGGAGACGTTATCTTGAGAAACTGTAACTGAAACATTGCTAATGATATTAGATGAGCGACTTTGTGTGTGTTTGTGTATTGTTTGTTTGTTCGGTTGGTTTATTTGCTTGTTTTGTTTGTGTGTCTCTGTGACAGAACATATACACATACATGGAGAGTGATATATATTAGTAACTGATATGACAGGCTGTCGTCTGACTATATGTTAACATAACACCCGCGGGGATGGCTGGGACCCAGAGCACCAATGCCCTACCACTCTCCGAACACCCCACCACTCTCCAGACAATTACCTCCAAAGCTCTCGACACCACCGGACAGCCACTCCATCAAGCAAACTGGGGGGGGGGGGGGGGCTGTCCATGCCCGGCATGACCCATTCGAACCAAACCATCAGTTACCTTGTTTACAAACCGAATGGCAAGGTGGAAAGATGACAAACCCCGGGACATAGCCGCAGAATGCGTACCAAGCACCAACCAGGTCCAGCCCAGCCTGTGGACCAAGAGGAAACGGAAGACCCCTCTCTCGTCCCATTCATGGCCCCCATCTCTCTACCTTGGACAGCCTGCCCTGCCACCAGCTCGCATAGCGGCCAGCTCCCTTCCCCTTACTGTAGTCTGGACAGTTTGTTTGTTTGTTTGTTGTTGTTTGTTTTGTTTTGTTTTGTTTTTGTTTGTTTGGGGGGGTTGTTTTTGTTTGTTTGTTTGTTTGTTTGTTTGTTTGTTAGGATCATCGCACCCAGGGAGTTTACCTTCGTGCTCACCTTTTTTTTCCTTCCCATTTTCTGCACCACCTTAATGTCCACAGAAGCTGGCACAGTTTTTACAACGCAATAATGATGATGTCGATGAGGATGATAATCATGACGCTATGGAGTTCCATCTAGGATTGAGA
>JAPXFY010000032.1:19267256-19292783 GCA_030674185.1 Monoplex corrugatus
TTTCGTGTCTTTTCTGGTTCCTGTTTGCTTGAACGCGGGTAGTCATACTTGTTTTGGATAAAGTAGAAATAAGTAAAAATAGATGTGAAGCAGTTGTTGTCATTGTTGTACTTATTTTTCTCACTACGGATTTACCATGTGAAATTCGAGCTTCTCCCCATGGGGATGCTGGGGACTTTTTCAGTAAGATAAGTATCCTCACCTTCAGGAAATTCTGTGCCAGAAATTTCCCCTTTTCTGTCACTCTCTTTGTTTCTGCCTTGCTCCTTCGCTTTTTGTCATCTCTTTCAATCGTTTTCTGCCTTACTGGTCCGCTATCCTGTGTTCTATAAAACCTTGCATACTAAAAGTCTTTCTCTAGAGACTGATGGTTGGGTGGATATATCAATTGCATTATTGGCTCTAAGGAAATGCGATGTGAACAGCCAATTTTTTAAGTTATTTAGGCCTGTTTTTATTCATGCTTTAGTGTCCCTAGTTTATGTTTCAATTTGTATTCAGGTGTTTTTTTAACTGGTGACAGCCTTGACGGAATGGTGAACGCCGGAGCTATACACACTTATGTTATGTGCGCGAATGCAGTGATATGTGTACTTCAAGTTTTTTTGTTTTTTTTGTTTTTTTTTCCAGTTTTTCACCAGTGAGGTATTGAGCATGTCGGTGTCTGTGTTTGTAATTGTGTCTGTCTGTGTTTGTGACTAATGTGTTTGTGACCGTGTCTGTCTGTGTCCGTCTGTCGTTTTGCTTTGTGCGTAATACGTACGTACATTTCGTACGTGCCTCTATACATTCCCGTGTACTTGCCCGTCTCCGTGCGTGTGTATCGCGTATGTGTTTGTATGTTGTGTTTGTGGTGTGGTTGGTGTGGTGTGGTGTGGTGTGGTGTGGTGTGGTGTGGTGTGTTGTGTTGCGTTGCGCTGTGTTGTGTTGTGTTTCGGTTGGGTTGGGTTGGGTTGGGTTGGTTGTGTTGTGTCGCGTCGTGACGTGACGTGACGTGTCGTGTCGTGTTGTGTTGTGTCGCGTCGTGACGTGACGTGACGTGTCGTGTCGTGTCGTTTCGTGTTGTGTCGTGTTGTATTGTGTGTATTCATGTGAATAACGTATACATTATGTGTGTGCATATGTGCTGTACATACAGAGTGCTACAAGGGTCCCACCAGCACATAGAGAAGTTTTACGCCACCTTTCCCGAGGCTGGAGTCAGAAGCATATGGCAAAAAGATTTCTGTCCACTGGACGACCGACATGCTAAGTGGTATGGTGAGCATGGCTGTCCCCTGACCAAAGTCCCCGTCCCCAAAGGGGGGATGGTGGTGTGGGACTCTCGTCTTGTTCATGACAACTGCAGGTGTGTCAGTCCCCCTTCTCTGTGTGTGTGTGTGTGTGTGTTGTGTGTGTGTGTGTGTGTGTGTGTGTGTGTGTGTGTGTGTGTGTATGTATGTGTGTATATGTGTGTGTGTTTTGTTTGTGAATGTGTGTGTTTTGTTTGTAAGTGTGTGTGTGTGTGTGTGTGGTGTGTGTGTGTGTGTGTGTGTGTGTGTGTGTGTGTGTGGTGGTTTTGTGTGTGTGTGTGTGTGTGTGTTTTGTTTGTGAGTGTGTGTGTGTGTATTTTGTTTTGTGTGAGTGTTGTGTGTGTGTTTTTGTTTGTGATGGTTTTTGTGGTGTGTGTGTTTTTGTTTGTGAGTGTGTTTGTGTTTTGTTTGTGGTGTGTGTGTGTGTTTTGTTTGTGAGTGTGTGTGTGTTTTGTTTGTGAGTGTGTGTGTGTTTTGTTTGTGAGTGTGTGTGTGTTTGTGTTTTGTTTGTGAGTGTGTGTGTGTGTGTGTATTTTGTTTGTGAGTGTGTGTGTGTTTGTGTTTTGTTTGTGAGTGTGTATGTGTTTGTGTTTTGTTTGTGAGTGTGTGTGTGTGTATTTTGTTTGTGAGTGTTTTTGTGTTTTGTTTGTGAGTGTGTGTGTGTTTGTGTGTTGTTTGTGATGTGTGTGTGTGTTTGTGTTTTGTTTGTGAGTGTGTGTGTGTGTATTTTGTTTGTGAGTGTGTGTGTTTGTGTTTTGTTTGTGAGTGTGTTTGTGTTTTGTTTGTGAGTGTGTGTGTGTTTGTGTTTTGTTTGTGAGTGTGTTTGTGTTTTGTTTGTGAGTGTGTGTGTGTTTGTGTTTTGTTTGTGAGTGTGTTTGTGTTTTGTTTGTGAGTGTGTGTGTGTTTGTGTTTTGTTTGTGAGTGTGTGTGTGTTTGTGTTTTGTTTGTGAGTATATGTGTGTTTGTGTTTTGTTTGTGAGTGTATGTGTGTTTGTGTTTTGTTTGTGAGTGTGTGTATGTTTGTGTTTTGTTTGTGAGTGTATGTGTGTTTGTGTGTTGTTTGTGTGTGTGTTTGTGTTTTGTTTGTGAGTGTATGTGTGTTTGTGTTTTGTTTGTGAGTGTGTGTGTGTTGTGTTTTGTTTGTGAGTGTGTGTGTGTTTGTGTTTTGTTTGTGAGTGTGTGTGTGTGTATTTTGTTTGTGAGTGTGTGTGTGTTTGTGTGTTGTTTGTGAGTGTTTGTGTTTTGTTTGTGAGTGTGTGTGTGTTTTGTTTGTGAGTGTGTGTGTGTTTGTGTGTTGTTTGTGAGTGTGTTTTGTGTTTTGTTTGTGGAGTGTGTATGTGTGTATTTTGTTTGTGTGTGTTTGTGTTTTGTTTGTGAATGTGTGTGTGTTTGTGTGTTGTTTGTGAGTGTGTGTGTGTTGTGTTTTGTTTGTGAGTGTGTGTGTTGTGTTTTGTTTGTGAGTGTGTGTGTGATTTTTTTTGTGAGTGTGTGTGTGTTTGTGTTTTGTTTGTGAGTGTGTGTGTGTTTGTGTTTTTTGTTTTGTGAATATGTGTGTGTTTGTGTGTTGTTTGTGAGTGTGTGTGTGTGTGCATTTTGTTTGTGAGTGTGTGTGGTGTTTGTGTGTGTGTGTGTGTGTATTTTGTTTGTGAGTGTGTGTGTGTTTGTGTTTTGTTTGTGAGTGTGTTTTGTGTTTTGTTTGTGAGTGTGTGTGTGTTTGTTTGTGTTGTTTGTGAGTGGTGTTTGTGTTTTGTTTGTGAGTGTGTGTGTGTGTGTTTTGTTTGTGAATGTGGTGTGTGTTTGTGTGTTGTTTGTGAGTGTGTGTGTGTTTGTGTGTTGTTTGTTTGTGTGTGTGTGTGTGTTTTGTTTGTGGAGTGTGTGTGTGTTTTGTTTCTGAGTGAGTGAGTGTGTGTGTGTGTGTTGTGTTGTGTGTTGTGTGTGTGTGTGTGTGTGTGTGTGTGTGTGTGTGTGGTGTGTGTGTGCGTGTGGCGTGCGTGGTGTTGTGTTGTGTGTGTGTTTGTGTTTTGTTTGTGGTGTGTGTGTTTTGTGTGTTTGTGAGTGTGTGTGGTGGTGGTATTGTTGTGTAGTGTGTGTGTTTGTTTGTGAGGTGTGTGTTGTTGTGTGTGTGTGATGTGTGTGTGTTGTGAGGTGAGTGTGTGCACTGTGTGTGTGTGTGTTGAGTGTGTGTGAATGGTGTGTGTGTATGTGTGTTGTATGTGTATGTGTGTATGTGTGTGTAGTGTGTGTGTATGTGTGGTATGTGTGTGTGTGTGTGTGTGTGTGGTGTCGTGTGTGTGTGTTTGTGTGTGTGTGAGTGTGTGTGTGTGTCTGTGTGTGTGAGTGTGTGTGTGTGAGTGAGTGTGTGCACTATGTGTGTGTGTGTATGTGTGTGTATGTATGTGTTGTGTGTGTGTGTCTGTGTGTGTATGTGTGTGTCTGTGTGTGTGTCTATGTGTGTGTTTGTGTGTGTGTGTGTGTTTCTGGTTCCTCTTTGCTTAAACCCACTTTGATGTAGAGTACGTATTGATATTCTTCCTGCATGTACACACATAGTTGGGACTGATGGACGTTTGAATCCATGACTTCCAGGTCACAGACTCGTTGACTGTTTTAGTATGTATGTATGTATGTGTGTATGTATGTATGTATTTGTATGTATGTATGTATGTATGTAGATGTATGTATGTATGTATGTATGTATGTATGTATATATGTGTGTATGTATGTATGTATGTAAGTATGTATGTTTGTATGTATGTATGTATGTATGTATGTATGTATGTGTGTATGTATGTATGTGTGTAATTATGTATGTATGTGTGTATGTATGTATGTGTGATGTGTGTAGTATGTATGTATGTGTGATGTGTGTGTATGTATGTATGTATGTATGTATGTATGTATGTATATATGTATGTATGTATATGAATGTATGTATGTATGATTGTATGTATGTATATGTATGTATGTGTGATGTGTGTATGTATGTGTGTATGTATGTATGTATGATTGTATTATGTGTATGTATGTATGTGTGATGTGTGTACGTATGTATGTATGTATGTGTGTGTGTATGTATGTATGTATGTATATATGTATGTATGTATGTGTGTATGTATGTGTGTATGTATGTGTATGTATGTATGTGTGATGTGTGTACGTATGTATGTATGTATGTGTGTGTGTATGTATGTATGTATATATTATGTATGTATGATTTATGTATTTATGTATGTATGTATGTGTATGTATGTGTGATGTGTGTATGTATGTATGTGTGATGTGTGTATGTATGTGTGTATGTGTGTGTATGTATGTATGTATATGTATGTATGTATGTATGTATGTGTATGTATGTATGTATGTGTGATGTGTGTTTGTATGTATGTATGTATGTATATATGTATGTGTGATGTGTGTATGTATGTATGTATGTATGTATGTATGTATGTATTTGTTAACTTGTTTCATATTTATTATGTGCAGACCAGTACGTGGCCGTGACCACTCGGACCGTTGGCGTCACGTCGTGTTCGTCTGTATGGCGCCTGCTCGCTGGACCACCCCGGCTGACCTTGACAAGAAACGCCACGCCTACAACCATCTCAGAATGACCACCCATTGGCCCGCTCAGCACGTCAATTACTTTGACGAGCTATTGCCAAACTCCGTCTCCTCTGCAGTACCGCTATTGACGTCACTGCCGGATGTGGCGAAGTCCACGGAAGCTCAGCTGTTGGCAGGGGTACTTGGATATGATTTTGAGGACGGGGAGCCCAACGGACCTGAATGGGATCCCGTATGGAACCACAATCAATATATTTGATAGTAAAGTTCACAGTTTGGAATTTGTTCAAGAGGGTCATGCAACGCATGATCAGCACCCCACCCACCCTTTTTTTTTTTTTTTTTTTTTTTTTTTTGCTTGAAGAAATGACTGGATTGGCGTAGGGAGCTTGGGAGGTGAGTGTTCCCGAGCGTTGGTGTTTCTTGTTAACCCTCGGACAATTCCATACATGCTCCACCCAAATCTGCCAGCAATGATCTCTTTAGTCTGCACAAAATCCTGGAGAGAGAGAGAGAAGGGGGGGAACAAATGTATGAAACACAATGCTGACACCACCAGGTTGATGGAAACATTAAGATGGGTGGTGAACAGGCCAATTTTTTAACGTCTAGGGCCGGGATCGAATTCGAGATATCAGATATCTTGACAGAACATCTTACAAATTCAGGAGTGATTGTGCATATGCCTATGGTCAAGATTGCCTCAACCTTCAGGCTGTTGGGGAGTGAGGTTGATACAGACTTCAGGATTTTGCTGGGCCAAAGTCAGAGGGCAGTGCCCATCTCCTCTGCCACGCTGCTTTACCTTTCCCAACGAGCAGAGTCAGGTGTCCATCTACAGCTGGAGGAACTGGAGCAGTCAGGTTGTAAGAGATCAACCTCCATGCCAGCCTGAAACTCGTTTCTTCATCATCATCATCAAGTGCCCTGCCACATGGCGTTGGTGATCATGGCCCTCCATAGGTATCTATCCCTTGTTGCTGCAAGCACATCTTCCACTCTCTCTGTCCTCAGCCACTCTGCAAGTCCGTCGGATGTTTTTTCCCTGGGTGTACCTGGCTCGTTTCTTACACGCTAGATAAGTGAGGTGTTCACGAGGTATGCTAGGTAGGAGAGTTTCTTTGTTCCACCTAGCGGCAAGCGTGGCTAGGTATTTGTGGGTTGCATTGAGAAGATCTTTCCCGGGAGATGAAGATGCGGTTGTGCAAGCCGCCTTTGTTTTTGACGACGATTTTGTCTTCTGTCTCCGTCGCTGTGAAATAAACGATGTGCATTGGCTGAAGTTCTATTTCCGCCTAGCGTACTTTTGATAATGTAATTTTTTTGTCGCCCCCCACCACTCTCTATTTCGCCTCTTTGCGCGTGAGCGTTCTAGTGTGTAAGAAACGTGCTCCTGCCCTCTCAAGCTCAGAATGATCGAATGACGTTATAGTCAGCTGAATGATAGAATGACGATACTGTAATTGCATTAATAGAACGATGTCATGGTCAGTCCAGTGATAAATTGACATCATAGTAATTCCACACTCAGCGGACCTATCTTTAATGTTTTACAGGTGGGCCAGTTGATTCCTTTGACAGAGTCGTGGACTCCAGATTTGATATCTTGAGTTCAATCCCAGCCCTCAACGTTAAAAACTGGCCTGTTCGCTGCCCATCTTAATGTTCGATCATTCTGGTGGTGTCAGCTACTGTTTCATAGTCCACTGACCTGTTCGCTGCCCATCTTAATGTGTCGATCATCTGGTGTGTCAGATTAGTGTCTGTCCTAGATACCTTCTCTCCTATCCCCATTTCAAGACCTTGCCAGCAGCATAGAATCTGCCAGATAATTTCTGGCATATTTGGGTGAAGTGCATGTGGTATTGCCCGAGTGCAAAGAATCCCTTTTGACAAACACTAAACTCTACTACTCACTGAGCAAAGTATAAGTAATAAACAAGAAGAGACTATGCATACGTATGCGTTTGTGTATGTGTGTAGCTCGTACGTGTGCGTGTGTGTGAGCAGAATTGATCCTTTGACCTCCTCACCCTATCCACCAGCTTTCTACGTTACCAACTATGACAGCACACCGAAAACATAATTCTTTCATTCCTTTATCCTGTCCAGGAGCTGCCTGTATTACCAACTATAACAGCCAGCAAAAAAAAAAAATCTCTTTCATTCCCTTACTCTACCAGCGTTTTACAAGAAGCTGATACAGAGACAAAAGGAATGAAGGAGTTCTGTTTTTGCAGCTGGTAGACAGGATGAGGGAGCCCAAGGGTCAAGAGCGTACAAATAAGCCAAGAAAACAGACAGTAAGCTAATGCACTGACCACAATTATCTTAGACTTTTTTCTTCCCTGTCCCAGCTTCTACATCACCTCAGTGGCATTGTTCCCGATCCCACAGTGCTCACCCTGGCACCATAACACACCACCAATCCTAATTCATTCAGTAGCCCAGAACCAGAAAGCCTACGAGAGCCAGAGATGTCAAGCTGCCATGGAACCACCCACCAGAGGAGACTGTGCACTGCCCCTGGGTTACTTCAGCAGAGTTTTAACTCACTGACTCCCACACCCTATTCACCAACCGCAAAAACTTAACCTTTTGATTCCCTTACCCTATCCATCAGCTGCCTGCAGAAAGCTGGTGGATAGGGTGAGGAAATCAAAAGGATAAGTTTTTGCTTTGCGAGCATGCCAACCTGAGATATGCAGACGACACTTCATTAACGGCAGATAACATCACAAGCATGAAAAGAATTCTCTTCCGTGTAGATGCAGCAGGTTGCAGGGCAGAACACAAGAACAAACGATAGCGTGTTAAAGGAACTGAATGTCACTCACCAACTGCTAGGCAAACAGCGATCAGCAAAAGAAAACTGAACTACATGTATGTAGGCCATGCGATCAGAAACAACAAAATAGATCTGATGTCGATAGTTGAGGCGAGGAGAAGAAAGGGACGACCGCACACCACCTATTTCAACAACATCGCTGAATTCTGTGGTCTGGGGATCCTGAGGTCGTCCACAGATGTCTCACTCGTGTGACCCGGAGAAGACTTGTGACGTCGAGCGTGGTTCCTACCGCCGACCCCGGCGAGGGAGTGAGATGAGCGTGGTTGGCAGTGCAGGCTGATGGTGGACAGGGTTCAGGAGTCAAAGGGTTAACAGAGCCCATTGTGATCCAACTTACTAAGGTTACTGTTTACTAAGTCCCTTTCCAACGTCAGTAATCGTTCAATAACGGAGGCAGACCAAATGAGACACACACATACCCAAGTAAGGAGAATATCCCCAAGGCCCTCCAACCACAGCCCCTATGAGCCATTGACCCAGAAGACCCCAGTTTGAATTCACGTCAGGCATGGAAGAGGTAGAGAAAACCGAAGCTGATATACCTGCAAGTATTCAGGCAATGGTGTTCTTAACACAGAAATGCCTTTCATAAATCTCGCCACCAAAGGCCAACTGATTTGTCCTGAGTGTGATGCATAACTGCAGATGAAGCACTTTTGGCAGTATTAATTGCGCTATACACCAGTTCTTCATTATATAACTTAGCCCAGTCCTTCCTTATGTAACTGTGTCAAAAAGGTAAGTGCCCTTTCTATAAGGGAATGAAACTGACCCTCATTTTGTTCTGCACAGAACACATACCACCTCTAGATTCTTTCATGTCCATTTTCTTCTGTTAGGTGGCTCAAACCAAGTGTTTCCTATTATCAACAACTTTCTCTCCCCAAGACAATTTTAGTCCTTTTCTCCCCCTGGACGAAGCAGCAGGAAAGTTTCAGTCTTTTTCTCCTAATTTTTGTATTTGGTGTTTATTCGTTTGTGATCTTACATTTATGCTCGACAAAGGCCAGTTGGCCGAAAATTTGCGCCTGTCTTGTCTGATTGTATCAAATTCGCGTTCTGAATCTATTTTCGTGTTTTTTCTGGTTCCAGTCAATAAGCAAAGTCAGAACAAGATTGAGGCCGTTGAAATGTGGTTTCTAAGAAAGTTCTATGGACAGCAAAAAATAAAATAAATAAATAAATAAAAACGGGACAATCTCGAGAGAAGCGAACACAAAAAGAACATTAATGAAGAAGATCAGAAAAAGACAAGCGACATTTGTAGGACATTTTATAAGGCAAGAGAAATTTGAGCACCTGGCCACAATACGAAAGCCAGAGCTCCGGAAAAAGAGCACCAGGTTGACTCAGGAAAAAAATTTTTGACAGTTTTGCAGAGTGGACACGGACAGATACGCTAGGAGATATACTTGCAGCGACAAAAGATAGATTCGTATGTAGGGCCATGTGGCATGGCACATGATGATGATGATGTTCTTATGCTCAGGCCTTCCTACTGTCATCCCGTTCGCCGCCATCACCACCTCCCCCACTTTCCGCATTTTTCCTGTCCTTCCCCCAAATCCTTCAACATTCCTATCCCCTATCCTCATTTCCTGTCCTTCCTGTTTCACTTGTCCTTTTGGCTGAGGTTTTACGTCAGCAACCACCTCATAAAATTGCAGACAGGAATAACCGTCCTTGTGCCGCAGGGGAAGGAGATGGTGGGCAAGTAAGAACGATAAGGTGATAAGGTGATCTCACCTTCCTAGTCCTGCACTGCCCTTTCATTAATTCCGTATGTCTCGCCTGTACCTATTTATTTCCTGTTCCTATATCTCCATTGAAAACTAACGCCTCTACCCATTCATTTCTTGTTCCTACTTCTCAAATGAAAAATAACAGAGGCATACACCGAAAATAGACAACACATTTCCACTTAAGAAACAGGATTAGAAAGTTTGGGTGCGGTCCCTTGAGAGATCAACCTGTAACACAAGCATTAACTTTTCTCCTTTCACCTTATCCGCCAGTTTCCATCCACCCTGTTAGTGTCCATCAAACGGGCCGTGGTCACGATTGCCTGTCTCTTTATTCATGTCTCTGGTCAAAGCTAGGCTAGAATTTTTGCTTCACTCGCTGCAATAGGTCACACAATACAACGTCACTCGTAAGAACTGAAGAACTAGAGTTCTGGCGTCTGTGTAACACCTCTCGGGCTTATCTCTTTCTTTTGACATTTTACATAAATTTCATTCTAATTAGTGACTGTGTCTGCTGATTTCCAACGGTATAGCCCGATAGTCAAGCGACTGTCCTAAAAAAATTAAAAGCTGTGTTTGCGAGCATCTTCTGTTTCCTGCCGAAATCTAACTTCCACACATCAATAGACACATGCTGTAGAGAACGATGAATTGATGCTTGAGCTACACAGGTAATAGTTTTGCAGCTGTATCAGCACATGAAATTATGTTTCCCTAGACTTTTGATAAACTCACTGACAAACTCAAGACCTTTCAACGTGTAAAAAAAATTACGGGTTGTCCCATAATCCTATTCATTTCTTTTCAGATGCTTTACTAACATCTATGTTAACATAAATGTTACTCTCCGATGTTAACCTCTAGTGTTCGTCAGTGTTGAAACTCTCCCTTTATATATGCAATATTCTTATTTTCCAGTATTTGTGTGTTCATGTCCAACGGTTTGGTCTCAGTGGCCAAGAAGACATCACCAAGTTATATGAACAGTTGTTTTGGTCGTTTTTCATTTCCTTTAGAAGCTTACTTTTAACCTATGAATTATGTAGCCTTCAATGAAGGGGGAAATTGAGTTTATTATGCTGCTCCAAACAACTTTTTTTTCGTCTTACATCTGCTTAATTGGGAAAAACATTCCTCGATTTTTTTACGGTGTTCAGTCTACACTAAGCATAAACTTCAGTAGGATGGCTTGATCATCTTATGTAGGAAGATCTACTCGTTTTTCTCCATCTTCCCAACGCTGTGTCAGTCTTTCCCCTCTCGATCTCATTTCTTCCGCCGTCAGCTTGAAAGGTTGATGTGAGATTTTTTTTTTTTTTTAAACTAAGATACTTTTCAAATGCGGACTTGTGGTTTCCTGCGCCCTCCCCCCCCCCCCCCCCGAAAAAAAAACAGTCGTTTTTTTCTCGAAAGCTGCATATACTAACCAAACAGACGAATTACCTGTACAGAAACTAGACGAAAGCGAAAAAACAACTTTTTGATAATTTTGTTTGTAAGCCTACATGAGTGTATGTGCGTTCACCAACATGAGTCCAGTCCCTGTGGAGGTTCTTGTCTGTTTACGTCCGTGAGTACGTATTTGTGTATCTGTATGTCTATGTGTCTGCTGCCTGTTGGTGTGTGTACATTCGTTCATGTAAGATCTGTTTACGTCTGTAGGCCTACATGCTTATGTGCATGTTTATGTGTGTCTGTGTGTGGTGTATATGAATAGTTCGCATGATAAAATTGATTTACATCCTTCTGTACGTACGTATATGTTAATGAGCGTCTGTGTGTTGGCGTATGCACATTAGTTCATGTGGTAAGTATGACGTGAGATTTAAATTAATATCCAGTTCTCCCCCTACATTTCAGTTCTGTTTATATTTTTTGCGAGAGCTTGGCACCGAGTTCTGTGGATGGCAATGCATGGTAGGCTACACGGACTTTTAAACTCTTCCGAGGTCTCGACTTCGCCGTCTGCAAAACCCCTAGATCGTAGCCACAGTAGCTCTATGACAAAACTTCCTTTGAAATGAATCCCACAGGGGAAGTCACTTTCTATTTTTCATACGTGCATAGGCAGTAGCTCTATGACAAAACCTCCTTTGAAATGAATTCCACAAGGGAGGTCACTTTGTTCTTCATACGTGCATCTATAGACGGAAGTGTTCGACCACATGGGACAGTTCGAAGGGTTGATTGTTGGTGTTGATTTTACTGATATTCTGATTATTTTGGACTGTGCTTTCTTTTATTGCCATCAGATACATCCGTAAATCATTAGTATCGGGATCGGTAACAAGAAAAACGACGGAAACGGCTTGGCGATACTTACAGAACTGAAGTGCGACTGTTATTCTGATTCGAAGTAACTTCAACTTGGAAAAAAACAGCATGTCCAGGAATCGAAGATCGTTGCGATATCACCAGAGACAAAGGCTAGAACATTCAGACGATGAATTTGAGACGCCAGCTTTGCGAGATATAGCGCCACGTGATGATCCGCCTGCACCAGCTTCCAATTCTGGTCAGTAAATCACTAAGTGTGTGCTAACTCAACTGTTCGTGTTCACACTCTGAGCCTCTGTCATGTCTGTATAGTGTATCAAGTTTAGCGAAATGTATGCATGAACAGTTTATTCATGTATGATGTTACTGTATGCCAACATTTGAACATACAAGGTGGTTGTATATGCGTGTAATGTTATTGCATGACATCAGTCAGTCAGAAAAGACCTGAGGGTTCATAAGTATTTTGTAGTACTATGGATATAAGGCAGCTGCTTAGCATTTGGCCGATTTTTTAGTGGAAGAAACATGGAATATTTTCATATTGATTTTTTAACCCTTTGACTCCCGCACCTTGTCCACCAGTAATCCTGCATTGTTGACCATGCCAGCAAAGCAAAAAACAAAAAACAAAATAACCCTTTGACTCCCTGACCCTATCCACCAGCTTCCTGAAGGAAGCTGGTGGATAGGGTGAGCAAGCCAAAGGGTTAAGTTTTTTTTGCAAGTTGGTGGATAGGATGATGCAGGAGTCAAAGGGTTAAAGAAGGCCTCAGCTCATTTGGCTCCAGACCCATGCACTTATATTTAAAAATTAGTTTGTAGTACTGGATGTGTGTAGAGCTATGTGGCATGTCTGTTATGTCATGTCTTTTGTTCTCCTCCCATCCTGCGGCAAGTTGGATTTATCAAGTTTGTTAAATCAGTGATAATCCATGGTGTTTTCTTTAAGGAAAGGATGTGATTAATGACTACTTATAGTTGTGCAGCTTGAATTAATTTCACTAGAGCCCTGAATGCTTCATAAAACATAGTAATATTAATAGAGGCAGATTCAAATGAATTAAATTGTACTTAATATGTCGGTCACTACCTCCCTGATAAAAGGGACAAACCACAATATATTAAATATAAACAAGCAGTCAATATGAATTATTATGAAATATCTATGTGTGCCACTGCTCATGCAATGATGATGGTATATCATTAATTGATAAAAGAAAAAGTGCTTCAAATTATGTGCCTTTTAAGATACAAAGCAATACACATATAGACCTATATGGTGACAGTATATATGTAATACATATATTCTCTTATAAATTATAGTAAAATACACACACAGTATAAAACATACAGTATGTATTCTCTTACACACACACACACACACACACACACACACACACACACACACTCTCACACTCACTCACACACTTTAGCATACAGACCAAAATATGTATGTACATGCACAGACATTTGAAAATTATGATACACAACCATACACTTAAACTTTATTTGCACACTCACATGTAAACGTTCACACACACACACATACACAGAATTCAGCATTCATTTCTCTTCAGATTAGCTAATATACTGACAAGAATATTAACAATGAAGATACAAGCACACACACTCTCTCACACACACACGCACGCACGCACACGCACACACACACACACACACACACACACACACACACACACACACACACACACACATCTGAAGGATTTTTATTCTCTGTATGATGAACATGAACATATGTTTACAGAGAAGACCATTCAGCCCAGCTCGCAAACCTGCATGTGCTCTCTGTCTCTCATGTATATATATATGAAAAAACATACATGCACATACAATATACATGTATACGTACATGTATACATGTCACATGCACGTGCAAGCACAGACACACTCACATGTGCGCACACACATGGGCATGCGCACACACGCACACACTTTCTCACACATTGTATAATAATTTGTAATGTCCACAGCATAAATTATAAAGGATCCTGCATGATTTATTGATTAGGACAAAGGGAGAGTGGCCCTGCATCTTTGTCAGTGATAAAAAATTATGTTATTGGAGAGCGTATTATAGCACTGATGAAACAGTAATGTGCTGTAGATAGCCTTGGCATGGCTAAGGAATAGGCCTGTAAGTTTAAGTCTGCTTGTGAATTGATGGTGGGCGTGGCCAAGTGATCCCACAATGAGCATAATAATTATGTGGATAGCCCATGTCGCCTATTCTTTAACACATTGGAAGATACTTGTTAATCTTGTTTTGGTGGCGTTCACTGTTGAATATGTCAAAGGGGACTGCCACCTCTACAAGAAAGCAAATCTTGTTTGTTTTGTCAGTCACACACACACGGATTCTGGCCTTGTGTTCACAACACCTTTAAATGAAGCCTTTATAAAAATGCTTTCATCAAAATATGAGGGTTTAATGACTATGTCTTTCAGTGTGTATGCATCTTGATTAATGTCTGACTGCATTTACAATGATGTTTAGTATTAATATTGTTATGTTGTGGCAGTTTTGGATACAGTTTTTGTTCTCTCTGCAACCATTCAACAAGTGACAGACTGTTTCTATACAACAACCAAACCAAGCACATTGTTCTGGGAATGCTTCTGGGTAGTAGGTGTGTAGCTGCACACTACACTCAACTAGCTGCAGTCTTGCTTTCACCACGAAGTTGACAAGTGTGTTGTTCAGATACATGTACGTTACACATACACACACACACATGCACACACACTTAGAATACACATAAAGTACAGATAACATTTGGAAAAGATGAGTTACATCGATGTAGGCCTGTACTTTTAATGATAATAATCAAAGATAAGATTTGTCCCATAACCTTGAGGCTGTAGAGGAGTTAGGTGGCAATGCTATAAACTTATATCTCTGTTGCTGCTTTACCTGCCTCAACATTAAACAGGAATAGGTGTTCATTTTCAGCTCAGTGGACTGGAGGCTGCATATTATGCACGTGAAAGTTTTTGTTATTGTTTTTATTGTTTGTTAATGTTGAGATTTTTAAAGTGTGTGGAGGGAGGTTGGTTGTTGGTTGGTTGGTTTTGTTTCACCAGATTCAAACTTGGGAAGTCAGATCAGAAGATAGGAGTTTCTAACACTTTCAGTGGTACCAGATTTTCTATATTGTAATGTACATTGCTCTGTAGTATAACAATGATTAATAAGAATCCTGATAGATTGACTTGATGCTGTAACTATATTATATTTTGTTTTTTTCCTCTGTTTGCAGATGAGTCAGAGGATGAACAATCTGAATCAGGTCTGGGGGAATCTCCAGAAGAAGACCTCATTGAAGATGATTTGCTGTATGGTAGCAGCGATGAGGATGATGAAGAGAATGCAGACCAACATGAAAGTGACAGCGACAGTGCCCCAGAAGAGGAATCTAAGAAAAAGTCGGAGGAAGCTGAAGGGAAAAGGCAGCAGGCTATCCTCGGACTTCTTCAGAAAGTAAAAGAAAAGGAGAAAGAGAAGCGCAGGAAACAAGATGAATTCTTCAAGTTACAGAAGGTAAGTTGGAGATTCCTGCTGTGTGTTTTTTAGATACTGTTGTTTACATATTTTTAGCCATTTACATAACAAAAAAAGAGGTCTAGATGTCTCTCTCACACACACACACACACACACACACACACACACACACACACACACACACACACACACACACACACACAACACACACACACACACACACACACACCAAACACACACACACACACACACACACACACACACACACACACACACACACACACACACACACACACACACACACACACACACCACACACAGTATGGAATCATAACTTGAATTTGACTAAACATGAAATTGTATATTGCTTGTTGGTGTTTGCAATAATGTTACATATATCACATTGTGTACAACTTTCTGCATTTGGTGATTGTATCCTTTTTTTCTCTAAATAGCAAAAACAGAAGTTCCATATTTTTGTTAAACTTGATTCGAAAAAACAATTTAAGAGGGAGAGAATGAGAGTGTGCCTTGACTGTTGCTTGTCAAACATAGAAATGAAAATTCTGTCTGATGGAAGAGGTACTGTATTCATGTCAGCCATGCAGCCATTTGCTTTTTATTTTGGCTCTGTAGGGTAGCAGTTTTCAGTTTGGCTTTGTGTGCAAGTGCCTTGAATGAATGAAATTCATTCAGTGGCAGTAGTAGATACCACAGTTACAGACAAGTGGAGGTGTGGTTGATTGAATGAAAAACGGCAGTGAGGGCAACTGAAACATAAAAACTGGCCAGTTAACCTAAAATTCCTTTTGCACATCACATACACATGATACAGCAAAAAATGCAGTTAATACATGTACCCAGTCATCAGTCCTGAAAGAAAGTTTGTAACGAACATTGTAAGGCTTTATAGAACACATACAGGTGAATATACCAGCATTGCTGGGACTTGTAGTCTGTGAAACAAAAGCACTACAAGGCGGACTTTTTAAAGAACCTCTTCCAAGACATCCCTCCTGATGCAGTTTTCCTGTTTTTACAAGAGATCATTAGATTTCACCTTATATGATTTTATGTCTGTTTTTCTTTAATTGCACTTTAAACTTGCAAGGTTAGCGGTGAGCATGTTTTTTAACTGTTGTCTTTTATCTTAACAGGCTGTTGTTTTTTTGACGTGATGTTAGCCCCGATATGGTTTTTGTAGTTGGATGGGCTATAAGCAATATGAACTGAACTGAATGCAGAAGGTGATAGGAATAGATAACAGAAAGCAAAGGAGCAAGGTGGAAACAAAGAGGGTGACAGAAAAGACAGAAGTTCTAGCACAGAATTTCCAGAAGGTGGAGATATTACTTATAGTATTCTGAAAGAGACCCCAGCATCCCCATGGGGGAACCAACATGATTTACAGGATCTTTAATGTGTATATTTCATGTTGTACATGTTTACATGTATATATATACAAAAGGGGTTTAGGGGTAGCTGGTCTGCACACATGTTGACATGGGCAATCAGAAAAGTCCACACTCCTCTACACACCAAATGGGAGGTATTTAGACAGGATTGACCTTAGACCTTCCAGTTTGAAAATCCTGTGCCTTATCCACTGACTATTGTGTCTGTATGTGTGTGTGTTTTCAATGAACAGAAAGAAAAGCTAGCTGCACTGAACAAGCGCAAACTACCAGAGGAACTTCTGGAAGAGCTGAGCCAGGCATCAAAGAAGAAACGGAAAATAGGTGAGCTGTCATCGATTAACATTATTCGTTCTTTTCACAACATATTGACCTCAGGCATGGTTTCCTAGGGAGAACACATCACCATGGGCAGCACCAACTTCTTGTATTTTGTCTTTGCTTTTTTTTTTGTTTAAATTATTTTATATTACCCAGAAAGTGTGTGTGTGTGTGTGTGTGTGTGTGTGGTGTGTGTGTGTGTGTGTGTGTGTGTGTGTGTGTGTGTGTGTGTGTGTGTGTGTGTGTGAGAGAGAGAGAGTGAGTGAGTGAGACAGATAGGATGACATCTCGGATCAAGAGTGATTTGCCAAACAGGCTTGAGTGCATCCTATCGCAGCATCTTGTGTGTGTGTGTGTGTGTGTGTGTTGTGTGTGTGTGTGAGACAGATAGGATGACATCTCGGATCAATAGTGATTTGCCAAACAGGTTTGAGTGTATCCTATCGCAGCATCTTGTGTGTGTGTGTGTGTATGTGTGTGTGGTGCGTGCGTGCGTGCGTGCGTGCGTGCGTGAGTGAGTGAGTGTGGGGTGTGTGTGTGTGTGTGTGTGTGTGTGTGGTGTGTATGTGTGTGTGTGTGTGAGTGAGTGAGTGTGTGTGTGTGTGTGTGTGAGTGTGTGTGTGAGTGTGTGTGAGTGTGTGTGTGTGTGTGTGTGTGTGTGTGTGTGTGTGTGTGTGTGTGTGTCTGACAGAGAGGATGACATCGCGGATCAAGAGTCATTTGCCAAACAGGCTTGAGTGTATCCTATCGCAGCATCTTGTGTGTGTGTGTGTGTGTGTGTGTGTGTTGTGTGCGTGTGTGTGTGTGTGTGTGTGTGTGTGTGTGTGTGTGTGAGTGTGTGTGTGTGTGTGTGTGTGTGTGAGTGTGTGTGTGCATGTGTGGGCATGTGTGTGTGTGTGTGACAAAGAGGATGACATCTTGGATCGAGTCATTTGCCAAACAGGCTTGAGTGTATCCTATCACAGCATCTTGTGTGTGTGTGTGTGTGTGTGTGTGTGTGTGTGTGTGATTTGCATGTGTGTGAGACAGAGTAAGAATGACAGTTTGGGGTCAGGATTCACGCACCCTACTCCCCTCCTGTCTTCCCCCTTCCAGTCTGCTTGTGCTATGTGCCCTGGAGGTTTTGGTGGTTGTTGAGTAATTGTTATGATGAATGATGATAGTAGACACCTTGGTTTGATTCCTGAACTGAGATTTGGCGCCTTATAAATGTCATTTCTATTATGATTACATTTTAACTGCAGTGACATTTTGTGGTTATAGTTCTACTTGCAATGCTGTCTACATGGGATAGCATGCCGGCCCGCTGAGCATGTTTGCATTATGATGAATTATCAGTAGACTTTTTGCCTGATAGTGACAATCAGAGGAGTGTTCTAAGCTTACTGTTTTTGTAATTTGTATCTGCTTCTATGCTAGCTGAATGGGTAGCACAAACTGTGTTAGATTTGAGAAGTTCTATACAACATGGGAGATAATTCTCAAGAGTTATGTCCTTTGATTGAATTAATGATGTTTAGTGATTTATTATATTATTTTGGATTCTTTTCCATCAGATGGCACCTGCAGTGTTAGTGCATGTTATAGTATACCATTACATGGTATTTTCGGAGTATGCAGTGTTAGTGCATGTTATAGTATACCATTACATGGTATTTTCGGAGTATGCAGTGTTAATGCCTGTTATAGTATACCATTACATGGTATTTTCGGAGTATGCAGTGTTAATGCCTGTTATAGTATACCATTACATGGTATTTTCGGAGTATGTTAGGATCAAGTTGAAGAAAATTAAACTATAAACTGTGTGCGTGTGATGTTATGTGCTTTCTTACATGTTGGTTGTTTTTCAGTGGGAAGGTGGGGGGAGCTTATTTGTGATTGTTTCTTGTTTTGTTTTGTGTTGTAACAACAGCTTCAGATTTAGTTTCTGTTTCTCTCAAGATGGTCGGTCTACGCTTGAAATATCCATACATGCATTGATGCCACCGATGCCATGAGTTAGATAAGATCCTAAATGATCAGTGCATGAGCTCATGATTTGTATCTACAGAATTTACTTACTTAGTTTTCGTGTTGTATGTGTGTTTGTGTATATATGTCTAATTTATTGGTTGGGTTTCTTGTTGTGTGTTTTTGTTTGGATGGGTGGTCAGTTGGTTTTTTGTTTTCTTGATGTACTGATATGTTTGTTTAGTTTTGTTTTTGTTTATTTTTATTTAATCAGGGTTTGTGTTTGTGTGAGCTTTTTACTCTGTTAATGGTAATTTTTTTTTCCTTGAAACTGAAGCCAAACAGAATTGACTGTTTGCTTATTTCAGTGTCTTCTTGAAACCATTGTTATGTCCATGCTGTTTACAGTATCTGTCACTTTTTGTTGTTATTTGCAAAAATGATCTTCAGATATGTATGTATATATATGCCCCTATTACATTTACACCTTACTATTGTTTTGGTCAACATTTGTTTCTTTATTTTAACACCTGTAGTAGTAGTTATTTGTCACCGTAATGCTTGTCGATTTTCTTTTCTAATCAGAAAAGAGACAGAGGAAGAAAAAGAGATGCTTGGCTCAGAGGAAGGAGAGGAAGAGGAAGAAGAGGATGACATAGACGAGGAGGAAGAAGAGTGTGCCAAAAAGTCAGCTGATTATATTCCCTTGTCTGACAGCCAAGAAAGGTGAGTTCCCATGTTGTGGGTTTGGTGGTGTTCTGTGTCTGCTTTGGTTTGTGTACTTTTTTGTTTGTTAGGTGGATTGCTCTTGTTGTTGGATTTTGAATTTTTTTATAATTTGTTTGTTTTTGATACAGAAAAAAAAATTCTAGAGTAATAGAGAAGACCTTTTGTATACACACGACAAAGGCCTGTTGGCTGAAAATGTTTACCTGCCTTGTTTGTGAATTAAATATGTTTGGGTAATTAAATAATTATCCTGTGTTTCTGATATCTATCTGTATTCTTATCAATAAAGAATTACTAAATGAAATTTGCTAATCTGCTGTGTTTCGGAAGAGCATGTCATCATGATGTGAACCTTCCCCCACCCCCACCCCTCTTCCCCCGTCCTATATATGTGTGTTTGTGTGGGAGGGAGGAAGTTATGTGTTTTTAACAGGTGAAAGCAGCTTTCTCTACAGAATGTTGCCAGTGATAAATGCTTTGTTGCTATATTTTGTTCTTGTTGTTTTTTGTTTTATGTGCAGTTGATATGTGTAGCATAGTGGACTTCAGTTTAGTATCCATGTAACTAGAACCCAAATCACTGCTGAACATTCTGTAAAAGGGGGAGAGGAATCACTGTAAAAGTGAGATAAGAATCTCTGTAAAAAGGACAAAAGAATCATTGTAAAGGGAGAGAGAAATCACTGTCAAAGGGAGATAAGAATCACTGTCAAAGGGAGAGAAGAATCACTGTCAAAGGGAGAGAAGAATCACTGTGAAAAGAGGGGAGAAGAATCACTGTGAAAGGGAGAGAAGAATCATTATTAAAGGCAGAGAAGTATCACTGTTAAATGGAGAGAAGAATCATTGGGATAGGGGGAGAAGACTCACTGTAAAAGGGGGAGAGAATCACTGTCCATGGTGGGGATAAAGTCCAGGACATCACAAATCTTACACTGGTGTTCTAACCCATAGGGCTCCATATTTATTCATTGTTGTCTCATTAGTACTGTTGTTGTTGTCCATTCTTTTCTTTTTTTTTCTCTTTCAAACTTCTTGATGCATTTTTGACAAAGTTATTAATGCAGTAGTAGTAGTAGTAGTTGTTGCTGTTGTTGTTAGTAATAATAGTGGTAGGAATAGTAGCAGTAATAGTAGAAGTAGCACTATTATTATTAGTGTTGTTTTTGTTGTTTTTATCGTTGTTACTATTACTATTGTTATTTTGTTCTTATTTATATCATCATTATTACAATTATTACTATCATTACTATTATTTTTTACCTGAGTAAAGGGAACTCAGTAGAAGTGGCTTCAGTCTGAGCGGCAAACTGTTCAGTCTGTGGAAGATCTGAAGACCAAATATTTCATCATCATCATCATCAGGTGCCCTACCGCATGGCGTTGGCGACCATGGACTTCCAACCATCTCTATCTCTCGTTGCCCCCAGCATCTCCCCGACCCTCCTCATCCCAGCCACTCTGCAAGTCCGTCCAGCATTCTCTCCCTGGGTCTACCCGGTGCTCTCTTTCCCTCCAGCTTTCTCGTTGTGACCAGGTGCTCCAAATCCCCCTTCCTCATAAAATGGCCTATAAATGTTGCCTGTCTTTTCCTATCAACAGAAAATAAAAGCAGGTGGTTTGTAGTTTTCTATCAGTGATGGCATAATTAGATAACTACATGCTACTGCTACTACTGTTACTGCTATTGCTTTGACCACTGTTGCTTGAAATAATAGTTGTAATTCTGTATGATAATTATTACTACTACAGTTCTTCTTCTACTACTGCTACTGTAATGATGATGATGATGATGATTATAACTGTAGTATTACTATTATTATCATCATTATTATTATTATTACTGTTATTATTTAGGAAAGTGCAGGTGATGCTGCTGCAAGCACAGAAACATCAGATTGTGCCAGTGTCCCAGACTGCTGCTGATTTCAAACACAATTTGCTTTATGGTGGTCGTTACAAGAGAGTCACTAGTAAGTGTGTGTGTGTGTGTGTGTGTGTGTGTGTGTGTGCACGTGTGTGTTTGTGTGTGTGTGTGTGTGTGTGTGTGTGTGTGTGTGTGTGTGTGTGTGTGTGTGTGTGTGATCATGTATGCATACACATCCATTATTCTTATCCTGTCATGTCTGTTGTTTGATTGCTTTGATTGATCAGTGAGTTGGTTAATTTTTATTTTCCAACAGTCAGTTTTCCTTGTCTGCCGTTGTTGAAATCTTCTTGATAAAACTATAATGAAACAAATGCAAGAAAATGGGATATCTAGGAGTGGTTTTATTTCTTCTTGTTTGTTTGACAATTGTTCCCCCCCCCCCCCCTTTTTTTTTTTAAAGATAGAAGTGTAAAAATCCAATTAGTAACAATGAAAAAAATTGTGGCAGATTGCTACACTTTAAAGAGTATGTTGCACATTTCAAAACACAAAAAAAACAGAACGAAGATCCATAATCGTAACTCTCTTTTTTTTCTCTCTCTCTGTTTCTCTCATTCCCTCTGTGTCTCTAACCCTCAGGATTAATTATTATTTCATTGATGATTTTTGTTGTTTTTGTTTTTCTACAGGTCAGCAGCTCAGAATGCAGAAGGCAAAAAGAATGGCAAGACGATAATTATAAATGCGTGGCTGTTCATCACTTGATTTGTGCAGAGTATATGTGTGTGTTTGTGTGTGTGCGCGCTTATGCATGTGTGTATGTGTGTGCATGCGCGTGCGTGTTTGTGTATGTTTGACAGAGAGAGGAAGGTGATTTTTGTGAAAAAACATTAAAAAATGTATGTGTGTGCTTCAGTGACAGAAACTGTTGGCTTTTGAAAGAAAAATTATTTGTGTGTGTGTAAATATGTGTGTGTGTTTGTGCACACATTGTGTTTTGTATGTATACATGTAATAAGAATGGAATACAGATTGCTGTATGGAAACATATCTACCCAGCATTCATGTGTGATTGTATTTTGTGATATATGGTATGTGTGTATGTGTAATTCGTTTTTTTCTCCATTACAATTTTTTCCTTATTTTCGCCACATCTTTGACATTACCACCACATTATTCAGTTAAGTTCATTTAATTACCAACTGACAACTTACTAAGAAAAGTACAAATCTTCTGACCATCCCCAACCAACACTGCTCACCTGATGCATTTAAGAGAGTATGGACACTATTGCTGCCATCATGAGAAAGCGATGGAGATGGACTGGGCATGTCATCAAAGAGAGCAGGATAACGTCACACAGACTGCCATCACTGAACATAGAAGGAAGATGTAAGAGAGGAAGACAAAAGAACACCTGACAACAATGAACTGTTAACCCTTTAACTCCCACACCCAATCCACCAACTGCCAAAACTGAACCCTTTGATTCCCTCACCCTGCCCATCAGTTTCCTGCAGGAAGCTGGTGGATAGGTTGAGGGAATCAGATGGTTTGGGTTTTGCTTTGCTTTGCTTTGCATGATTGGCAGTGCAGAATGCTGGTGGACAGGCTGCGGGAGACAAAGGGTCAAAGAACTCCAGACCCTGAAGCACACCATACAGAAACTGGCCCAGAAAGGCAAAAGTGGTGGATCTTCGTTGCTACCTGTGCGCCAGTTGCCTGAAATAGGCATAATTCATCATCGTTCCATCACAGTCCTGTATGTCCCCAAGATCTATTGGTATCAAGTTGCTAGAAACCATCCGGCAGAGGACAAGGCACACTGTTTCCGGGTCATTTTTACCACTCCGGTCAGTCAGTCAGTAGTGCCTGGTCTGATCCAACATGTCCAATGTATTTAGCGCATCACCAGCAACAGCATGAACCATAAACACCATAGACCGTTAACCCTTTGACTCCCACACCCTATCCACCAACTGCAAAAACTTAGCTTTCTGATTCCCTCACCCTATCCACTAGCTTCCTGCAGGAAGTTGGTGGATAGGGTGAGGGAATCAAAGGGTTAAGTTTTTGCTTCAATACCGTGGTTGACAGTGACGGATGCTGGAGGACAGGGTTGGGAGTCAAAAGGGTTAAACATGAGGAAATGGGGTCCACCCTACTGTGTGACGGCCCTACTGTGTGATGGCCCTACTGCACTATGTCTACCGCATGACGGCCTTCTACGCTGTGTGTGTGTGTGTGCGTGTGTTTGTGTGCACGTGTGTGTATGTGTGCGTGTGTGTGTGTGAGTTAGAGAGACAACAGTGGTCTGTGTTTTCTTATTAACAATTGTGCAGTAGGATCGTCACTCAATATGCTGTCATGCGGTGGGCTGTCACACAGGACATTGCGCGGTGGGCTTTCACACATTTGGGACACAACTGAGGAATCTTTGAAATTTCGTTTGGTTTGAAACTTCATGTCACGTATGATGCCCTGCAATTCCCATTAGCAGTAATCAGAGATGCAGACATGTCTTCTTGGTCAAGAAATTTAAGCAACAGTGACCAGATAAAACACGAAAAAAAGAATCAGAACGCGTATTTAATACAATCAGACAAGACAGGCGCAAATTTTCGGCCAACTGGCTTTTGTCAAGCGTAAGATCACAAACAAACAAACACAAAATATAAAAATTAAGAGAAAAAGACTAAAACTTCCATGCTGCTTCGTCCAGTTTGAGAAAAGGACTAAACTGCCTGTCTGTTCATGGGATTCTTGAGTCAGTTTTGTCCTTTTCTTACACTGGACGAAGCAGCAGGGAAGTTTCAGTAGTTTTCTCCAAATTTTTGTATTTGGTGTTTGTTTATTTGTGATCTTACGCTTGACAAAGGCCAGTTGGCCTAAAATTTGCGCTTGTCTTGTCTGGTTGTATTAGATACGTGTTCTGATTCTTTTTTGTGAGTGTTTTATCTAGTTCCTGTTTGCTTGACCGCGGGCAGGCACACTTGTTTTGGACGAAGCAACAGTTGTAAAGATGGATCTGAGAAATGACATTACAATCTGTTTTCATCTAAGCCCATAGCACATTCAACTCGGCCAGCTGAATCAAGAGATGCATTTTCTACTGATTGAACAAAACCCATTTGAAAGTCACAAAATTATCTTTTTCTGAATGGACAAAATGCATTTGAAAGTCTTTCAGTTACCTATTCCTGAATGGACAAAGCCATTGAAAGTCAGTTACCTATTCCTGAATGGACAAAGCCATTGAAGTCACACAATTAGGCCTACCTATTCCTGAATGGACAAAGCCATTTGAAGGTCACACAGTTACCTATTTCTGAATGGACAAACCCATTTGAAGGTCACACAGTTACCTATTCCTGAATGGACAAAGCCATTTGAAGGTCACACAGTTACCTATTTCTGAATGGACAAACCCCTTTGAAGGTCACACAGTTACCTATTTCTGAATGGACAAAGCCATTTGAAGGTCACACAGTTACCTATTTCTGAATGGACAAAGCCATTTGAAGGTCACATAGTTACCTATTTCTGAATGGACAAAGCCATTTGAAGGTCACACAGTTACCTATTTCTGAATGGACAAAATGCATTTGAAATTCTTTCAGTTACCTATTCCTGAATGGACAAAGCCATTTGAAAATCATACAATTACCTATATCTGAATGGACAAAGCCATTTGAAAATCATACAATTACCTATTTCTGAATGGACAAAGCCATTTGAAAATCATACAATTACCTATTTCTGAATGGACAAACCCATTTGAAAGTCATTCAGTTACCTGTTTCTGAATGAACAAATCTATTTGAAAGCCAGTTACCTATTTCTGAATGGACAAACCCATTTGAAAGTCATACAGTTACCTATTTCTGGATGGACAAACCCATTTGAAAGTCATAAAATGACCTATTTTTGAATGGATAAACGCAGTTAGAAATCACACAATTACTATTTCTGAATCTACAATATTCA
>JAPXFY010000032.1:19308671-19316171 GCA_030674185.1 Monoplex corrugatus
TTGGTTTGATGTTTCCAATGTATCAACGGGGGCATGTTCTTATCAGCAACTTGATTAACTGTGAAGGATGAGGGAGACTGAGGGAATGACAGGATACAATAAACGAATAATGCCAAGGGATCGTGGACGAGAGAGAAATGTTTAAGCTCGTTTTGTTTTTCAAGAAAATGATACAAGCATAAAAACATTTTCACTAAAGAATGTGCACGGAGTTAGAAATCATTACCTTTTCTTTTCAACGTGTTCAGTTGGTTTGAGTCATGCCTGTAAAGGACTTGTATGTCCAGATTAAACATCATCATCATCATCAGGTGCCCTGCTGCATGGCGTTGGCGACCATGGACTTCCAACCATCTCTATCTCTCGTTGCCCCCAGCATCTCCCCCACCCTCTTATTCCCCAGCCATCTGCAAGTCCGTCCAGCATTCTAGCATTCTCTTCCTGAGTCTACTTGGTGCTCTCTTTCCCTCCAGGTTTCCCATTGTGACCTAGTGCTCCAAATCCCCCTTCTTCATAAAACGGCCTATAAATGTTGCTTGTCTTTTCCTAATCTTCCTTATGAGTGATCTACTTGTGTCTGCCTCCATCAAGACTGTCTCGTTTGTTTTCTTTGCTGTCCATGGAACTCTCAACATTCTTCTGAGAAACCACATCTCGGCTGCCTCGATCCTGCTCTGGCTTTGCTTGCTGACTGTCCACCCTCGCATCCGTACAACAGTATTGGTTCTCTATAACATTCAAGGATTTTCTTTCTGATGTTAATTGATAGGCATTTGTTGGTAAGAATGCTTGTCATCTTCTTAAATGAATGCTGTTTTGGCTTGGCCGATTATGCCAGCTATTTCCGATGTGCATCTGCCGTCTGATGAAATGACTGTTCCGAGGTATTTGAACTTATTAGCCTGCGTCAAGGTTGTGCCATTTGCTGTTATTTTGCAGGAGGGGATTTCATGTTTTTTGCTGATCACCATGACTTCAGTCTTCCTGCTGTTTAGTTCCAACCCCTTACCTTTGCTTTCTATTTCTAGTATATTCACAAGGTTTTGTAGGTCCCTTTCATTTTCTGCAATTAGCACGGTGTCATCTGCGTACCGAATGGTGTTTATCATTTTCCCTCCAACCTTTAATCCCGGATCTTCTTCTAAGTTTCTCATGATGTTTTCGCTATATAGTGAAAACAGATCTGGTGACAAAACACAATCCTGTCTGACTCCTCTTTTGATGTTTTGAAAAGAGCTTATATTGTTTTCTATTCTCATTGCATCTGTTTGTTCCCAGTACATATTCCTGATTATTCGTAGATCTTTTCCATCAACATTGAGCCTCTCCAGTTGGTTGATGAATTCTTCATGTCGTACCCCATCAAAAGCCTTGGTATAGTCAACAAAGCATGAATACAAATCCTTATTCATCTCAATTGACCTCTCTATGATAGTTCTTAGGATGTATATGGCATTAATAGTTCCTTTCCCCTCCATAAATCCACACTGTTCTTCTGCTATTTCTCTTTTGATTCTATTCCTTGTCTTCATCATGATTATTCTTAACAGGAGTTTTGTTACATGACTCTCAAAACTGATTGTGCGATGGAGTTCGCATTCTATAGCCCCTGTCTTCTTTGGAAGTGCAATGAAAATTGATTTTGACATATCTTTGGGGATTTTTCCAGTCTCATAAATTTCATTTAGGAGGACTGTTATTTTTTCTATGCCAAATTCCTCCAGGGCTTCAATCTTTCATTATGGGTGGTCCTTTAAATTTCTTTTTTATAATGTGGTCTTCGTTTCTGTCATCCTCAAAAAGATCTTTAATGTACTCTCCCCATCTGTCTAATATTTTGTCTTTTTCAATGATAAGCGTGCCATCTTTCGATTTTAAGCAACCAGTTGATGTGCATGTATTTTTCCTGTGGACAGTTTCTTCAATTCGTCTGTACATACCCTGAGGATCCATTTTGTGTCGTTCTTCTATCTCTTTGCATTTTGTGTTCAGCCAAGCTTCCTTAGCTTCATTGCACCTATACCTGATTTCTTTGTTTATCTTCCTGTATAGCTCCTCGTTTCTCTTTGCCTTCCTCCTTTCCTCCATCAGGCCCAAAATTTCATCAGTCATCCAGCTCTTTTTTGCTTTTCTATTTGCCTATTGTCAGTATAGGATTAGATAAGTCCTCCCTTCTGCCACTTCCCTGGGATGGTTATCCCCGTCGGCCATATCACCTGACGTGGGTGTTGACGTAAAAACTGAACCATATCAATCAAACCATAGTCTCGCATAAAACTAAAATCTTTCTTATATATGTGTATATATATATCCACACTTTCACTTTATTTGGTAATCTGAGAATACCTGTATCCCTGCTTTCATTTCACACACCTTCTGATTCCCGTGTTCCTGTCCATCTCAACTTGATGACGTCCGACGTTATTAGCTGACGAGACGGTAATGCCATCGACGTACTTGCAGGAATACAGACAATTCACTTGACAATGATAATGCATAGATTCCATTTTGGCTTGGGACTGCATGACAAAACTGTATGTCATCTGGTTTGGTTTTTTCGTGTGTGTGTGTGTGTGTGTGTGTGTGTGTGTGTGTGTGTGTGTGTGTGTGTGTGTGTGTGTGTGTGTGTGTGTGTGTGTGTGTGTGTGTGTGTGTGTGTGTTGTGTGTGTGTGTGTGTGTGTGTGTGTGTGTGTGTGTGTGTGTGTGTGTGTGTGTGTGTGTGTGTGTGTGTGTGTGTGTGTTGTGTGTGTGTGTGTGTGTGTGTGTGTGTGTGTGTGTGTGTGTGTGTGTGTGTGTGTCTGTGTGTGTGTGTGTGTGTGTGTGTGTGTGTGTGTGTGTGTGTCTGTGTGTGTTGTGTGTGTGTGTGTGTGTGTGTGTGGTGTGTGTGTGTGTGTGTGTGTGTGTGTGTGTGTGTGTGTGTGTGTGTCTTGTGTGTCTCTGTGTGTCTGTGTCTGTGTCTGTGCGTGAGTGTGTATATATATATATATATTGTGTGTGTGTGTGTGTTGTGTTCGTTCTTTGATTTAACGTCTGTTCACTATGAGTGATATTAGACTGCATGACAAAACTGTATTCATTGGTTTGGTTTTCTTTTGTGGTGTGTGTGTGTGTTGTTGTGTGTGTGTGTGTGGTGTGTGTGGTGTGTGTGTGTGTGTGTGTGTGTGTGTGTGTGTGTGGCGCGTGTGTTCTGCTTTTTGTTAGATTCAAACTATGTCTATAAAATGTACATTTTTTATCCTTGTGACTGAATCTGAGGGTCTGTCGTTGGAAAATTACAGTAGTGTGATTCTCAGAATACACTGAGTTGTTACTTTCATTGCAAATTATGGGCATTCATGTTCTCAGCAATAGTTGACTCGCCTACCTGGACCAGCTGTCTCTTAATACAAAAGTCTTGTTTGCTGTGCATGCTTCTTAATTAATGCCTCGGATAGAGGAAACTGCGTATGTTTCTGTCTATACAGCTACCAACAGTATCTGCTCATAACACAAAACTTGCACCATGCGAGTCAGTCGGATACTGAAGCAGATATTGAATACATTTTTTTGTCAAAACTATGTAAAATCTTACAGGAAGTAAGAAGATTTAAATTTTTTTAATTTTCAATTCGTTTTTTACAGTACACAAATAAAGACACTATTTGCTAAATATTATTACAATATCATTGATAAAACTGAACAGGATTTATGTACAATGGGTAGAGCAAAATTTACATACATACATACATACATACAAAATACATACATACATACATACATACATACATACATACATACATACATACATACATACATACATAATACTACTATATTTTTGTATGCTTTTAAACAATACAAAGTCTTTTGATTTATACAGTTTCAGATTTTAGTTTTCGTTGGCAGTGGGTTTTTTGTTTGTTTGTTTTGTTTTGTTTCGTTTTGTTTTTCTCAAATTTATTTGTATTCGTTTTCATCAAAATACGATAAACGTATTAACAAAGAACAATCATTTGCACCAGACTTTAAGTTTAAAATACATGCAAAACGTCTACATCTTCAACAAAGGATCTATGTGCGTGAATGCACAGTCACTATCAATCACGCATAAGACAAACATTTAAATATAAACAAGCAGGTCATAGAGAGACCATGTATACAGTAAGAAGAAATCTTTATATAGGATATTCAACGCCCACCTGAAACATTTTTTTTTCTTTTCCCACTAGAATGTCAGAAACAGTTCATTACTGACATACACAGACAGAACAACGGTTTTTAGGGGGAAAGCAGGTGTACAGATAGACAGCAGGTGGGACAGATAGACAGCAGGTGTACAGATAGACAGCAGGTGGGACAGATAGAGAGATTAAGACACAAGTATATGTTCATTTATATTTTACGAGTTGTATGCACGCATTCCTTTTTTAGCGGTAATTTTTAAGCAGTGAAAATCTTTTTCACTGAACAAGAATTGTAGAACTGCAGACAAGTCTCTAAGGAGATGTCAGTAACAAAGAAAGCTGCCATGGAAACAAAATCAATGTTCCTCAACACTGAAAGACAAAATCCAAAACAAGTGTGACCGCCCGCGTCAAGCAAGCAAGAACCAGAAAAAACGAAATAAGAATAAGAACGCATAATTTATACAAGAAGACAAGACAGGCGCAAGTTTTCGGCCAACTGGCCTTTGTCAAGCGTAAGATAACAAACAAACAAACACCAGATACAAAAATTAGGAGAAAAAGACTGAAACTTCCCTGCTGCTCCGTCCAGTGTGAGAAAAGGAAAGACATCTTTGGCAACATGTCTGATTATACCCTTTACCCCCACCCTCACCCCACCCCCTTACCATTTGCCACTCCAAACGTAATTTCAGTTCAGAATCTGTGCCTTGCATGTCCCTATTCTCCCCCGACGAGGACCCTTAATGAAATCGAAGCTACCAGCTCGTCCTTCTCTACAGCCCAGTCTTAAAGTATTGACAAAATGCATTCAACGACACGAGGCCTTCTTCAGAAGATGAACTTTTGTGGGTTGTACTGAATGCATCAGTAGAGCTACCTTTGGGCGACTAATACTCCACACTCTAGGGACTCAGCTATTCTTTCTCACCTTCACACTTGGAAATTCGAGTAATTGCGTACTGTTTAGTTTGCCCGTCTGAGGTGTCCGTCTCTTATTGATCAAGGGCTTTCTTACTCTTGTCCTTTTCTAGCAACGGTAAACTGCTCTGGTTTATGACTCGACTGTACGGAGTTGCACTGGTTGCATTACAACGCTGGTGGAAGTGCTGTTTCAGTTTTGGTGGGTGCTGGGATGACGTGATTGGAGACAGGGAAATGTGAGTAACCGTTATATCCACGTTAATGATGCATCAAAATTGTTATATGCATAGGCAGTGAATGTCTCATCTCTGTCTCTGACTCTGTCTCTCTGTGTCTGTATGTCTGTCTCTCTCTGTTTCTCTCTCTCTCTCTCCCTGTCTCTGTCTCTATCTCTCTCTTTCTCTCTGTCTCTGTCTCTGTCTGTCTGTCTGTGTCTCTGTCTGTGTGTTTCTCTATCTGTCTGTCTGTTTGTCTGTCTGTCTGTCTCTCTCTCTCTGTGTATGTCTGTGTATGTCTGTGTGTGTCTCTCTCTGTCTCTATCTCTGTTTATCTGTCTGTCTGTCTCTCTGTCTCTGTCTCTGTCTCTTTCTCTGTCTGTCTCTGTCTCTCTCTCTCTCTCTCCACTTATCTTCTCTTCTCTCTCCTCTCTCTCTCTCTCTCTCTCTCCTCTCTCTCTCTCTCTCTCTCTCTCTTACACTCTCAGATGTCGCAGGTTTTAACTTCGTTTGCCACTAAGAGGTATGGAGGTTTTCTTTTTACTCAAGACCTTGCAAGCGCAAGTTAAGACTTAAACCATGATTAGTCTGGATCTTTTCCTTCTCATGGCACCTGTGACGTCAGGGTGTATGGAATTTATTCCCAGCTCTTAGAAGGTAATTTAAGGAACTGAAACTAACACTTAAGTACAGATAGATAAAGAGGGAGTGTCCATGTACACATGCTGTTTCACCTTGGATATCGAATTTAAAGACAACATGTACAGAAAAAGGAAAGACGGTAGGAAATTGCCTTCTCTGAGTTGGTTGTATTGTGGGATGTGAACAAACAAGAAATAAAATTAACTTGCGAAAGAGAACCGTGTCTTTTAAGTCTCCTAGACTGTTTTTATAAAGATAAGTTGCAGGTACTGTCGTTTTTGTATTATGATCTGGATTAAAAAGGAAGCACTGCCACTAACCTAGCCTGTTTCGTTTACATAACAACAAATAAATCTGATTCTAACAATGTTAACCTCTTACTTTTCACATGAAATGCTGGCTTGGCTTTCGTGCCGTTTCTATGTCTTACCTGCTCATATAAAAGATTATATTTATCATTGCACCTAAGCCTCTTCTTCTTTTAAGCCAGCAGTGCTATTTCATGTAGTGTTTATTTCAAGTCCCTATTGGTAAGATGAAACCTCGGATATTGCAAGCCCCACTTTTATTTCTATGAAATATCCGTTTTCAGTCTTCGCTATTTACTTTCAAATAGTTATATGCTTTCCATTCTTTTCAAGTAAGACACATTCCGGAAATGTTCAACACCGTCTTCCAGAAAGGAAAAAAAAGACGTTCCTCATGAAACCACTGAGCATATTTTCTACATTCACCATAGGGGAAGCTGCACCAGCACACCAGATGACTAAAGCGGAACACTGTTCCCATCCTCAAACTGCTTGGATTCGTTGCATGAAGCAACAAAACAGCCAATTACCTGACCGGAAGAGCCAGACAAAGTAAAAGAGACCGTTCCTACTCAGACTCTTAGGCTTATCCATCTCTTCCTTCCCTTCCTCGTCTTACTCTTTCTTCTGGCAAAAGACAGTGACCACGCCTTACCGTTATTCTCCCTACTCTCCTCCCATTCATCACTGACATCATCAACACTTCTTTTCAAACTGGAACTGTCCCATATTCTTTCAAGTCTGCTATTGTTCACCCTCTCCTCAAGAAACACAATTTAGACCCAAATGAACTGAAAAATTACAGGCCTATCTCTAATCTCTCTTTCTTGTCAAAACTCCTTGAAAAGGTCGTCCTCAACCAGCTGAACTCTCACCTGTCTGCCAACAATCTCCTCAATCCTTTCCAGTCAGCCTACCGCCAGTGCCATAGCACTGAAACTGCCCTACTACACATTCTCAACAATCTCCTCCTTGCAACTGATACTGGCAAAGTCTCTCTCCTCACACTCCTTGATCTGTCTGCAGCCTTCGATACCATTGACCATGGTATTCTCCTTTCTAGACTTCATCATACTTTTGGCATCTCTGACATTGCTCTCTCCTTTTTCACTTCGTATTTATCAAACAGAAAACAAACTGTTCTCATCAATGGCACTTACTCTCAACCTGCATACCTGACCTGTGGTGTTCCACAAGGATCTGTCCTTGGCCCTGTTCTTTTCACTCTTTATACCTCCCCCCTGTCCACC
>JAPXFY010000032.1:19321171-19361171 GCA_030674185.1 Monoplex corrugatus
ATGTTTGCGGATGACACTCAGCTTCTTCATTCAGCTTCTGTTGATGACTATCCTGATGCAATTTCTTCTCTCCAAAACTGTACCTCTGACATTGATCTCTGGATGTCATCAAATAAACTGAAACTTAACTGTGACAAGACGGAGGCTATACGTTTCTCACATCATGATATCAACACACTTTCTTCTTCTCTCCCTATAGGTTCTAGTTCCATTGAATTTTCTGACTGTGTCCGGGATTTAGGAGTTCTTTTAGATCATGATCTTTCTATGCAAAAACATGTCACTAAGATATGCCAGCTTTCTTATATGGAACTAAGACGTATTGCTTCTATCCGCCCCTTTCTTACTGAGGAGGCCACTAAAACTCTTGTTTCCTCTTATATTCTTTCACGCTTGGACTACTGTAATTCTATTCTAATCGGCTGCCCTTCAGTTGTCATTCAACCTCTCCAACGTGTTCAGAATTCAGCAGCTAGGCTTGTTTGTAAAGCCCCTAGATCCCAGTCATGTTCTCCTCTTCTGAAAAAGTTGCATTGGCTTCCAGTTGAACAAAGAATCAAATACAAATGTTGCTGTCTCTGTTACAAAATTCTTACTTGCTCCGCTCCCTCTTATCTGTCTGAACTTCTTAAAGTGTATGTACCATCCAGAACTCTCCGATCCTCTACCGACACAAGAACTTTCTGTGTTCCCCGTTTCAATCGGAAACTGCATGGTCAGAGAGCTTTCTCCCACTCTGCTGCCATGACCTGGAACTCCCTTCCCTATCATATTCGCCATAAGCAATGTCTTCCTTCTTTCAAGTCTAGTCTGAAGACCTATCTTTTCACTCAATACTTTCATTGATCTTCTCTTTCTTTTCTCTCTCAGCCCTGATCATCGTTCCTACATATATATGTGTGTGTGTGTGTGTTGTGTTGTGTGTGTGTGTGTGTGTGTGTGTGTGTGTGTGTGTGTGTGTGTGTGTGTGTGTGTGTGTGTGTGTGTGAAGCATGTTTATGCGAGCAGGAGAGAGGGAGAGAGAGGGAGGGAGGAAAGGAGAGAGAGAGAGAGGCAGTGCGGGAGAGAGAGAGAGTGAGCAAGGAATATCGGGAGCACGGTAGAGAACGAGAGTATGGTTGGGGTGGGGCAAGAGAGTGAGAGTATGAGTAAGAGTATGTGTAAGCGTGATAGAATTTGATAGTAGAGAAACTGAGTGGTTGAGAGAGGGAGTGTGTTTGGGTCTGTGTGTGTGTGTGTGTGTGTGTGTGTGTGTGTGTGTGGTGTGTGTGTGTGTGTGTGTGTGTGTGTGTGTGTGTGTGTGTGTGTGTGTGTGTGTGTGTGGGTGTGTGTGTGTGTGTGTGAAGAGAAAGAGAGAGAAAATATTTTTGTATGATTGTCACTATTTTTAGTAATATTTGAATTTACTATGTTAATATGTCTTGTTGAACGTAAATTTTATGTTTTATGTTATATAGTGTTAGCAGCGGTATGTTTAAATTTTATGTTGGTGTATCTATTTGTATTTAGTTATATACTGATTTTATGTGAAGCGCTTTGTGCTCTGGAAAGCGCTATATAAATTGCCTTTATTATTATTATTATTACTTTCTTTGATGTAAAAAAAAGCTTACGATCAAGTTTGGCATAAACGTTTGTTGTTCAGGCTGAAATCTATTGGTTTATCTGGTAATATGTATATTACATTAAGCCTTTTTTTTAGCCAATAGAACAATTCAGGCAATAGTGGGAACTTGTTATTCTGCTTCACGACACCTCCGCATGGGGATTCCACAATGTTCAGTGATATCACCTGTTTTATGTAATCCTTATACAGGATCTTCCTAAATTTCTTTCAAATTGTGTTGTTTTAGAACAGTATGCTGATGACATATGCATTTGGATGAATATCACTTAAAAAAAAAGACAACTCCTCAGAGAACGCGAAATTACGTAAAGTAGATGTATCAAATTGATTTTGATGATCATGGAAACAATATGCTAGAAAATGGTCTGTCGTTGTCAGCAGGAAAAAACTAGCATGATGCTGTTTGATCCCGGTGGTAACTCAAGATAACTTGCCTACCTTCAAATTGCTTGGTGAAATGATAAATTACAAATAGGTCGTAAAATTTCTGTGAGTTTACATAACGTCGAAATTAAGCCGGAATGTCCATTTTGATTATATTTTAACAAAAGCGAGAAAAACATTGAATTTTCTAAAGATGATAAGCAAATTACCCTGGGAATGGATACAAATATACTGATTCATCTGTCAACAGCGCTTGTCATGTCTAAATCATCCAATGTGTAAGAAGTGTTTTTCAATGCACCTAAATATTCACTAAAAAAGATTCAGAGCTTGGACTGCAAAAGTTTTAAAATTGCACTAGGTGTACCGACCCATGCTTCTACTCTGAAAACGTCCAAAGTAGCTGGAATTCTACCTCTAAACGACTATTGCGAGCTAGCTACAGCAAAGTTTGCAATTAGAACTACTTCTGAAACGGATAATTTTGTGAGCAGAGAAATTAAAATCAGGTCTGATGTTGACTTTCCAAAACGAGCACGTACTCACCTCCACATTTAAACCGATGGATCAGTTTTAGCAAACAAGAGCGCTGGAGCAGCATTTTGTGTTCCAAATTTTAGCATAAAAAAGTCTTTTTATATTGGGGCAAATGTATCTATATCAACAGCAGAATTAGTCGCTGTTGTTCAACGTTGCATTATCTAATAAGCCTTCAGCTTGTTTTTTCAAAGATGTTTACACAAGGAAACTATCTTGAAACGCATTTTAAGGGAACATTTCAGAATCACTGGTTCACAGTCCTATTAATGCGTTACTTTCAGGTTTCTTGTTTTGTTTTGTTTTGTTTTTCTTTCTTTTTTGTGACAATTTTTCATTCACATCATTGATGTTAGCTTTGTTCTAGTTTCATTTCTCTCTGTTCATCCATATCTTTTTCCTCAAAAGATCCTGCCGCTTTCTTTCACAATTTTGTGTCTCTTACTCTGTTTCCCCTCAGCCCCCCCACTTTCATCCTCCATGCCACGCTTTTACATACATATCCCCCGACCCCCCCGACCCCCCCGACCCCCCCCCCCCCGGTCTAATATCACTCATAGTGAAAAGACGTTAAATCAAAAAACGAACGAACACACACACACACACACACAGAGGCACACACACACACGCGCATACACACACAAACGGACATACACAAAAACACACACATAACCTATGTTTGTTTCTGTTTCTGTTTCTGTTCTGTTTCTGTTTCTGTCTCTGTCTCTGTCTCTGTCTCTGTCTCTGTCTCTGTCTCTGTCTCTGTCTCTGTCTCTGCTCTCTTGCCTCTCTCTCTCTCTCTCTCTCTCTCTGTGTCTCTCTCTGTCGTATAAATAAAACACAGCTCTTAAATAAAGCGAGTATCAAACGAGTGCGAGGCAATTTTTGTTTATTCCATACAACAAATAGTTCACCAAAACGCATAAACAGAAGCACGCCAACACTTACACATGCTGCTGTAATTCACCCACGACACTACACAGAAGCAAAAGAATGCCAGACCATTCACCAGCACATAATGCAAGTAGGAACTGTACGTATCGATTCTTTGTCAAACCTCTATATCTAAAATACATTAAGTTTCTACGAGAAATAAAGAAACAGAAGAAAAAGGAGAAAAGAACAAAGAAAAGAATAAGACTTAGGAGGACAAGAGGAGGGAAAAAAGACGAAAAAATATAAAAAGAAAGGAAGAGGTTGGGATGAGAGACAAGACGAAGAAAGAGAAATGTAGAAGAGAAGAAGAATTAGAATAACATCACAGCCTTCTTTGTCAGTGACCAATTTGAAATTTAGTGAAAATAAGTGTGTGTGTGTGGGTGTGTGTGTGTGTGGTGTGTGTTGTTGTGTGTGTGTGTGTGTGTGTGTGTGTGTGTTGGTGTGTGTGTGTGTGTGTGTGTGCGTGTGTTTGTGTGTGTGTGTGTGTGTGTGTGTATGTGTGTGTGTTGTGTGTGTGTGTGTGTGTGTGTGTGTGTGTGTGTGTGTGCGCGCGCGCGCGCTTACCAGTGATAGCTGTTAGATGACGTTTCGGATTTAAACCGGTTGTTTAGAAAGTATATGTATGCAGCTATCCCTGCATTTGAAACGGTTGCGTAAAAACATTTATGTCTGTGGCTATGTTTGTCCTTTCTTCAATTTAACGGCTACCATTGTATGTGATTTGTCAAATAAGTACGTAATTGTGAGCACAAATTATGTAATGAACTGAAGGTGTACATATGTATTATGAGTATCTGCAATGTATATGTGCATATGAATGTGTGTATGTGTCTGTATGCGTGTATATGTATACAAATAGTATTATGCCTGCTTTTGATGTTGTGTTTGTACGTCATTGTGTTATAAAAAAGACGAAAACATTAACTAACTAACTAACTAAATGAATAACTAATTAAAGAAGTAACTAAATAACAAATAAATATACAAATAGATAAATAATGAAAAATATATAAGTAAACAAATAAATGAATAATACATAAATAAATAAATAAATAAATTAATTAATAAATAATAAAAACTACAACGTCTGATGGTGTCAAAGCGTCACAGTGGAGAACTTGTTTTCAGTTTCATGGCACAGTTAGTCTGGAACTAACTGCCGTCTGATCTGATGGATATGCCCAGTCTTTCTCGCTGCCAGTCACAGTTAAAGACTTACCTGATAAACCAGACCTTCTGTTGTGCATATTTACAACTGCTCCTCTACAGTATGTCCTGCCAGTATTGGTTCTGTAGTACTGTGTAATTTTCATGTATGCTTATGTTTATGACCGTAGGCATGAATACGTACTTTCACACTCTCTGGATATGTATGAATATGTACTTATACGTGTACGTGTGTTTAGATAAATGTGGTATAAGTACTTCTGTATATATCACGATTCTTTTTTTTCGAATCAATGTGTAATGCTTACTGAATCCATATTAGTTTGCAGAGCAGTGCTATACAAAAATCATGTATTGTTATTATTAAGATTATTATTAACAACAGCGGTAATATTGGCAACAATATGAAAAAGACGACGTTGATGATCACGGGGCTGCTACCGCAGATGATGACACTAATGATACAGATGGCAGAGAAGAATGTGAGGATCATCATGATGAAGACGATAAGATGGAAATGATGAAAAAAATAGACAGAATGAAAAATTAAAAAAAGCAGAAGAGAAACAAAAAGAAGCAGACGAAGAATAAACTTTATTTAAATATTACAATAACAAGAACACTCCTCTTTACAAACACAAACATATTAGCACAAACATTGATTATAAGATTTTGTGCCAAAGCATTAAATAGCAAACAAAGGGAATAACGTTACTGACGAGGATCAATTTGCCTATCAATAATGGCATACTTCTCAGTACTGATATTGGTTTCTTCCAGTCTATTTTCATATGGCACAATGAGTTCGATCAGAATCATTTGCTTTTATGAATGGGAAGGATTGCCAAAGTGCCTGATGGCATTTTTAACGCCAAAATGTCTGATGGCATTTCTTTTTAATGCAAAAGTGTCTTACGGCATGTTTTTTCAACCTGGCTGTACTCTTCACTTTTGCAATCTCATTTAGCAATTTCATTGTACCTCTGTCTGCACAGTCCTGGGAAGAAACTCCTTTGCAGAACTCATGACGTGTTTCACTGTTTGTTTGCCAGACAAAGCGGGCACACGGTGTCATCTGATTACCCAATTTCACCAGATTTTCTTTCGAGGGCTGGAGGTCATATTCAGATCTGAGTATGAAAATGATCCCGAGTATAGCCTTACACCACATGTCATTCCATCTGAGATTTCTCTGGAGTCCCCTGTTCCACCTTCTCCATTGGCTTGTTGGCTTCCTGGGCTGCCTTCTGGAACTGTTGGCATCCTCTTCTTTCTTAATCTCTAGTGTTACCATGTCTCTCTTTTCCTTTGCCCTTTGACGATAATACCATTTTCGTTGATGCCAGTCGCTTCCTGTTGTTTGTCTTTGGCCTATTATTTCTTGACCTTGAAGCTTTCCTTCAGTGCATCTGCTGCCTCCCGGACTTTCTTGTTCCTGTCAGTCCTCAGCTTGGATTGGACTGCTCTCACAGCCTTATCTCACAAGTGCTCAAGCATGCTTAAATGTCTGACCTAGCCCACCTGTAATCTTTGGCAATGGATATCGGGATGAGATCCAGTTTTGCCTGACAGCAATACATCAAGACGTCGGTGAGACCAGTTGTGACACCAAACTATTTTCTTGCGTATTTGTTGATTTTGGTCTCCTTCGATTCCACGATGCTAGTGCTGATATTGCATGTCAGAAAGGCCAGCAGAGCTTTGGAATCAGTGTGAACTGCAGACACCAACTTTGTATTTACCAAAGTAGCAACACTTGTTTACTATTGTCAGGCTTTCTTCTGCCATTTGCATGGTTTCCTTACTCCTCTTAATATCTTTCAGGGAGTCAGAAAACAACTTTCCAAGGCTCTTGGCTATTTCTGCTGACACTATTGGAATATCAGCACTGCTGTTCAACATGACCATATATGGGATATGAGTTGAACGACAGAGGACTATCCAAGAAGGATGAGATGGAATCTCTTTTCAACATTAGGAGAACTTGGCTCTGCACATGATCTGGCACAGGTCTCATACATTCACTAGCATCCAGGAGTAAACAACAAGTCTCGATATCTTTACTTTCCACAATAAAAAATTATACGAATCTTGTGGCCCGCCACCATCTTTAACAACGACTCGCCAATTGCAATCAAGACAATACGTTCATCGTCATCATGAAAAGACGATGGACATAAATTGATGGATAATTCGAAGAGAGCAGAATAACATTACCATGACATTTCACGCTACATGAGAAAGAAAACACAAGACAGGAAGGCGAAGGAACAAATTTCAACAATTCTGACAACGTCTCCATCGTCAATGCTCCTTCTGCCCATTACTCATTTCTACTTACACAATTATTCCCTTTTCACCTGTCCTTGTATTTCCTCTATTTATCCCTAACTGTTCCTCTTTCACATATACCCAAGCGTTTGAACTGTTCCCGTCTATGTTGTAGAGAAAAAAATGTTTATGGAAGACATGGAATATCGCTGATCGATGGGGGAGTGGAAAAATGAAAAACTTTTGCTTTTAGTTATCATTTAATCTAAGTTTGTTTGATTCAGTCCACATCTTGACTTCAATATAGCATTCCCAAAACGATGAAACTAATTCTACGTGCATATTTCAGGTGATTCACAGTGATTGGCTTACGTATCATCTGGAAACATTTCATGTCGAAATGACAGCTTTTTCAATAAGAGATGTTAAGTTCATGTCGAATTGACAGCTTTTTCAATAACAGATGTTATGTGAACATATTGTCTTGGGGGACACCAAACTGAAAAAACGATGTGTACTGAGTTTTTTTGACTGTTCGCTGTTCAGGTAGTAAATATGTTGCATCAAACACAGATATTACTGAGCTTCTCTAAAGTGACCCAGTAGTAGTGCAAAAATGTCTTTTGTGGGTTGCTTCATTGCAGCTTGATATGGCAAGTTCCTGTGAACATCCTGACATCGATTAAATAAACACCAGTTCGGTCATAAGCTGGAGCTGAAATGAGCGGTGTAAGGGTAACGCCGCGTAAGCAGCTGGGCAAAGGAAGCAGAAAAATTAGACCACTATTTATCCTTAATTATCTCCTTCCTGCTCCGTCCCATTTCAGCTGTTCCCATTTCCACCACTGCCCACCCCCTTTTGCCACTGCCCATGCCTAATTCCCAGCTGTTCTAGGTTTCTCCATAATATTCCTCTTTCTCTCTTCAGAGGTCAGCCCCATACTATCCCTACACATCCCTAGTTATATCTCATTTCCGACTATCCTAATTATCACTGACATACAAATGTCACATGTCATTCTATCTCTCTTTCACATCCAGCTACTCCCGTTAATGTCTTAACATCCTAACACACTATCTTCTGGCTGTGTGTACTTTTAGTTTTTCGTCTTGTATTTCGATGGGAAAGGAAAGATAAGCCCTAGTGCTTAGTTTTACTAATTCAAAATGTAACCTACTATCTACCCTACTGGTAAGAGACACACGTGGAAAAAAAGGCACATATTTTCGTCTTGGATTCTGAGGGCTTACATTTTTAGAGTGCAATATTCAAAAGGGTCTAACTTAACCTGAATGTTAAACCCGTACAGAACATCCGCCGCCATCAAGCAAACGTTGAAGCCCAAATTTTAAATTATGTCCGTTAACACAAGTTTTTAGTTTCGCAATCCTTCAAACTTACTTGAAATATGCAGTAAAAGTACATGTACCAGAGTAAAAAGAAGTTATACTGGAGAGGGTGGAGAAGCTATGGAGTAGAAGAAGGACGCGTGACTTGTTGAAGGTGGGGTGGTGGCTGATGGGGAGAACAGGAGGGGGAGTACAGATGGGAATGTGGCCGGTGGAATGAAGATCTGTGTTACTGTAAAGCATAAACGTGTCTCAGTACTGAATTTTTGTGAAATGATTAGATGTAAACATATGTTACACATTTGCACGCAGACTTACGCGCATACACGTGTGTGCATACCATCACTCATATACACACATACAAAACACACTCACGTATGCACACACCAGGCACAATCGATTTGTTTTTCCCTGCTACTAAGTTTTCGGCAGATTATGTGCGTGTGTGAATGTGTGCGTGCGCGGGTGTGTCCATGCATGCATGTAAGCACGCATATATATATATATATGTACTAGCGAGAGAAACTGGAAATGATGATGATGGTGATGATGATGATGATGATGATGTATGAATGTACTTATGTACGTATGTATGTACGTGTGTGTCTGTCTGTTTGTATGTATGTATGTATGCATGTATGTATATGTATGTATCCATGTATGCGTGCATGTAATATGTATGTATGTGTGTATATGTTATGTATGTATGTATGTATGTATGATGATATATGTATGTGTGTATGCATGTGTGTATGTATATATGTATGTGTGTATGTATGTATGTGTGTATGTATTTGTATTTATGTATGTATGTACGTATGTATGTACGTATGTAAGTATGCATGTATGTATGTATGTATGTATGTATGTATGTATGTATGTATGTATATACGTATGTATGTACATGTATGCATGTATGCATGTATGCATGTATGTATGTATGCATGTATGTGTATGTATTTGTATGTATGTGTGTATTTATGTTTGTGTGTATGCATGTATGTCCTAAGAACTATCATAGAGAGGTCAGATGAGATGAATAAGGATTTGTATTTATGCTTTGTTGACTACACCAAGGCTTTCGATCGGGTAAGACATGAGAATTGATCAAACAACTGGAGAGACTCAATGTTGATGGAAAAGATCTACGAATAATGAGAAATTTGTACTGGGAACAAACAGCTGCAATGAGAATAGAAAACAATGTAAGCTCTTTCCAAAACATCAAAAGAGGAGTCAGACAGCGTTGTGTTTTGTCATCAGATCTGTTTTCACTTTACAGCGAAAACATCATGAGAAACCTAAAAGAAGACCTGGATTAAAGGTTGGAGGGAAAATGATAAACAACATTCGATACGCAGATGACACCGTGCTAATTGCAGAAAGTGAAAGGGACCTACAAAAACTTGTGAATATACTAGAAAGAGAAAGCAAAGGTAAGGGGCTGGAACTAAACAGCAAGAAGACTGAAGTCATGGTGATCAGTAAAAAACATGAAATCCCCTCATGCAAAATAACAGCAAATGGCACAACCTTGACACAGGTTGATAAATTCAAATACCTGGGAACGATCATTTAATCAGATGGCAGATGCACATCAGAAATAGCCGGCAGAATCGGCCAAGCCAAAATAGCATTCGGGAAGATGACAAGCATTCTTACCAACAAATGCCTATCAATTAACATCAGGAAGAGAGTTCTTGAATGTTACATAGAACCAATACTGTTGTGCGGATGTGAGGCGTGGACAGTCAACAAACAAAGCCAGAACAAGATTGAGGCAGCCGACATGTGGTTTCCAAAAAGAATGTTGAGAGTTCCATGGACAGCAAAGAAAACAAACGAGACAGTCTTGATGGAGGCAGACACAAGTAGATCACTCATAAGGAAGATTAGGAAAAGACAGGCAACGTTTATAGGCCATTTTATGAGGAAGGGGGATTGGAGCACCTGGTCACAACGGGAAAGCTGGAGGGAAAGAGAGCACCGGGTAGACCCAGGGAGAGAGTGCTGGACGGACTTGCAGTGTGGCTGGGGACGAGGGGGGTGGGAGAGATGCTAGGGGCAACAAGAGATAGAGACAGATGGAAGTCCATGACCGCCAACGCCATGCGGCAGGGCACCTGATGATGATGATGATGTATGTATGTATGTATGTATGTAAATATGTATGTATGTATGTATGTATATGTATGTGTGTATGTATGTATATGTATGTATGCATGTGTGTATGCGTGTATGTATGTATGTATATGTATGAGTGTGTATGTATGTATGTATGTGTCAGATTTACAAGCAACTTCCTCCACCAGTAACCTCCATCGTCAATTCTTCTTTGGCCTAAGGAATCTTTCTTTCTACTTTCAAAATAACTCTCATCTAGCCACTTTCAAGAAATATTATCTCGACTTCAAGTTCCTTGAGAAAGTAGTACTAAAACAACCGGATGAGCATCTCTTCTTAAATAATCTTCATCATCTTGAACAGTCTGCCTATCGAGCAAACCACTGTACAGAAGCAGCTGTTGTCCACATACTCAGTGACCTTGCTTGTGATGCTGGTAAAATGCCTCTCCTTACAATCCTCGATCTTTCTGCTGCCTTCGATAACGCTGACCTTTCTTGTCTTGAACTTACTCTCGGAATTCATGGCACTGCTTTTTCTTGGTTTTCCTTATATCTCTCGGATCGCTTTCAGTCAGTTCTCATTAAATAAGTAAATCTGAGTTTGTCAAGCTTTCTTGCAGAGTTCCTTGGGGTTCTGTGCTAGGGCCTGTCCTGTTAACCCATTATATCTCACCCCTAGCCAATCATCAGCCAGTATGATATAAATATCAGTTTTACGCAGATTGTTTAATAACTTCAAAATAACATGACAACTGAAAATATCCCTTTCTTTATCTCAGAAGCATCCAGTTGCTACGCTGATATCCAGAACTGGATGACACAAAATAAACTATAATTAAATGGTGATAAAACCGAAGCCATGACTGTATGCACCCGAAAACAAACTTGCCTCATTTATCCTGATTGCCATCCAGCTAGATGACAACATCCTACTCTCTGATTCTGTCAAGAACCTAGTACTGGGCGTGACTTGGACAACACTTTCCGTGCTGAAATGTCTGACTCAGACCTGCCAATCATGCTACTATCGCAAGAAGGGATTTGCAATGTTCGTATCGCAAAAGGGATTTGTGATGTGTATAAGGAATTGAGGATGATTATGAAGAATTGTTTCTCTACTTGGTAATTATGCACTTAATAAGAAAGGAGGGTGTGACGAGAGGAAACGCACTAACCACACTAGACAAGGATTCTCAAAGGTAGTCCACACATGGAATGATAAATACAGCACAGTTATTTAATTGATCAACTTCAACATAAGACATAATTCACCGTTCTTATTGGCCTAAGTCCCAATGGCCTTAAATCCTAAAATGCACAACGAATCTTCACCAGTTTACATGTTACTAGCATACTGCACATTTCCAACTCTATTCTTTCTGTTTCCTGGAAAGTAAAACATGCTTCTAACTTCTAACCCTAACCTTAACACCTAACAAGAGTACAAATTGAAACGGTCACATACCTGTGAGGTAGCTTGGAAGCTGGTTCCCCCAAAAGAGCTCCCGAGGACTGACTGACTATTCCGTTTATAGAAGGGGGATTGAGGTCAGGACGCTTTCCCTCCCTGACCATCAATAGGACCGCCTGTGATTAGCTGACCGCGTCTCTAAAGCCTGACTTCAAGGTTGAATGATTCGAATTTTAATCCTGACATTGTGGTGGCTACATCTAACGTTACCTTCGGCCAATTAATACGCCATTTTCAAAAGTCCGTTTCGGACGGTGACTTTTACTGCTAAGCGTCACCCCTTAGAATCTGTCCAACTCCCCAACGTGGAGAATAATGGCGTTATTTCTTGATATTTGCTTCTGGTCTTTGGTGCGGTCACTTCACAGGTCTAGGGTATTGATCCTTCCAGAAATCCATCCAGTCTAATGTCTGTTTATTTCCTCTTGCCCCCATTACAGCCTTACTCCGTTTCTGTGCCCAGCTGCGAAAGGTTTTAGTACTGGACAATGGCGACTGACCATTACTTTTCAAAATGCGATACCTGCTAGTGGTCTGTGGTGTTTGCTTTTAATTTACCGATCCATTCTACTGGGACATCAAATAGTGTCTCAATACATCTGCCGCCCTAAGGAATTCCTGTGATAATATGTCCCCTCCCCCATAAAAAATGTCCTCATTTTTTTTAAGAGAATAGGGGGGATAACGAACATACACAATATAACATATGATTCAGTAGACAAGACTCGCGTACATGATTGACAGGCGATAGGAAGGTTTGGGGATAGGGAATTTTATCAGTCAATTATATGAAATGGAATGAATCTGAACATTTGTGTGCATGCTGAAGAAGATACCGTAGAGGTTGGGATCGATGGGCCAGCTTCAAGAAGATCGCGTGCGTCACCTGTGGTAGACAGAGTTCTGTCAGCATACTCCTGAAAACTGTCAGACTTCCACACATGCAGATATGTTGTGTTTGCACCACGAGAACACCGTTCAGGCTGAGTTCATGTCCATGTGACGTATGCAGGAGTACGTCAAAGAAAGCACTGAAGATGGAGATAACGTGGAGTGTCACCAAGTAGGAAGACTGAAGACAAGGAAGAACTGCACACTACATGATGACCATGGAGATAAGGATGGTGTTGTATGTGGCACAGTTCATTGCAGAATTTATGTCAACACGTATTGTCTGTTTCACCCTTTGGAACAGTAATGTTAATGGGCAAGTGTGTTCATGATGTCTAGTATGCAAACTGTGGCTAAACAGATGAATACCACAATGAAGATGATTGTGTTTGAAAGTAGTCCATAAAACATCTGAGCCAGAGTAGAGGATGACTCAGGAGCGAAGCTGAGCTGAGATGACTGGATCTGAGACGAGGTGCTGCAGGCACTGGGATGAAGAACAGTTAGTAGCGTAGATCTATCCCGATGATGAAGAGCAGTAACTTCTTGCACAACGTGTTCGGATTCATGGGACTTTGACTTAGAGGGAGAGGGATTGGAACATACAGCATTTAAATAGAGCAATCGCTTGTCATCCATGCCAAGAATAAGCAAGGTATACACTGTATATAAGTCAAATGTCATCCATGTCAAGCTTAATCAGGCTATGCAACGTAGGCCAAATAGAAATATAATCGGAATATGAATGAAGTTGTCTGTAATACCATACAAGGTCACACTACATCATAGAATAAAGACATGTAAGGCATAAAAAGGCAAGGACATAAGCATGTGAATAATACACTAGCAATCAACAAACATAATGGGTATTAGGAAAAGTCTGCTGAAAAACACACTTCGTACATGTAAACTACCAATGCCTGAAAACATCATCGTCACACTTGTAAAAACTACAACAATCATATGAAAAGTAGAACCACATGAAATAACATCATTGACAGAACGATACTTAATATCCTCACAAGATTGCAAGACATGCAGTGTAAAGCTGCACTGTATACTGAAGCCATAGGACAGTTTAACATCACTGTCAGGAAGTGAAATGGATTCATCAAAGAGGAACGCCACTTGAAATATCATCAAAAGCACTAGTACACATTCTCATAGTCCCAGAGGTAAGCAAAGCTGAAGACAACACTATATTTGTAGCACACTGAGTCCAAAGCTGACCAAATGTTCGTTATGGAAGTGGGTAAGCGACTCGACCAGTTCGTCCCATACGACGTACAGACAGTAATTATAGGACTGGAGCAAACATGTTCGAAGCAAGCTGAAAAAGTACATGAAATCACACCAAGTGACATATCTCCTTGGTACCGGAGAGGGATCTCAGCAGAAGTCTTGCAAACTTGTAACAGAGCTCAAGTAAGATTTCATCATACCAAGACGAACGTTTCTTGTTTCACATGTATGACAATCATTTCATCAGCTGATAGGTGAGAACAAAAAGAAACATATTTGTCTCATGACCAACTGGCTTACAATAGTGTTGTTAGTATGGTTAGTATGATTACGTGAAACATTTGACCAGTATACAATAGACACGAAGATTTTATTCAAAGAATGACACAAGACATGTATTGACTAGGAAGTGCATATGTTAACTTCCAAGATGTCAACTCAGTGATAAAAACATTAAACAAAAACAGGTAGATGACGATAACAACGAGCATGAAATAAGGAAACAGCAGAAAACAGAGACTGCATGATGTGATGTGACACCAGACATGTATGAACTCGATAAGGTAAATGGTATGGTATGATGCCACATAGAGATATTATCAAATGATACAACAGGATACAAGATGATACCAGATGATAGGAAATGATATAAAATGACACAAGATGATAACGTATGCTGTGAAATGATACCAGAGGATGAAAGGACAATATACGATACACAATGATATACAAGGATACGGAATGATACACGATGATATAGAATGACACGGAATGATGCACGATGATATACAATGAACGGAATGAATACACGAATGATATACAATTGAACAGAATGAACACGATGATATACAATGATACGGAATGATACACATGAAACAATGAACGGAATGCATGCACGATGATAACAATGATACCCCGGGGTTGCATGCAAATAAATGAGGAGAAGAATAATGTGGTGAACAAGTAATGAACGCAGATATAAAATAAACAGATTAATGTTTTATGAAGGCAGTTTGAAAAATGAACGCAGAGTATGCACGTGAGCAGATGAACGCGTAAGGAACATAGGAATGAAATGACGCACAGGAATGCTAAAGTAGTGCAGGGATTGCATACAACAAATGAGCTCCAGAGCGCGAGCAATCATCAAGAACGTGTGGCTGTAATACCGACTGTATACCGTGATGAATGAAGACGAACGCAAGGGGAAAAGATAGGGGTCGCGTGGTACTGACCCTTGCAACGGATTTCCATTGCGATAATGTTCAGAAGAGTGTGGAAACTTTGAACATGCTGTATAACGGTTGGTTAAGTATGTCGGAATATATATCACGAACAATTAACGGTCCTGATTTAAAGCCGGCAAGAACGACAGGATCTGTGAAATAATCGTAAGCCATCATACAACCGAATATAAAGTTGAATCATGATGGTTCTTGTATTGTGAAGAATATTTGCCTGCAACAAACCAACACGTTAGTACCAAAAATATACGCAATATAAAGAAACATTGAGTCATCTTGAAAATGCATTGCTCGTTAACAATCCAAACATTTAGAGCCATCTTGATAGCTGTGAAAAGACTGTTGGCCACAGACGATAGAAGCAAAAGTATAACAGACATCATCGAGTACATCCAATAATATTAGTCTCAAGAGGAGGAAATGTCTGCCGACATAAAATGCATTGTCTATGTATTGAATAGGCCTTATTACATCCAATAAACATAACATATTTACAAGTCTCTGACGTGTGTGTCACACAACGTGAATTGATAAGTCCGGAAGGACGAACACATACAGGTGCGTACTCTGTTAGGTCCTTCAGCGTGGTATAATGTGAGGAGTAGTATACCAAGAAAACAGTTTTAACAGACAATACTGAGGTAGCCATCACCTCACCCTGTCGTGTGCGACACGCAACACACATTCTGTGGTACAAGAGTACAAGAAGTAATATGAGGCCGACAACGCGTGACCCCAAGACGTGTGCAAAATAACATGAAGCAAAAAGTAGTATGAACAGTACGCAGTATGTGGCATTGAGACATAATATTATTGCATACAAACCATAGAAAATATGAACTATGTGCAATCAATTATCAATGAATAACTACTGAGACAAGAAAACAACATAGCCATTGTAACACATATCAGTTATGAACGTAAGTGGACAACACGATCAACAGGGAGAACTATGACGTGATAATTGAGCTGCAAATAGATAGGGGGACTACCATAGTTAAGCCTCTGTGTTGACCTCGTGGATTTATGATTAATATACCAATGCCGTAGGAGATGAGAAGAAAAAAATGATTCCCCTGGCAACATGTGCACCTGTTACCAATAGTCCAAGTGTACCGTCCACAGAAGTGGATTCCAATGTAAACTACACAGACTACATGGGGATATTTTCTCTCTACCATGCCCAATACAGCTGTCCACCATTCCATCCAAGGAGTAGGAGTGCTATGACTGACTATCAGTGTAGCTCAGTGAGACGTGAAAATAATCCAAACAAACGTCACTCAGCAGCGATAAGGTACACGGGTCGATCGGAAGTCCCCCACAATGGAATCAGTATGTACAAAGCGAACATGGTATTCGTAATAAACAGTCAAGGGGCCATACCAAGCAGACCGAAACTTTTTGTAATTGCTTTACATGATATGTGATCAGTAGCAGTAGAATCTAAAGAGAAATACGAGTGAAGACACAACAAATAGTACACCTAAAAATAGTGTGGCGTCATTGACCAGGTAGACTATCGTTGGCGTCTTCGGCCTTTGATAGTATTATTGACGTGAAAATCGCGAACGAGTTCCGCCGGTATATGTGACTCTGGCTCCCACGTTGTGGCTTTGTAACCCTGCCACTTGATTCTGTAGTGGCGGACTTTGTTAATGACCTTGCTAGCGAGGATCTTTTCTACAAAGTACATATCCTTATCTGACTGATTCTCACGTTGTTCCACAGAAGTGGAAGGGCTAGCGGCAGAAGGTTCTGTGTGACTGAGATGGTCTGGCCCAGGCTGTGAAACAGTGGTAGGCTCTGTACCAGCAGTCTGTCCCGGCTGAGTGGACCCAGTGTTGTCCGTGTCCCCTGTCTGCCCTGGCTCATGCAGTGGGTTAGTGGGTCTGTCTTCAGGGGAATGATAGGGTCGCAAGCGCATCGCATTGATGGGCAATTTGAGCAGCTTGTTGTTCTGGCAGTGACGGAGCACATATACATTGTTAGGCAGGATTTTGTAATGTAATATGGTCCGTCATATTTTTGCTGCAGTTTTTCCGAGATTCCTGGAATCCTGTGTGAGCACTGCACCAGAACACGTTGACCTTCTTTATAGTGAGGGGGGGCGGGCTTTCCCATCATACCGAGTTTTGTAGCGCTGCTGGGCTCTCTGAATGTTTTCGCTGACCAGCGTTTTAGTAAGCTCTGCATTCTGAATGATGTCTTCCATACAGGGTTGGGCAGATGCAGGAAGATCATCAGAACGTAACGCTGTGTCAATGGGAAGACGACACTCTTGCTTGTAGAGAATGAAAAATGGCGAGAAGAGAGTAGACTCGGTGGATGGCACTGTGCGAAGTGCAGCAGCAATACCAGGCAGCAGAGAAGGCCAGTTATGTGGGTTGTTAGCACAGTGTGCCCTGATAGACTGAGCGATAGTGGAATTTGTTCGCTCACATGTGGCATTTGTTTGGGGATGGTAGCTGCTGGTATGCAAACGAGTGATTTGAAAGATTTTGCACACCTCAGTGACCACTTTGGACAAAAAGTTTTGTCCTCTGTCTGACAGTAAGTGGTCAGGAGCACCATAACGACAGATGATGGTCTCGTACAAATGCCAGGCAATGGTAGAGGCTGTTGCATCCTTCAATGGAATCAGTTCCACCCACTTACTGAATGAACAAACAAACAACAGAATGTACTTGTAGCCTTCTGTGCTTGGTGAAAGTGGACCCAAGATGCACAATGCCACCTAGAAAACAGCTTGTTTGGGGCTACAGGCAAGGGTCGCAGTTCCGGGTTTTGAGGATGGATAACCCGTTTTGCTTTTTAACAAGCCTCACACGACTTGACATACTCCAAGATGTCAGAGTACATACCGATCCAGAAATACCTCAGTCTGACTGACTGGTAGGTACGTTCAGTGGCAAAGTGACCGCCCAACAGAGAATCATGAAACGACAGCAGGATATCGTTTCTCAGTTCAAAAGGAACCACTAACTGTCTGACTATTCGTTCAGTTCTATGACCATGACCACGAGGATAATACAGATGGTAAAATTGCCATTAGACATCAGATAGTCTTGACTCTCCAGGATGAGACGACGAGCAATCTTATCATCCTGGGAAAGCTGACCGTTTTCCAAGTAGTCAATAAAAGGACGACACTGGGGGTCAGCCAACTGCATTTGTCGTAAGTCTGTATCATCGACCTTATCTACCTGACAGACAACCATCTCTCTCTCACTCACCGTATTGCTCCATCCAGGCGTGGTGGCGGGGAGAGGTGAGGTGGGGTCAACGGTGGTAGGTGAATGAGTCAGTGTGCTTACGACTGGTTCCCTGACCAGGGGTGGGGTGGTAGGGAGAGACTGACCCGCCGGTGAAGTCACCTGTGTCGCTGACTCGCCCTTCAAGGTCGGTGTGGGTGGGTCATAGTCAAGCGGTGGCCTGTCACTGACAGCGTGAGGCATACGACTGAGTGCATCAGCGTTATTGTGCACCCTGCCTGGTTTGTGCACAATGTCATAGTCATATCCCTGTAGAAAAAGAGCCCAACGTCCCAAACGACCCGTGGGATCTTTAACATTCTGCAAGAATTTTGTGGCAGAATGGTCAGTGTACACAAGAAATTTGGCATGGCAGAGATACACCTTGAAGTGGCGAATACCATCTACGAGAGCCAGAGTCTCTTTTTCCGTAATTCCGTAACGGAGTTCTGCGCCTCGCAGTGCACGACCAACATAAGCAATGACTCGTTCTCTGCCATGTTCATCTCTCTGGCCGAGCACATAGCCAATGGCTTGTTTGCTTGCGTCAGTGTACAGAATGAACTGACGAGAGAAATCCGGGTAGGCCAGAATTGGAGTAGTAGTGAGGGCAGTTTTCAGAGTCTGAAAAGCTTGTTCTGCTTTGTCATTCCATTCAAATTTTGAATCATTTTTCAAAAGTGCATTGAGTGGGGAAGCTATAGCTGAGAAGTTCTTGACAAAGCGTCTGTAGTAATTCGCTAAACCCAAAAATGAACGAACGTCATGCTGCGACTGGGGAGTGGGAAAATTCTTAACTAGTTCCACTTTGGCTGGATCCACTGAAACGCTCTCTTTTGAGACAATGTGGCCTAGATACGAGTCGTAGTTGACTTTGGCTGCTGCGAAATGACATTTGCTAGGCTTCAGTTTGAGGCCTGCTTTCCTGATCCTATCAAATATACATGATAGATGAGACAGGTGTTCCTCAAAGTTCGTTGACAAACAAAGGATGTCATCAATGAATACCAGACAGGTTTTGAAGGTGAGTCCTGCAAGGACTGTATTCATTAATGACTGAAAAGATCCTGGGGCACCTTGTAATCCAAAGGCCATTCTGTTCCAAGCAAACGACCCAAAGTGTGTGGTAAAGGTCGACTTCTCTTGTGACTGTTTATCAAGAGGAATCTGCCAAAATCCAGAGAACAAGTCTAGAGTGGAAAATATTGTGGACTGGCCCATGATGTCAAGAGCGTCCTCCAGTCTGGGCAATGGGAAATGAATTGGCTTTGTGACCTTGTTCAGTTTAAGGTAGTCTATCGCAAAACGGTAGGTACCGTCCTTCTTTTTCACCAATACTACTGGGGAGGACCATGGTGAAGTGGATGGCCTGATAACACCATGGTCAAGCATTTCATTTACCTGTCTCTCTATCTCAGCATTGAGGGCAGGGGCTGTCCTATAGGGTCTCTGTTTAATGGGTGCAGCATCCCCTGTATCTATGGTATGGGACATAAGATGTGTTTCCCCTAATTCTGACATGTCGGCAGCGAATATGTCTCTGTTTTGCGCCAGAAAAAGGGTCAAGTTTTCCTTTTGTTCAGCTGTCAGAGCAGCATCTGCGAGGTTAACCCCTAACTCATTAAGCATGGCCTGTGCCTGGGGAAGCTGATGGGAATTGGAGTCGGTGGTGGCGGACATGATCTGAGCTGATTGGTCGGACAGTTCCCCTAGTTCGTCTGAAATGTCTTCAAAATGCCCTAGAATATCCTGAGGTCTAAGTTTGACTGGGGAGGAGAAGGTATTACGCACGGTGCACATAGTCTGGCTATTCTGAAGCGTAACCAAGGTCCTTGCAGCAATCACTTTCTTGTCGGACAATAGCGCGTGTGAGGGCTCAATAATACCAGTGGTGTGAACGCTATTTGACACAACTCGCACAAGTAGCAGTACTTCAGAGTGGGGGGCAATAACTGTCGTCTTGAGCACCTGTACAGGTGAGCTGTCTGGCCTGTCTTTGAGCAGTGGAATGGAAGTAAATCCATTATACAGCTGCAGCTGGTTATTAGCAAAGTTCAAGGAAGCTTGATGAGAGGTCAGAAAATCAATCCCTAATATGAGGGGACATGTTAGTTGTTCGATCACAATGAAAGGCTGTGACACCTGTAAACCTGCCTGTTACTCTAACAGGAACACCACCAACACCTTTGATCAAAGGAAGAGAACACGCCTGCATAGAAACAACACGTTGATCAACGAGGACATCAGCTAGTTGTTTGCTAATACAGGACACATCAGCACCAGTGTCTATCAGAGCTACATATGACCGATTTTTAAGGCACAGCCTGATCTTACTGCAGTTGGCAAAGGAACGGATATGAGGGATGGAGGAGGAATTCTGTGACTTCGGTCTTTTGCCTTTTCTTGTCCTGTTAGTTTTACGAGATGTAGAAGTACGGGGAATCCCCTGTTTAGCACGACGGAAACAATGACGCGCTAAGTGCCCATCTTTACGGCAGTACTGACATCGTGCATGACGAAACCTACATGTGTGGCGGGGATGATCACCCCCACATGATTTACATGGGCGCTGTGGACGAGGGAAGTAACGATCTGGAGTATAGGAACCTGACTGGTGCTGTTGGTTATTCGTCCGTAACAGCCGCCGCCTAAAGAGCGAGCCATGTTTGCTCTGTTTTCTTGAAGGTGGGCGGTGCCTGAAAGACAGTCTTGTGACTGCGGTTGGCGCCGGGGCTGTGTTTGTCGGAGTGACATACTAGTAATTTCATCTTGCAGTTTATCTAGCTGAGTCTCCAGGGTTGCAACAGCTATCTCTGCCTGGTCATCAACATTATCAGTAAAGGTAGCAGCCGTACGGGCGAGGTCGAACGCATCTTCAAAGGTGTGAGGATTGTGTGACATAACAAATTTAGAGACTGACGGCCAGAGACCATTGACAATTTTTCCATTATATCTTTTGAGTCTTTACCTAGGTTTTGGCCCTGGTAGCACATAGAATCAAAATATTCTTCGACTGACTCATGTGGGAGTTGCTTTCTCCCCCGGAACTGCTTGGCACGAATCCATATTGTGGAGTCATGAGGCCTGTATCTCTTTGAAAGAGTATCAGTAATAGTGCGGTAAGAAGAAACCTGCTCTGAACTTAAACTGTAGAACCAGATTTGGGCTTGATCCTTAAGGAAAAGAGGTAGGAGATGGGCTTTCTGATCATCTGTCAACCCATGGAGGAAGGCATAGGACTCGAACGTTTTGAGCCATAGATCGATATCTTGAGAAGGTCGGCCTGTGAATGGTTCAGGAATAAACTGATTGGGAATGTGGAAGGTTGTGGCCTTATGTGACCCAGGGACAAAAATGCTATCTGTATCCATTATTGAGCCCTTGTGACTGAATAAATACATATGCAACCCTCAAAGCCTGTGACTATCTTTGTCACTTGTCACTAGATACGCATGTAAGGCAAGCAATCATTTGAAAGAAAACAACTCAGAACAAGAATTCATCATCAAAAGTGCAGATATGGAAGAAGCATGAGACTAGTACCATCATAGCCAATTATAGAACATCCTTGCCCAACAATCATCTGTAACTTGTCTCAACACTCTATCCGGGCAGAACGGCTTAAATTAATCAATGAACAAAATAGGAAGAACACTGTGCGAAGACCGAGTCGTCAAAAGCCGTATTTACAAACCACACGGTTGAGTGACCACAATGGACAACAAATGATCAATGAATCTGAGAGGGTGGGAGGGTGGGACTGAAGGAGGGAGGGAGAGACTAGGCGTGACCACAATGCTGTCGTAGCTGGCCCAAGCTTTGCGACAACTGTCACGCGCTGGACGCTAGTTCGCTGATGAAATCATCATAGACATCGTATCAGAGACAGGCAAGTAGCCCTGTGGCTGTCTGTGACATGGTTGTTTCGTTTTACGTATGAAATATGATCCAGGAAACATCTGTTAACTTGCCTAGATATTATATCGAGATATAAAGACGTCACCCAATCTACGACAAAGGACTCTCTACAGAAGTTGTCATAGAAGATGAAACCACTGAGTAGCCAATCTATGTGTTACTTCACTATTTATATCTACGTTCACTCTGATCAGGCAGTAGGCCTAGCCACGTCTGTTGACTTGTGCTGTGTGGCAACGCTGAAGGTTGTGTTCGAAACACTAACACATCTAAGTTCTCGTCTGTGTCTGACTTTTACACTCTCCGACTTTCACTATAATTCTATCTAGAACTTTTAAGAATGGGGATACTCGAAGGCTGCGATTTATGAGGTAAAGGGGAAAGATTGCATCTCCACCACGTATCGCAAGAAGGGATTTGCAATGTTCGTATCGCAAGAAGGGATTTGTGATGTGTATAAGGAATTGAGGATGATTATGAAGAATTGTTTCTCTACTTGGTAATTATGCACTTAATAAGAAAGGAGGGTGTGACGAGAGGAAACGCACTAACCACACTAGACAAGGATTCTCAAAGGTAGTCCACACATGGAATGATAAATACAGCACAGTTATTTAATTGATCAACTTCAACATAAGACATAATTCACCGTTCTTATTGGCCTAAGTCCCAATGGCCTTAAATCCTAAAATGCACAACGAATCTTCACCAGTTTACATGTTACTAGCATACTGAACATTTCCAACTCTATTCTTTCTGTTTCCTGGAAAGTAAAACATGCTTCTAACTTCTAACCCTAACCTTAACACCTAACAAGAGTATAAATTGAAACGGTCACATACCTGTGAGGTAGCTTGGAAGCTGGTTCCCCCAAAAGAGCTCCCGAGGACTGACTGACTATTCCTTTTATAGAAGGGGGATTGAGGTCAGGACGCTTTCCCTCCCTGACCATCAATAGGACCGCCTGTGATTAGCTGACCGCGTCTCTAAAGCCTGACTTCAAGGTTGAATGATTCGAATTTTAATCCTGACATTGTGGTGGCTACATCTAACGTTACCTTCGGCCAATTAATACGCCATTTTCAAAAGTCCGTTTCGGACGGTGACTTTTACTGCTAAGCGTCACCCCTTAGAATCTGTCCAACTCCCCAACGTGGAGAATAATGGCGTTATTTCTTGATATTTGCTTCTGGTCTTTGGTGCGGTCACTTCACAGGTCTAGGGTATTGATCCATCCAGAAATCCATCCAGTCTAATGTCTGTTTATTTCCTCTTGCCCCCATTACAGCCTTACTCCGTTTCTGTGCCCAGCTGCGAAAGGTTTTAGTACTGGACAATGGCGACTGACCATTACTTTTCAAAATGCGATACCTGCTAGTGGCTGTGGTGTTTGCTTTTAATTTACCGATCCATTCTACTGGGACATCAAATAGTGTCTCAATACATCTGCCGCCCTAAGGAATTCCTGTGATAATACTATCAGATTCGGTGCATTGGTTGCATTCGAAAATACTTTTCAACTGAGGCTGTATCTAAGCTTGTAACATCTCTCATTTTATCTCGTCTTGATTACTGTAACGCTCTTCTTTCTGGCCTACATGTTCCTTCTCTCCTCTGTCTGCAAAGCATACAAAACACAGCTCCTCGTCTCATTGACCTCAGAAAGAAAAAGATTGATCATGTCAGTCATCTTCCCTCTCTGCACTGGTTGCCTGTTTCAAATAGAATCGAATATAAGCTGCATACCCTGTGCTACAAATCTATTCAACAATTTGTTCCATATTATCGTTGTGACAACACCAATGTTTATACGCCAACTCGCACCTTCGGCTCAGCTTCACACTTTTTCCGTTCGGGTTCCTAGATTGAAACTATCAACTGTTGACCAGTGCACTTTTGCTGCTTAAGGATCGTGTAATTGGAACAGACTTCCACTCTCCGGTCGCCTTGTGCTAAGCCTTTCTGCTTTTAAATCTAATTTCAGAATCCACCTCTTTTCCCGACGATGAATTCAGCAACTCCCTCTTTCCGTCAAATTGTGTATGTCTTTTTTTTTTTTTTTTTTTGGTTTTTTTTTGGTGTAGTCTGCGTTGATCGCATGCGTAACTCTGGTTCGTGAGTACGCTTTGATTTGAAATTTGTTGAAATGTAACGCCATATGAATACTGTAATTATTTTTATTATGATAAACCATTTACAATTTTCGAATTTCGTTTACAGACATGTTTCCTTCTTTTTTTTATTTCTTTCAAAGAATTAATTCTTGTGACTAAACACTTGCCTGTCAGTATGTATGTGTGTGTGTGTGTGTGTGCGTGTGTGTGTGTGTGTGTGTGTGTGTGTGTGTGTGTGTGTGTGTGTGTGTGTGTGTGTGTGTGTGTGTGTGTGTGTGTGCGTGCGTGACTGAATGAATGTAAGAAAGAGAGGGAGACGCAAAATGCAAATGGTTTATTTGTGTTCTTTGGTCTGTACAGGACATATAATATACTCAAATTTGTAAAATATTCACATTATCAGCTTGTAGTAATTCCTTTTTGGTCGGAAATGCCTACAAATCTCTCTCTCTCTCTCTCTCTCTCTCTCTCTCTCTCTCTCTCTCAGACAGACAGACAGGCAGACGGACAGACACAGAGAAATAAAGACTGGAAAAGAAACTGTGAAATGCATGTCCACTAGATCGATTTAATTGCTTGTTCACGCTTTTGACGGAAAGAAGCTTATTCAAGGGAAGTAACCTTTACTATATCTGTTGAATTGTTTTTGGCAAAGACGTTGTTTCCCATTATTTCTTGAAGGCTAATCGCATTATAGCAATACAAAGATTATATTGACTAAAATCATCTTGAAGAATGTCCTAGGTCAAGTGTCAAAAAAACCGATTTGGTTTAACTCGAAAACACAGAAACTTCCGACAGGTCCGGTGAGTCAATTGGGTAGGGCGTTCAACCCTGCCAAGATACCTTCTGCCTGGATGGTGAAAGATTACAGATTTTTCAGACCTACAGTCAGTCTACATGTGTGCAGATCTGTCAGTGCCTAAACCTCTCTTGCACGTATGCTCACGCAGAACATCAAGTGTGCCCGTTGAAAACCCTTTAAGTCATAATGGCTACCTGGTTGAACCTGGCTCTCAGTTACAAAAAGGCTACTTACTGCGTAGCTTTCATCGGCGATCCGGCCGACTTCTTCAGCGCAACTGCTGGGTTGAGAACTGGCTTCAGTGCGCACTGCCATGAGAGAACTCACGACAGTGCGACTGAATAAGTGAGGAGTATACCGATGGCAGGTTGTGTCGGCCCCGGTCACGGTTGTGGGTGGGGTTCCTTGTGGCGATGTAAACTGCCTCCTTTACTCCCCTCTGGAACCATCTTGCTTCTTTGTCGAGAACTTGCACATTGTCCTTTTCAAAGTGGTGTTGGGTGTGGGTCAGATGTTCTCCCACTGGAGAGGACTCACCTTTGTGTTCTTTTAATCTTTTGTGCAAGTTGCGCTCAGTTTCGCCAATATAACTATGGTCACAGTCCTGGCAGTCTTTCTTGTATATCACCCCTGATGTGTCCAATTTGTCTGTATTGTCTTTGGGATGGACTAACTGGCTTCTGATGGTGTTGGTGGGCTTGGCGTGGACACTGACTCCCAACTTCCTGATCTTCCTGCTGAGAGCCTCAGTGACGCCGCTGACGTATGGCATGGAGACGTGCCCTCTCGAAGGGGTTGGCCGTTCAGTGGAGGGGTGGGGTATGGTTTTCTTGCCCCCCGGAATGTCCCAGGCCCAGTTCTGGTATCCTGACACACTGAGTACTTTTTTGATGTACTGCACCTCTTCTTCTCTAGCAGTGTCGATAGAGCAGATGGTCTTCGCTCGGTGGGTGAGGGTGCGGATTACTCCAAGCTTGTGTTCCAGTGGCTGGTGACTGTCAAATTGTAAGTACTGGTCCGTGTGGGTCGGCTTTCTATAGACGGAGAAGGCGAGGCCTGTCTCCATCCGGGTGATGCGGGTATCCAACATCGCGATGCTGCCATTCTCTTCTACCTCATAGGTGAGCTTGATGGCAGGGTGTTGGTTGTTGAGATGGTTCGTGAAGTCTTCTACCACCGATCTTTTCAGTACAGTCATAGTGTCGTCCATGTAGCGGCCCCAGTAGCGTGGAGGAGTGTGGAACGACGCCAAAGCTTTCTCTTCGAAATTTTCTATGAAGAGGTTGGCGACGATAGGACTCACGGGGGACCCGATGGCTGCATCCTCGGTCTGTTGGTAGAAGTGTCCTTCAAATGTGAAGTAGGCGGTGTTGACGCAGCAGGATAGCAGTTCACAGATGTGTTCCACTGGCAGGTTGGTGCGTTGCCGAAGGCTGTTGTCGACCTGTAACCTCCCCCTGATGATGTCAATGCTGTTCTTGACAGGGACACTGGTGAACAGGGCTGTGACGTCATAGGACACCAGAATCTCATCAGGCTGTGGTACAAACTTCGACAGCTTCTTCACCAGGTCTGCACTGTTTGCAATGGAACGTTCTGTCTTTCCTACCAAAGGCGAGAGGATGTCTGCAACGAAGCGGGCTGTCTCATACATCAGGGATCCTCTAGAGGCGACAATGGGACGGAGGGGTACATCTTTCTTGTGTACTTTAGGCAGTCCATAGAACTTGGGCACATCAGTAGCTGAGGGGTACAATCTGCGGTACTGTTCTGAGGAGAGTTCTCTTGACTTCTGTAGGCCTTGCAGTAGTTTGGTCAGACGGGCAGTATACTTGCTGTGGGATCTTTGCTCAGCTGTTAGTAGGTCTTTTTGTCATCTAGCAGATTGTAAGTCTTCTCATAGTACCTCCCCTCAGGTAAGATGACTGTGGCACGGCCTTAGCCGGCTGGGAGAATCGTGATGGAATCCTTCTTCCTCAATCCCTGTAGTGCAAGTCTTTCATCCCTGGAAATGTTGGATTTGGGGGGTTTGCTCTGTTTGAGGATATTCACACACTCTGATCGTAAGTGTGTGGCCTCTTCTGTTTGAGGACCAATCCATCGACACGCTGGTAATGGATTCCGTGATGGGAAGTTTGTATGGAGTGATCGCGAAATTAAGCCCCTTTCTCAACACTGACAATTCTGCTTCAGTCAAACTTTGATCCGACAGATTCACCACCCTTTAACGCAGCATGGAAACTCTCCAATGAACTTTTCCTTCTGATGCTGTTCTCATCATCCATGTTTTCGTGATGATTGCACATCATCCTGCTGTACCTCAGTGACATGTCATCAAACCAGGTTGTCATGAAGTAGTCAGTGAGACGAGTGATCCGTGGATCATTTGATATGTGTACCTAATTTTCTTGTGTTTTTTTTTTTTTTTTTTCTTGTTGAAGATTTGTATGTTTTGAAGTGGTTATAGTCCTGATATGGCTCTTCGAAGTCGGCTGGGCTTCGAAAAACTGACTGCGAAGTTTTGTGTGCTGTAAATGAACTTATTGACATCAACTGGTCACACACTTTAGATATACATTAGAAAAAAAGGGGGTGGGGGAGAAGACAACCAGGTTTCGTGTGCTCTCAAATCATACAGTCACTTACGTCCCTTACAACTCACTTCCAGTCTCGACACGACAGGAGAAAGGGGCGAACTGACACTGGTGCCGGGGGCGAAACGACACGACTGACTCTTGCTAAAGGAGAAGGGGAAGACGAAGACAACAGACAGTCAGACGTGAAAGCGCGAAACGGGACCTGGCCAAGGCAACAACAGTATCGTAAGCTTAAGATACGAGAGAACAATTTTACGTGAACGCATACGCATATTCCAGCGGAGAGACAGACAGACAGACAGACAGACAGACAGACAGACAGACATACGCATATACCAACACAGAGACAAGAGAGACAAACAGAGAGACAGACAGAGGCACAAAGACAGAGAACGAGAGAGATACAGACAGAGACAGACAGAGAACGAGTGACAGACAGAGAGACTGAGATAAGCAGGTGTGTAGTCACTCACGTAAACATCTGCACAGGAACTCATGCTGACGAAAACCCACTCATTGACACGGGCTTGCCAACAAATCGACATAAAAGTACATAACAGCCTTATCTCACAGCAGCAATCATAACGAGTACAATACGAAGAGAAAGACGGAGAGGAGAAAAAGGTGAGATAAATACAGTGATTTGCATATCCGTAGTGTATGTAGTGAAATGCAAAATAACAGCAAACGGCACAACCTTGACACAGGTTGATAAGTTTAAATATCTGGGAACGATCATCTCACTAGACAGCAGATGCACATCAGAAATAGCCAGCAGAATCGCCCAAGCCAAAACAGCATTCAAGAAGATGAAAAGCATTCTAGCCAACAAATGCCTATCAATTAACATCAGGAAGAGAGTTCTTGAATGTTATATAGAACTGATAATGTTATACGGTTGTGAGGCGTGGACAGTCAACAAGCAAAGCCAGAACAAGATTGAGCAGCCGAGATATGGTTTCTAAAAAGAATGTTGAGAGTTCCATGGAAAGCAATCAAAACAAACGAGACAGTCTTGATGGAGGCAGACACAAGAAGATCATTCATAAGAAAGATTAGGAAAAGACAGGAAACATTCATAGCCCATTTTATGAGGAAAGGGGAATTAGAGCACCTGGTCACAACGGGAAAGCTGGAGGGAAAGAGAGCACCAGGTAGACCCAGGGAAAAAATGTTGGACGGACTTGCAGAGTGGCTTAGGACAGAGAGGGTGGAAGATACGCTTGTGGCATCAAGGGATAGATGCATATGAAGGGCCATAATCGTCAACGCCATGTGGCAGAGCATTTGATGATGAAGATGATGATGACGTTGTGAAATGGAAGCGTGTTTATCCGGGACAGACCGGGGGGCAGGCTGAAGCTGGTCTGCCGTTTGAAAGACAGATGGAGACACAGTACTGTCTGCTTCCTCCCTCAATGTTGATTAATCACTATCACGCAGACGACACAGTTCTGTAGGAACCGGAGGTTGGTTGGTTCTTGTGATACAGCCGTGGACTCAGGATCTGATATCTTGAGCAGTCCCAGCTGGCAACATTAGACATTGGCCTGTTTGCTACGCATCTTTATGTTTCCATCATTCGGGTGATGTCAGCTTTGTGTTTCAAATTTAATATGATCGCTCCCCCCCCCCTTCCCCTTTCTGCTCCTCAGTTCAAGACATTGCCAGTGCATAGGGGTTTGCGCAGGCTCAGAGAGTCTCCTAGACAGTTGCTGGTAGATTTGGGTGAAGCGCATATGGAATTATCCGAGTGCCATTAATCGCTCTTGAGCAAACTCCAAACTTACGAACAGACGTGGGGGAATGTATGTATGTATGTATGTATGTATGTATGTATGTATGTATGTATGTATGTATGTATGTATGTATGTATGTATGTATGTATGTATGTATGTATGTATGTACATGAATATATGTATGTATGCGTGTATGAGTGTATGCATGTATGTATGTATGTATGTATGTATGTATGTATTTTGATATCCATATATATTTTCTTGTATATCGTAAACCAATTGGATATCAATAACAAAAAAAGACAAGATACATGTATGTATTACAGAAAAAGAAAGTTGATATGGCCACAGACGTTAGCAGGGCCAGTAAGGTGTTTGTCTAACCAATCAAACTGTGAAATGCACGGAGACACTCACCAGTTGTGTTTGTTGCCAGAAGGAGGACGGTAGACACAGAAGAAATGCAGACAGGACTAAGGCAGAGCACAAGGGCGAGACAGCGCTCTTCCATTCATTCACTCTTGGTCCGGAGGCTGGGCTGGACGTGGTTGGTACACGTTGTGTGGCTATGTCCCGGGGTTTGTCATCTCCCCACCTTGCCGTTCGGTTTGTAAACAAGATAACTGATGACTGGGTCTGAATGGGTCATGGAGCGTATGGACAACCCCACGTTCCTTGATGAAATCTCTATCGAGTGGCGTCGGGAGCTTGGGAGGTGATCGTCCCGAGAGTGGCGATGTACTGGCGCTCTGGGTCCCATCCGCACCCTGGTGGTGTTTTTCATTAACTAAGAAGAGGACGATAGTCACAGAAGAAATGAAGACATGACGGAGGCAGAGCACAAGGGCGATGCCAGCAGCTTCAAACGATACATCAGCAAAGAAGAATGACGATGTAGTTGACTGATAGTGGTCAAATGTAGATTTGTATATCACAGCGTGAAAGGGGCAGGAGAATTGTTTGATGAAATGACCAGAGGTTATCAGGTTAGCACACTTCCTTTCATCTCCATGTTACTAGGACATGGCTTGGTCAAGAACAGAATGTCGAGGTGAGCATTGGTGATACGTTTGACCATTTCCGTGCGCTTCATTTTGGCTCCAAAAGAATGAATATTAATTAACTCCCGCAGCCTGTCCACCAGCATTCTGCATTGTCAAGCATGCAAGTAAAGCAAAAACTTATCCCTTAGACTCCCTCGCCTTATCCACCAGCTTCCAGCAGGAAGCTGGTGGACAGGGTGAGGAAGTCAAAGGGTTAAGTTTAAGCAGTTTGTGGATAGGACGCAGGAGTCATAGGTTAAGCAAAGCAACATGGAGAAGTACACGGCGTGGAAGACTGGCTGGATAGTCATTGGGATGGTCATTAAGTTAGATACATCAGAACTACTGGAGGTTTTTTGTTTTATTTTGTTTTGTTTCTTTTTTCTTTTCTTTTTTTTTCTCGTGTTTGTTTGTTTGTTTGTTTTGTTTTTGCTTTTTTTCAAACACATGTGTTAGTTGTAGATGTTAGTACAAATATATGTCTCGTGACTGCGTCTAGCTCCATGACAGGTAGGTTTTCCAGGTAACTTACTTCCAATGCTCTCCTCACGAAGCCAGGATGTCAGTTCATGGGTCAGGGATGCTGATTTGGCCGAGAGCAGCTGGCGAGTATAGCGCGCTGCCTTATGATGTGAAGGATGCAGCTCGCTTAATTGCTGGAGGTCTGATCGCCGACGTGTTACACAAAGTGAAGTATTGTGTGGTTCACAGTTTGAATTAGAAGCCACCGATCTTCCGAATAGCAAAACCACAGGATAGTCAGTATGTAAAACCGCTGTTTAGTCAGTGAGTAAAACCACAGTATAGTCATAATATAAAACCACAGTATAGTCAGTAAGTAAAACCACAGTATAGTCAGTAAGTAAAACCACAGTATAGTCATAAGCTAAAACCACAGTATAGTCAGTGAGTCAAACCACAGTATAGTCAGTCAGTAAAACCACAGTATAGTAAGTCAGTAAAACCACAGTATAGTCAATAAGTAAAACCACAGTATAGCCAGTAAGTATAGTCTGTGAGTAACACCACAGTATAGTCTGTGAGTAAAACCATAGTATAGTCAGTCAGTAAACCACAGGTATAGTCAGTAAGTATAGTCTGTGAGTAAAACCACAGTATAGTCAGTCAGTAAAACCACAGTATAGTCAGTCAGTAAAACCACAGTTAGTCAGTCAGTAAACCACAGTATAGTCAGTCAGTAAAACCACAGTATAGTCAGTAGTAAAACCACAGTATAGTCAGTAGTAAAACCACAGTATAGTCAGTAATAAAACCACAGTATAGTCAGTAAGTAAAACCACAGTATAGTCAGTCAGTAAAACCACAGTATAGTCAGTCAGTAAAACACGTATAGTCAGTCAGTAAAACCACAGTATAGTCTAGTCAGTAATAACCACAGTATAGTCAGTAGTAAAACCACAGTATAGTCAGTAGTAAAACCACAGTATAGTCAGTAAGTAAAACCACAGTATAGTCAGTAAGTAAAACCACAGTATAGTCAGTAAGTAAAACCACAGTATAGTCAGTATAGTTAAAACCACAGTTATAGTCATAGTAAAAACCACAGTATAGTCAGTCAGTAAAACCACAGTATAGTCAGTAAGTAGCTGTAGTAAACCACAGTATAGTCAGTAAGTAAAAACCACAGTATAGTCAGTCAGTAAAACCACAGTATAGTCAGTAATAAAACCACAGTATAGTCAGTCAGTAAAACCACAGTATAGTCATGTAAGTAAATCCACAGTATAGTCAGTAAGTAAAACCACAGTATAGTCAGTAAATAAAACCACAGTATAGTCAATAAGTTAAAACCACAGTATAGTCAGTCAGTAAAACCACAGTATAGTCAGTAAGTAAAACCACAGTATAGTCAGTCAGTTAAAACCCAGTATAGTCAGTCAGTAAAACCACAGTATAGTCAGTCAGTAAAACCACAGTATAGTCAGTCAGTAAAACCACAGTATATCAGTAAGTAAAACCACAGTATAGTCAGTAAGTAAAACCACAGTATAGTCGTCAGTAAAACCACAGTATAGTCAGTAAGTAAAACCACAGTTTAGTCTAAGTATAGTAATAAACCACAGTTAGTGTAGTAAAAGTCAGTCAGTAAAACAACAGTATAGTCAGTAAGTAAAACCACAGTATAGTCAGTAATAAAACCACAGTATAGTCAGTCAGTAAAACCACAGTAAGTCAGTAAAACCACAGTATAGTCAGTCAGTAAAACCACAGTATAGTCAGTAAGTAAAACCACAGTATAGTCAGTAAGTAAAACCACAGTTAGTCAGTAGTAAAACCACAGTATTAGTCAATAAGTAAAACCACAGTATAGTCAGTAAGTAATAGTCAGTGAGTAAAACCACAGTATAGTCAGTCAGTAAAACCCAGTATAGTAGTAGTAAAACCACAGTATAGTCAGTCAGTAAAACCACAGTATAGTCAGTAAAATAAAACCACAGTATAATCAGTAAAAACCACAGTATAGTCAGTAAGTAAAACCACAGTATAGTCAGTCAGTAAACCACAGTATAGTCAAGTAGTATAAACCACAGTATAGTCAGTAAGTATAGTCAGTCGAGTAAAACCACAGTATAGCTAGTGACGTATAGTCAGTCAGTAAAACCACAGTATAGTCAGTCAGTAAAACCACAGTTAGTCAGTAGTAAAAACCACAGTATATTCAGTAAGTATAGTCAGTTCAGTAAAACCCACAGTATTAGTCAGTCAGTAAAATCCACAGTATAGTCAGTAGTATAATCTAACAGTATAGTCAGTAAGTAAAACCACAGTATAGTCATGAGTCAAAACCACAGTATAGTCAGTAAGTAAAACCACGTATGTATAGTCAGTAAAACCAGTATAGTCATGTAAGTAAAACCACAGTATAGTCAGTAAGTATAGTCTGTGAGTAAAACCACAGTATAGTCAGTAGTAAAACCACAGTATAGTCAGTCAGTTAAAACCACAGTATAGTCAGTTATAACCACAGTATAGTCAGTAGTAAAACCACAGTTAGTCAGTCAGTAAAACCACAGTATAGTCAGTCAGTAAAACCACAGTGTAGTCAGTCAGTAAAACCACAGTATAGTCAGTCAGTAAAACCACAGTGTAGTCAGTCAGTAAAACCACAGTGTAGTCAGTCAGTAAAACCACAGTATAGTCAGTAAGTATAGTCAGTGAGTAAACCCACAGTATAGTCAGTCAGTAAAACCATAGTATAGTCAGTAAGTATAGTCAGTCAGTAAAACCACAGTATAGTCAGTAAGTAAACCACAGTATAGTCAGTGAGTCAAACCACAGTATAGTCAGTCAGTAAAACCACAGTATAGTAAGTCAGTAAAACCACAGTATAGTCAATAAGTAAAACCACAGTATAGCCAGTAAGTATAGTCTGTGAGTAACACCACAGTATAGTCTGTGAGTAAAACCCATAGTATAGTCAAAGTAAAACCACAGTATAGTCAAATAAAACCACAGTATAGTCAGTAGTAAAACCACAGTATTAAGTCCCAGTCAGCAGTAAAACACAGTATAGTCAGTCAGTAAAACCACAGTATAGTCAGTAATAAAACCACAGTATATCAGTAAGTAAACACCCGTTTGTTAGTAAGTAAAACCACAGTATAGTCAGTCATAAAACCACAGTATAGTCAATAAGTAAAACCACAGTATAGCTAAGTTGTCTTAGTAAAACCACAGTATATAGTAGTAAGTAATAAAACCACAGTATAGTCAGTAGTAAAACCACAGTATAGTCGTATAAAAACAACAGTTATAGTCAGTCATAAAACACAGTATAGTCAGTCAGTAAAACCACAGTATAGTCAGTCAGTAAAACCACAGTATAGTCAGTAAGTAAAACCACAGTATAGTCAGTAAATAAACCACAGTATAGTCAGTATGTAAAACCACAGTATAGTCAGTAATAATTAAAAACCACAGTAAGTCAGTAAGTAAAAAACCACAGTATAGTCAGTCAGTAAAACACAGTATAGTCAGTAAGTAAAAACCACGTATAGTCAGTAATAAACCACAGTATAGTCATAAGTAAAACCACAGTATAGTCAGTCTAAAAACAGTATAGCAGCATCCCAGTTAGTCAGTACAGTAAAACCACAGTATAGTAGTAAGTATAGTCGTAGTAAAACCACAGTATAGTCAGTCAGTAAAATCCACAGTAGTAGTCAGTAGTAAAACCACAGTATAGTCAGTAAGTAATAGTAAAACCACAGTATAGTCAGTCAGTAAAACCACAGTATAGTCATAAGTAAACACGTATAGTCAGTCAGTAAAACCACAGTATAGTCAGTAATAAAACCACAGTTAGTCAGTAAGTAAACCACAGTATAGTCAGTCAGTAAAACCACAGTATAGTACAGTCAGTAAAACCACAGTATAGTCAGTAAGTAAAACCACAGTATAGCAGTAGTAGAAACCACAGTATAGTCAGTAGTAAAACCACAGTATAGTCAGTCAGTAAAAAAACGTATAGTCAGTAAGTTAAAACCACAGTATAGTCAGTAAGTAAAACCACAGTATAGTCAGTACAGTAAAACCACAGTATAGTCAGTAATATAAAATACGCACAGTTATATCATTAGTTAAGTAAAACCACAGTATAGTCAGTAGTAAAACCATCAGTATAGTCAGTAGTAAATACCACATGTAAGTTTACATATAGTAAAACCACAGTATAGTCAGTAAGTAAAACCACAGTATAGTCAGTTATAAACCACAGTATAGTCAGTCTGTAAAACCACAGTATAGTCATAGTAAAACCACAGTATAGTCAGATAAGTAAAACCACAGTTTATAGTCAGTAAGTAAAACCACAGTATAGTCAGTAGTAAGTGTAATAAACCACAGTATAGTCAGTAGAGTAAAACCACAGTATAGTCAGTACAGTAAAACCACTGTATAGTCAGTAGTAAAACCACAGTATAGTCATCAAGTAAAACCACAGTATAGTCAGTCAGTAAAACCACAGTATAGTCAGTAAAGTAAAACCACAGTATAGTCAGTATAAGTAAAACCACAGTATAGTCAGTAGTAAAACCACAGTATAGTCAGTAGTAAAACCACAGTATAGTCATCAGTAAAACCACAGTATAGTCATGTAAGTAAAACCACAGTATAGTCAGTAGTAAAACCACAGTATAGTCAGTAGTAAAACCACAGTATAGTCATAGTAAAACCACAGTATAGTCAGTAAGTAAAACCACAGTATAGTCAGTAAGTAAAACCACAGTATAGTCAGTTCAGTGATAAAAACCACAGTATAGTCAGTCAGTAAAACCACAGTATTAGTCAGTCAGTATAAAACACACAGTATAGTCAGTAATAAAACCACAGTATAGTCAGTATAAAACCACAGTATAGTTCAGTAAAGTAAAACCACAGTATAGTCAGTCAGTAAAACCACAGTATAGTCAGTAGTAAAACCACAGTATATCAGTCAGTCACAGTATAGTCGTAGTAAAACCACAGTATAGTCAGTAAAACAGTTAGTCAGTCAGTAAAACCACAGTATAGTCAGTCAGTAAAACCACAGTATAGTCAGTAAGTAAAACCACAGTATAGTCATAGTAAAACCACATTAGTCAGTAGTAAAACCACAGTATAGTTCAGTAAACACAGTATAGTCAGTCAGTAAAACCACAGTATAGTCAGTAAGTAAAACCACAGTATAGTCAGTGAGTCAAAACCACAGTATAGTCAGTCAGTAAAACCACAGTATATCTAAGTAAACAGTATATCAGTAGTAGCAGTAGTAAAACCACAGTATAGAATCAGTCAGTAAAACCACAGTATAGTCAGTCAGTAATAACCACAGATATAGTCCTTAATCAAAATAAATCCACATATGTCATGTAAAATGAAATGTCAGTGAAATAAAAAAACACTAAAACAGTTGTCAGTAGCTAAACCACAGTTAGGATAGTCAAGTAAAACTAGATCGATTATCAGCTAAGTGTCTGTCTGTCTGTCTGTCTTCTGTTCTGTCTGTCTGTCATCTAGTTATCTACATTATACTATTTTATATACCAGTCAGTATCTGTCTCTCTGTAACCTTAACTATTGTCGGCTGACTGTCTGTAGTCCTGTCTGCTGCTACCTCCACAGTCTGTGTCTGTCTGTGTATTAACTATCTTCAGGGCTGTGTCTAATGGTCTAGTCAGTCTATAATCTTATCAGCATATTTCTATATAACACATTTAATGACCGTTCGACCACACGATCTATCAACATAAAATATTACCTCACAGTTTGTGGGTGATGTTGTGTGACGTTTATATCAACAATAAAAAGTAACAACCAACACACCATAACTATACTGGATAACTACCACACCACATCAATCTGTGACACAAACCACATACTATCAGTCAGTAAACACATACATAGTCGGTATTTACTTATTGACTATACTGTGGTTTTACTTACTGACTATACTGTGGTTTTATTTACTGACTATACTGTGGTTTTTACTTATTGACTATACTGTGGTTTTACTTATGACTATACTGTGGTTTTACTTACTGACTATATTGTGGTTTTACTGACTGACTATACTGTGGTTTTACTTACTGACTATACTGTGGTTTTACTGACTGACTATACTGTGGTTTTACTTACTGACTATACTGTGGTTTTACTGACTGACTATACTGTGGTTTTACTTACTGACTATACTGTGGCTTTATTTACTGACTATACTGTGGTTTTATTTACTGACTATACTGTGGTTTTTACTGACTGACTATACTGTGGTTTTATTTGACTGACTATACTGTGGTTTTATGACTGACTATACTGTGGTTTTACTTATTGACTATACTGTGGTTTTACTTACTGACTATACTGTGGTTTAACTTACTGACTATACTGTGGTTTTACTGACTGACTATACTGTGGTTTTACTTACTAACTATACTGTGGCTTTTTTTTACTGACTATACTGTGGTTTTATTTACTGACTATACTGTGGTTTTACTGACTGACTATACTGTGGTTTTAACTGACTGACTATACTGTGGTTTTATGACTGACTATACTGTAGGTTTTACTTACTGACTATACTGTGGTTTTACTGACTGACTATACTGTGGTTTTACTTATTGACTTACTGGGTTTTATTTACTGACTATACGTGGTTTTATTACTGACTATCTGTGGTTTTCTTACTGACTATACTGTGGTTTTACTGACTGACTATACTGTGGTTTTTTAACTGACTTACGTGTTTTACTGACTGACTATACTGTGGTTTTTTTTTACTGACTATACTGTGGTTTTTCTTACTGACTTACTGTGGGTTTACTGATGACTATATGTGGTTTTACTTATTGACTATCTTGGTTTTATTACTGACTTTACTGTGGTTTTACTATTGACTATACTGTGGTTTACTTACTGATTACTGTGGTTTACTTTATATACTGTGGTTTTACTGACTGACTATACTGTGGTTTTACTCACTGGGCTATACTGTGGTTTTTACTGACTGACTATACTGTGGTTTTACTGACTGACTATACTGTGGTTTTACTGACTGACTATACTGTGGTTTTACTGACTGACTATACTGTGGTTTTTACTTATTGACTATACTGTGGTTTTATTTACTGACTATACTGTGGTTTTACCTCCTGACTATACTGGTGTTTTACTTATTGACTATACTGTGGTTTTACTGGACCGACTATACTGTGGTTTTACTTACTGACTATACTGTGGTTTTACTGACTGACTATACTGTGGTTTTTACTGACTGACTATACTGTGGTTTTACTGACTGACTATACTGTGGTTTTACTCACAGACTATACTTACTGACCACAGTATGTCAGTGAGTAAAACCACAGTATAGTCAGTCAGTAAACCACAGTATAGTCAGTGAGTAAAACCACAGTATAGTCAGTCAGTAAAGCCACAGTATAGTCAGTCAGTAAAACCACAGTATAGTCAGTGAGTAAAACCACAGTATAGTCATAAGTAAAATCACAGTATAGTCAGTGAGTAAAACCACAGTATAGTCAGTGAGTAAAACCACAGTATAGTCAATAAGTAAAATCACAGTATAGTCAGTGAGTAAAACCACAGTATAGTCAGTCAGTAAAGCCACAGTATAGTCAGTCAGTAAAAAACCACAGTATAGTCAATAAGTAAAACCACAGTATAGTCAGTAAGTAAAACCACAGTATAGTCAGTCAGTAAAACCACAGTATAGTCAGTCAGTAAAACCACAGTATAGTCAGTAAGTAAAACCACAGTATAGTCATGTCAGTAAAAACCACGTTAGTCAGTCAGTAAAACCACAGTATAGTCAGTCAGTAAAACCACAGTATAGTCAGTAAGTAAAACCACAGTATAGTCAGTAAATAAAACCACAGTATAGTCAGTCATATAAACCACAGTATAGTCAGTCAGTAAAAACCCCAGTATAGTCAGTCAGTAAAACCACAGTATAGTCCAGTCAGTAAAACCACAGTATAGTCAATAAGTAAAACCCCAGTATAGTCAGTAAATAAAACCACAGTATAGTCCAGTAAATAAAAACCCAGTAAGTAATAAGTAAACCACAGTTAGTTTCAATAAGTAAAAACCACTAGTTATAAGTCAGTGAGTAAAACCACGTATAGTCCGTCAGTAAAGCCACAGTATAGTCAGTCAGTAAAACCACAGTATAGTCAGTAAGTAAAACCACAGTATAGTCAATAAGTAAAACCACAGTATAGTCAGTGAGTAAAACCACAGTATAGTCAATAAGTAAAACCACAGTATAGTCAGTGAGTAAAACCACAGTATAGTCAGTCAGTAAAACCACAGTATAATCAGTCATTCTGACCAGTAGTGAGATGTAACACCACACATAAAGAAAAGTAAGTCCTTAATCAAAAATAAATCCACATGCATGTCATGATCTAAAATGAAATGTAAACGTGAAATAAAAAGAAAACTAAAACATTTGAAGTAGGCTACACTCAGCATGTGAGGAGAATGATCTGGAAGTACAAAATGTTAGATCGATCTATCTAGCTAGCTATCTGCCTGTCTGTCTGTCTGTCTGTCTGTCTGTCTGTCTGTCTGTCTATTCTATTTATCTATCTATTATCTATTTTATCAGTCAGCCAGTCAGTCTATCTGTCTCTCTGTCTCTTTAACTATCGTCGGTCTGTCTGTCTGTCTGTCTATCTGTCTGCCTGCCTACCTGTCTGTCTATCTGTCTGCCTGTCTGTCTGTGTATTTAACTATCTGTCGATGGGTCTGTGTCTAATGGT
>JAPXFY010000032.1:19363671-19421171 GCA_030674185.1 Monoplex corrugatus
AGCTAGTATACAGACGTAAATCTGAAAAATATAAGGCTACAATCACGAGTACGCCTATCTATGTAAAATTTAAGACAGACTTCTTGTTTTACTATGCAGTTGTTGATTTCTTCATTGCAAAATAATCTATTTTGACTCTTATTCGCATGTTTGTAGTAGTAAGGATGATGTAAGTTTATGTTGTATGCCTCACTCAAACGACCTAAATACATGATGTTATGACTGACCAGTAGCTCTATACTTTACCTGTTCGTCCATTTCTTTTTATGTTTTGTTTATTCCTTATTTTGCTTATTTTCATTAACATTTCTTCGACATTATAATACAAATCATAGTATGCATTGCCAAGAAATATAAAAAGAAAATTTTATAAAACTATTTAATCATCAGCAATGAAGTTCAGCTGGCAATCGGCTGTTAGTTCAAGGGAGAAAATCATGATATTCGTACGTAAGACAGGGCCGTGAGTGTTCTCTTTCTTGATCTAGCCTTTTTCTTCTTCTTCTTCTTCTTAATCTTCTTCTTCTTCCTGCTGTGTTATTTTATTTCTTTTTGTTATTTTCGTCGCCATCATCATCATCATACTTTTTGACCAATTTCTTTCAATGATTGAATATGTTTCGTCCGGATGGTGGTGTGGTGGTGATGGGGTGGGATGTGTGTGTGTGTGTGTGTGTGTGTGTGTGTTGTGTGTGTGTGTGTGTGTGTGTGTGTGTGTGTGTGTGTGTGTGTGTGTGTTTGTGTTGTGAGTTTGTGTATTAGTTGTGTTATGTGGTGTGTGCGCGCGCGCGTGTGTGTGTGTTAAGATGAGTACTTTTGCTTTTATACAATTTTGTTTTACATAAGATATTGAGTTTCACAAGCATTAACAGTATTTAATGGAATGTTTTACACTTTTCTTCTTCTTTTTCTTTTTCTTCTTTTCTTTTTTTTTCTTTTCCCACGCCTTAACACCATATCTTAATGTCTCTTTTGGAAATAATCAGTTGCCTTGATTTGGCTTGAATGTGTATGCACACCTCGCACAATGTTTCATCAGTATTTATGAATATGTTAATCACAATGTTTCATCACTATGTGTGCATGTGTACATCGCACTCATGTTTCATTTCATACTTCATCTTTATGTGTGATTGTATACAAGAAAATGTATCATCTGTATATACGAATGTATACATCACAGTCAATATTTAATCAATATGTGTGCATGTATACATCACACTCAATGTTTAATCAGTATGTGTGCATGTACACATCACACTCAATGTTTCATCATATGTGTGCATGTACTACATCACACTCAATGTTTCATCAGTAATGTGCTGTATACATCACATCAATGTTTCAATATGTGTGCATGTATACCACACTCAAAGTTTCATTACAGTATGTGTGCATGTGTACATCACACTCAAAGTTTCATCTGATGTATGAATGTGTACATCACACTCAATGTTTCATCTAGTAGTTATGAATGTATACACTACACTCAAGTTTCATCTGTATGTATGAATGTATACATCACACTCAATGTTTCATCTGTATGTGTGAATGTATACACCACACTCAATGTTTCATCTGTATGTTGAATGTATACACTACACTCAATGTTTCATCTGTATGTGTGAATGTATACACACACTCAATGTTTCATCTGTATGTGTGAATTATACACCACACTCAATGTTTCATCTGTATGTGTGAATATAATACCACACTCAATGTTTCATCTGTATGTGTGAATATATACATCACACTCAATGTTTCATCTGTATGTGTGAAGTATCATACACACTCAATGTTTCATCTGTATATATGATTATATACCACACTCAATGTTTCATCTGTATGTGTGAATGTATGCATCACACTCAATGTTTCATCTGTATATGTGAATGTATATACCACACTCAATGTTTCATCTGTATGTGTGACTATATATACCACACTCAGTGTTTCATCTGTATGTGTGACTATATATACCACACTCATGTTTCATCAGTATGTGTGAATGTAGCCTATGTCATGCTCAAATGTTTCATTAGTAAGTGTGAACATGTTCAATAACACTCAGTATATCACAATATCCGTGAATGTGCACATCCACTTCATCAATATGTGTGCATGTATTTATCACAAACCAATTTTTCATCAGTATGTGTGAATGTTAAAAACAAACTCATCAATGAAACTACAACGAAGATAAAAGGTAACTTTTATTCTCACCCAACATCAAGCAAAAGAACTTATCTTATATATCATGAGTATAACGGTTCAAATATGACTGACATGAGTATGTCAAACAACAAGAAACACAAAAAGTTACGAAGAATGTGTTTCTATGCACACAAAAAATGGACGTGGGGGCGGCCTTTGCTTGTTGGGTGTTTCCTTGTTTTTATAGTTTTCTGTTTTTCTTACTTGCATGCTTGCTTGCTTGCTTGCTGTTTTGTTGGCTGTCTTGCTGTCTTGCTTGCTTGCTGTTTTTGCTGTCTGCTTCTTTCTTGCTTGCTGTTTTGTTGGCTGTCTTGCTGTCTTGCTTGCTTGCTGGCTGATTTGCTGTCTTGCTTAATGGCTGGCTGGTTGGATTGCTTATTTGCTTGCATTTTGCATGCGTATGATTTTTACACAGTAAAATAAAGTGATAGTCTGTAAAATTTTCTGCAGTATTTGAAAACATTAAACCAAAAACTGATGTTAAATCTATAAAAGACGAGAAGGTTGTATGGCCATATGTATCTATTGTTCGTCTAGATACATCTGCCCATTCGATCTGTTCAATGACACAGGGGGCATCTATTTTTACATCTGATGTTTATGATTATAGCAGACAAGAAGATCTGGATATCAGTAGATTGTAGATATAGGTGTGCACGTTTGTTCATTTTGATTGTTTCTCCCGCAGACAGTTTGAGCGACTTGGTCATAGTCATGGGGCAAATGTTGAGATACTGTTTTGGAAAAGAACTAAAATTTATCTGTTCTTTCTGAATGTCCATCTTTGTTGAATTTGGTTGGGAACCAACTTTGGAGGAACTTTACAAAGATCTGGACGCCCTTCCTCACATAAAGCTCATGCATAGGAGGGTCCTTAGTCCCCCAAGGACACCATCACAGATTTGAAACGAAATCCTATCAATTCCAGCGCCGGAGAGAGAGCTTGGTGCCATAAACCAGGCCTGGAAAGGAGTAGGGGGAGTAGAGGCAAGCCAACGTTGACACTTTATACCAAAACAAACGTGGCAGGTGATATTCCAAAAACTATCGTGGTGTCTCCGTCCTCAGCATTACTGGAAAAGTCTTTGCTCTTGTCCTGTTAAAGAAGCTTCAGGTTCTTGCAGAACGAGTTGTAACCTGGAGTTCCCGTTCGAACTCAGAGCCCACAGATCCACTGCTTACACGGTGCTCTCCCTCAGGTAGCTATAAGAAAAGCTCACGGAACACAAAAGCATATATTTTATTTTGCTTTCATAGAGGTCACCAATGCTTTGATCTTGTCAGTTAAAACAACTTTTTCAGATCCTGTCCAGAAGTGGACGTATACCTATCACTTCCAGCATTGTGAAATCCTTAGCAAAAGATATGGAGGAGGTCATAGCATTCGTATATGATAACCCACATCAGAACCGTTCAATAATCTTGGGAAGTTAAAGCATGGTTGTGTTCTTGACCCCACGCTATTCTGAAAGAAAGTGCAGGGTCAGTCACGTCAGTTTGAAAATAATCTGGTAGGCAGGGACAGATGTGGGGTGACTACAGAAGAAAACTCAGCTCCTTGCGAAAAGATGAGCTTCAGCTTTTCTATGTGGACAGTGTGGTAAGAATTTTCTTTCTGTTAAAGAGCTACACAGCCACAACAGACACAGTCGACATGATCAACATTATTGCAGTGCCACAAGTTCCAGTCCTCGCGGACCGCTGGACGTCTAATTATTAACTTTCCCAACGGCAAGCCAATGTGTAAGCTCCCAGGAATGCGTGTAGACATAATTTATTTTCTTTGGAGATGGTTTAAAGAATTGGGTCATGGTCTACTGCTGCTGCTGCTGCTGCTGTTGTTGTTGTTGTGGTGGTGGTGGTGGTGGTGGGTGTGGTGGTGGTGTGGTGTGGTGGTGGTGTGTCGTGGTGGTGTGTGTGTGGTGTGTGGTGGTTTCTTCTTTCTTTCTTTTTCTTTCTTGTTTTTTTTCTTTCTTTCTTGTTTTCTTTTTTTCCTTCTTTTTCTTTTTCTTCTTCTTTTTCTCCTTCTTCCTGACTGGTCTTTACTCTCCACACCTCGAATGTCAGAGCTGATTTCTTCATGGCTGAAACTGTGGCACTGACTGTTCTTTTGTTGTTGTTGTTGTTGCTGCTGCTGTTGGTTGTTGTTGTTGTTATTGTTGTTGTTTTGTTTTGTTTTTTTCATTCTTCAGTGACGGCCCCCAAGTCCTTATAATGTTGTTGGATCTATCAGTAGACCTGTGTCGCTGTATGTCACGGACGTCGCCTGTACTTCTTCCATCATAATCACTTTTCATGTCTGATTAGTCATCGGCTACAGCGTCAGTCACAGTACTGCCCTGCAGTGTCCAGTCTGTGCTGTGGACTGTTTTGCACCACATTATACATTGTACAGTTTTGTCTTTGTCTGACCCGCCAGCAACATTGTTTATTCACCTGTCCCCTCTTCTGAAACCAGGATGTCCATGTCATTTTGTCATTGACAAGTGCAGATTAGGCGACTTAAGCACTAGTTTGGTCTGTTGGTTACTTTTTTTTTTTTTTTTTTTTTTTTTTTTTCTGATGGTGTGTAGACCGTGTTATTAGTGGTCTGATGGTGTGTAGACCCGTGTTATTAGTGGTCTGAATGGTGTGTAGACAGATGTTATTATGGTCTGATGGTGTGTAGACCGATGTTATTAGTGGTCTGATGGTGTGTAGACGTGTTATATGGTCTGATGGTGTGTAGACCCGTGTTATTAAGTGGTCTGATGGTGTGTAGACCATGTTCTTATGTGGTCTGTAGTGTGATGTGTAGACAGATGTTATTAGTGTCTGATGGTGTGTAGACAGTGTTATCAGTGGTCTGAATGGTGTGTAGACCATGTTTATTAGTGGTCTGATGGTGTGTAGACAGATGTTTTAGTGGTCTAAAAAAAAAAAAAAAAAAAAAAAAAAAAAAAAAAAAAAAAAAAAAAAAAAAAAAAAAAAAAAAAAAAAAAAAAAAAAAAAAAAAAAAAAAAAAAAAAAAAAAAAAAAAAAAAAAAAAAAAAAAAAAAAAAAAAAAAAAAAAAAAAAAAAAAAAAAAAAAAAAAAAAAAAATTTTTTTTTTTTTTTTTTTTTTTTTTTTTTTTTTTTTTTTTTTTTTTTTTTTTTTTTTTTTTTTTTTTTTTTTTTTTTTTTTTTTTTTTTTTTTTTTTTTTTTTTTTTTTTTTTTTTTTTTTTTTTTTTTTTTTTTTTTTTTTTTTTTTTTTTTTTTTTTTTTTTTTTTTTTTTTTTTTTTTTTTTTTTTTTTTTTTTTTTTTTTTTTTTTTTTTTTTTTTTTTTTTTTTTTTTTTTTTTTTTTTTTTTTTTTTTTTTTTTTTTTTAGTGTCTGATGGTGTGTAGACAGATGTTATTAGTGGTCTGATGGTGTGTAACAGATGTTATTAGTGGTCTGATGGTGTGTAGACAGATGTTATAGTGGTCTGATGGTGTGTAGACAGATGTTTATAGTGGTCTGAGTGGTGTGTAAGATGTTATTAGTGACTGATGGTGGGGTAGACAGATGTTATCAGTGGTCTGATGGTGTGTAACCGTTTTATTAGTGGTCTAATGTGTGTAGACAGATGTTATTAGTGGTCTGATGGTGTGTAGACAGATGTTATTAGTGGTCTGATGGTGTGTAGACAGATGTTATTAGTGGTCTGATGGTGTGTAGACAGATGTTATCAGTGGTCTGATGGTGTGTAGACAGATTGTTATCAGTGGTCTGATGGTGTGTAGACAGATGTTATTAAGTGGTCTGATGGTGTGTAGACAGATGTTATCAGTGGTCTGATGGTGTGTAGACAGATGTTATCAGTGGTCTGATGGTGTGTAGACAGATTTATTAGTGGTCTGATGGTGGTTAGACAGATGTTATCATGGTCTGATGGTGTGTAGACAGATGTTATTAGTGGTCTGATGGTGTGTAGACAGATGTTATTATGGTCTGATGGTGTGTAGACAGTGTTATCAGTGGTCTGATGGTGTGTAGACAGATGTTATCAGTGGTCTGATGGTGTGTAGACAGATGTTATCAGTGGTCTGATGGTGTGTAGACAGATGTTATCAGTGGTCTGATGGTGTGTAGACAGATTTATCAGTGGTCTGATGGTGTGTAGACAGATGTTATCAGTGGTCTGATGGTGTGTAGACAGATGTTATAGTGGTCTGATGGTGTGTAGACAGATTTATTAGTGGTCTGATGGTGTGTAGACGATGTTATTAAGTGGTCTGATGGTGTGTAGACAGATGTTATAGTGGTCTGATGGTGTGTAGACAGATGTTATCAGTGGTCTGATGGTGTGTAGACAGATGTTATATCAGTGGTCTGATGGTTGTGTGTTAGACAGATGTTATAGTCTAGTGTTACGTGATATGGTGTTGTAGACAGATGTTATCAGTGGTCTGATGGTGTGTAGACCAGATGTTATCAGTGGTCTGATGGTGTGTAGACAGATGTTATTCAGTGGTCTGATGGTGTGTAGACAGATGTTATTATGTCTATGTGTGACATGAATTGTGTGGTATGTAGACCCGTTATCAGTGGTCTGATGGTGTGTAGACAGATGTTATTAGTGGTCTGATGGTGTGTAGACAGATGTTATAGTGGTCTGATGGTGTGTAGACCCGTGTTATAGTGGTCTGATGGTGTGTAGACCACGATGTTATTATGTCTGAGTGTGTAACAGTGTATAGTGGTTGATGGGTGTAACCGTGTTATAGTGGTCTGATGGTGTGTAGACCCGTGTTATTAGTGGTCTGATGGTGTGTAGACAGATGTTATTAGTGGTCTGATGGTGTTAGACCCAGTTTATCAGTGGTCTGATGGTGTGTAGACCCGTGTTATAGTGTCTGATGGTGTGTAGACCGTGTTATAGTGGTCTGATGGTGTGTAGACCCGTGTTATTAGTGGTCTGATGGTGTGTAGACCCGTGTTATCAGTGGTCTGATGGTGTGTAGACCGTGTTATTAGTGGTCTGATGGTGTGTAGACCCGTGTTATTAGTGGTCTGATGGTGTGTAGACCCGTGTTATTAGTGGTCTGATGGTGTGTAGACCCGTGTTATTAGTGGTCTGATGGTGTGTAGACCCGTGTTATCAGTGGTCTGATGGTGTGTAGACCCGTGTTATTAGTGGTCTGATGGTGTGTAGACCCGTGTTATTAGTGGTCTGATTGGTGTGTTAGACCCGTGTTATTAGTGGTCTGATGGTGTGTAGACCCGTGTATTATGGTCTGATGTGTAGACCCTTTTATTAGTGGTCTGATGGTGTGTAGACCCGTGTTATTAGTGGTCTGATGGTGTGTAGACCCGTGTTATCAGTGGTCTGATGGTGTGTAGACCCGTGTTATTTTAGTGGTCTGATGGTGTGTAGACCCGTGTTATTAGTGGTCTGATGGTGTGTAGACCCGTGTTATTAGTGGTCTGATGGTGTGTAGACCCGTGTTATTAGTGGTCTGATGGTGTGTAGACCCGTGTTATATTAGGGGTATCTGATGGTGTGTAGACCCGTGTTATTAAGTGGTCTGATGTTGTAGACCCTTGTTATTAGTGGTCTGATGGTGTGTAGACCCGTGTTATTAGTGGTCTGATGGTGTTAGACCGATGTTATTAGTGTCTGATGGTGTGTAGACAGTTTATAGTTGGTCTGGTGTGTAGACCCTGTTATTAGTGGTCTGATGGTGTGTAGACCCAGTGTTATTAGTGGTCTGATGGTGTGTAGACCCGATGTTATTAGTGGTCTGATGGTGTGTAGACAGATGTTATCAGTGGTCTGATGGTGTGTAGACCGTGTTATTAGTGGTCTGATGGTGTGTAGACCCATGTTATTAGTGGTCTGATGGTGTGTAGACCCATGTTATAGTGGTCTGATGGTGTGTAGACCGTGTTATCAGTGTCTGATGGTGTGTAGACCCGTTATCAGTGGTCTGATGGTGTGTAGACCCATGTTATTAGTGGTCTTATGGTTGTGTTAGACCCATGTTATCAGTGGTCTGATGGTGTGTAGACCTGTGTTATCAGTGGTTGTGTTGGTAGTAACCCATGTTATCAGTGGTCTGATGGTGTGTAGACGATGTTATCAGTGGTCTGATGGTGTGTAGACAGATGTTATCAGTGGTCTGATGGTGTGTAGACAGATGTTATCAGTGGTCTGATGGTGTGTAGACAGATGTTATTAGTGGTCTGATGGTGTGTAGACAGATGTTATTAGTGGTCTGATGGTGTGTACGATGACGTTCATGTGGTCGTGATGTGTGTAGACCCGTTATCAGTGGTCTGATGGTGTGTAGACCCATGTTATAGTGGTCTGATGGTGTGTAGACCCGTGTTATCAGTGGTCTGATGGTGTGTAGACCCGTGTTATCATGGTCTGATGGTGTGTAGACCCGTGTTATCACTGGTCTGATGGTGTGTAGACCCGTGTTATCAGTGGTCTGATGGTGTGTAGACCCGTGTTATCACTGGTCTGATGGTGTGTAGACCCGTGTTATCAGTCTGATGGTCTGATGGTGTGTGTAGACCCCTGTTATCAGTGGTCTGATGGTGTGTAGACCCGTGTTATCAGTGGTCTGATGGTGTGTAGACCCGTGTTATAAGTGGTCTGATGGTGTGTAGACCCTGTTATCACTGGTCTGATGGTGTGTAGACCCGTGTTATAAGTGGTCTGATGGTGTGTAGACCCTGTTATCAGTGGTCTGATGGTGTGTAGACCCGTGTTATCACTGGTCTGATGGTGTGTAGACCCGTGTTATCACTGGTCTGATGGTGTTAACCCTGTATCAGTGGTCTGATGGTGTGTAGACCCGTGTTATCACTGGTCTGATGGTGTGAAGGCCCGTGTTATCAGTGGTCTGATGGTATGTAAACCCATGTTATAAGTGGTCTGATGGTATGTAGACCATTGATATCACAGGTCTGTTGGTAGTCTATGTTATTAGTGGTCTGATGGTGTGTAGACACGTGATATCAGAGGTCTGTTGGTAGCCTATGTTATTAGTGGTCTGATGGTGTGTAGACACGTGATATCAGAGGTCTGTTAGTAATCTACGTTATAAGTGGTCGGATGGTGTTGAGACCCATTGGAGAAATCCTATGGGTTTAGGCCACACGTGTCTGTCACGCTGTCACTCTGAACGTCTGCAACGCAAACCTTCCATTTGCTGTTTGTAGCCGTTTCTGATGTGCAAGTTGCCCCATCCATAAATGATAGGGTTACACATGCTGTTGAAGTAGAGCAGTAGGATCAGTGCAATCATTGGGGCACTAGGGATTTTCACCTTCCCTTTCAGAATAGAGCAGACAACGACTGGGATGTATGTGATGAAAAACATCAGGACCACCACCATCAGTGTCGTCGTTACATGTACATCTTCTCGTCTGGGTTTGGCCACCATGCTGTAGCGTCGTTTCGTGGAGGCACGTCTTACAAACGGTTCGGAGTAGGTGTTCTTCAAAAGCCCAGGCCCAATCAGAAAAGACTGTCTGTCAAAACCGCAGTCCTCGGATGTTTTTGTATCAAGATCTGTGTCGCTTCCTAATGGGGCGTGCTTCGTTTCCGTTGTGCAACTTGTCTGACATGTTATTTCAGCATCCTTCTTCTCCATTCCAGCTGTCGCATCCACAGTGCACCCTACGCTGCCTGCCGATTGTCGCCATTTCTTATATCTCTTCATCCCCATAGCGAATGTTTGTTGATCAGAGGTGATACAGTGGACTTTATTGCACTCGTTACACCTTGTAGGTTTGAAATCTGGTTGCTCTGGCCCGAGAAAGGGTGGTACCCAGCAAGGACACTGTCCTTCAGGCATCATCTGTCCTGGCTTGTCAGGAGCAGCTTCGATTTGACAGCGTCTTACAGTGTTTGGTGGGGGTATGTTCTGTTTTTGGCAGTTGCATTCTGGAGTTGGGGCATGAAGGCTTCCAACTGCCATAGACGGCCTTCGACTATCCATGACCGGTTTCAGAGTCTTCCTGAACTTGCAGTAAATGGCGGAATTACAAAATATGGTCAGAATAGTCTGAGAGATGAGAAGTAAAGAATAGATAGTAAATCGCAGACAGGAACCCTGGTCCTGCCATCTACACCAAAAAAGATCTGGTACATACTTGATTCTTTCTTTTCCAAAAGCGCGTGTCAGACTGTTGAGGACAGGAGGTGACCAGGCTCCTGAAACAGTCCCATGAGAAACACTCATCAAAACGTATGGCCATCTGCGGTGTTCTTGTTGCACAAAAACTGAGAAACCACATCTAATAGTCTCCATCTCCCTGGAAAAAGCACGAATGGTCAAGCCATTAAAAAAAAACTTTGTACAAACATTTTCACAAATCCAGGTTTTGTACTTCTTAAGGCCACTGCGGCCTCGAAAAATCATCAGATGAAATAACATTTGACTTAAAGCAAGGACACTCGTACATGGGGTCATGACATTTGACTTAAACAATAAAAAAAACCCAGCATGTCAGTATTCTAAGAAGGTGTCGTTCACATACTGTCCTCAAAAAGTGCTTAGTTTGGGCTGTGTGTGTGGTGTGTGTGTGTGTGTGTGTGTGTGTGTGTGTGTGTGTGTGTGTGTGTGGTGTGTGTGTGTGTGTGTGTGACTTCCACACTTATGTATGTCGTGGGCTGGTTGGTTCTTTTGACAGAGCTGTGGACTCAACATCTGATATCTCCAGTTCAACCCCAGCTTGCAACATTAGACACTGGCCTGTTTGTTGCCCATCTTAATGTTTCCATCATTCTGCTGGTGTCGGCATAGTTTCTCATAGGTCCTTACCCCCCCCCCCCTTCCCCTTCCTCCATTTTAAGACATTCAAAGTGCATGGGGTTTTGCGCAGACTCAGGGATTCTTCCAGAAAATTGCTGGCAGATTTAGGTAGAGCACTTATGGAATTGTCTGAGTGCAATGAGTCCCTGTTGTACATACTCCAAACATGTGTATTTACAAGTGTTTAAATTGGCCTACACCTTTGGTGCCAATCTGGTAAACATCCATCTAGAAAAAGCTGAGAAAATGTAGCTAACACATTATTATCACACACACACACACACACACACACGCACACGCGCGCGCGCATACACGCATACACACATACAAACACACACACACATACACACGCATACACATACACACATACAAACAAACACACACACACGCACACACACACACACACACACACACACACACACACACACACACACACACACACACACACACACACACACACACACCTCCAATATTTGTGCAAAAATCAACCCTTCAAAAAATATAACGGGTGGAGGTAAGGGGGTTAAAAGAAAGACAGAAATTGTTAATGGGTGTGCGTGCGTTTGTGCGTGTGAACTAAAACATACTAGCTCCCTGATCTACCTCTTTTAGAAAGTGTGTGTATGTGTGTGTGTGTGTGCGCGCGCGCGCGTGCGTGCGTGCGTGCGTGCGTGCGTGTGTGTGTGTGTGTGTGTGTGTGTGTGTGTGTTGTGTGTGTGTGTGATTCATACAGGTAAGCGTAGATTATCACCTTACAAGGCTTCTACTATGTTGCGCACAAACAATGTAGGTGATCTTCACATGTTTTTATTCAAACCAAAAAAACAAAACCTGGACATGTAGCGAACCTTTACATGGTATTTGAACCTGGGTCGCCAATCAGTTCACGATTCGATCTAGTAACTGTAGTGGTATTTTGCAATCAGTTCATGATTCAATCTAGTAACTGCACTGATTATTTTGCCAGTCAGTTCATGACTCAATCTAGTAACTGTACTGATTATTTTGCCAGTCAGTTCATCATTAAATCTAATAACTGCACTGATTATTTTGCCAGTCAGTTCATCATTAAATCTAGTAACTGTACTGATTATTTTGCCAGTCAGTTCATGATTCAATCTAGTAACTGCACTGATTATTTTGCCAGTCAGTTCATGATTCAATCTAGTAACTACACTGATTATTTTGCCAGTCAGTTCATCATTAAATCTAATAACTGCACTGATTATTTTGCCAGTCAGTTCATGATTCAATCTAGTAACTGCACTGATTATTTTGCCAGTCAGTTCATCATTAAATCTAATAACTGCACTGATTATTTTGCCAGTCAGTTCATGATTCAATCTAGTAACTGCACTGATTATTTTGCCAGTCAGTTCATGATTCAATCTAGTAACTGCACTGATTATTTTGCCAATCAGTTCATGATTCAATCTAGTAATTACCGTGATCTTTTTGCCAGTCAGTTCATGATTCAATCTAGCAACTGTACTGATTATTTTGCCAATCAGTTCATGATTCAATCTAGTAATTACCGTGATCTTTTTGCCAATCAGTTCATGATTCAATCTAGCAACTGTACTGATTATTTTGCCAATCAGTTCATGATTCAATCTAGTAACTGTACTGATTATTTTGCCAATCAGTTCATGATTCAATCTAGTAACTGCACTGATTATTTTGCCAATCAGTTCATGATTCAATCTAGTAATTACCGTGATCTTTTGCCAGTCAGTTCATGATTCAATCTAGCAACTGTACTGATTATTTTGCCAATCAGTTCATGATTCAATCTAGTAATTACCGTGATCTTTTTGCCAATCAGTTCATGATTCAATCTAGCAACTGTACTGATTATTTTGCCAATCAGTTCATGATTCAATCTAGTAACTGTACTGATTATTTTGCCAATCAGTTCATGATTCAATCTAGCAACTGTACTGATTATTTTGCCAATCAGTTCATGATTCAATCTAGTAACTACCGTGATCTTTTTGCCAGTCAGTTCATGATTCAATCTAGTAACTACCGTGATCTTTTTGCCAGTCAGTTCATGATTCAATCTAGTAACTGCACTGATTATTTTGCCAGTCAGTTCATGATTCAATCTAGTAACTACCGTGATCTTTTTGCCAGTCAGTTCATGATTCAATCTAGTAACTGCCGTGATCTTTTTGCCAGTCAGTTCATGATTCAATCTAGTAACTGCACTGATTATTTTGCCAGTCAGTTCATGATTCAATCTAGTAACTGCACTGATTATTTTGCCAATCAGTTCATGATTCATCTAGTAACTGCACTGATTATTTTGCCAATCAGTTCATGATTCAATCTAGTAACTGCACTGATTATTTTGCCAATCAGTTCATGATTCAATCTAGTAACTACACTGATTATTTTGCCAATCAGTTCATGATTCAATCTAGTAACTACACTGATTATTTTGCCAATCAGTTCATGATTCAATCTAGTAACTACACTGATTATTTTGCCAGTCAGTTCATGATTCAATCTAGTAACAACACTGGTTATTTTGCCAATCAGTTCATGATTCAATCTAGTAACTGCACTGATTTTTTTTCCAATCAGTTCATGATTCAATCTAGTAACTACACTGATTATTTTGCCAATCAGTTCATGATTCAATCTAGTAACTGCACTGATTATTTTGCCAATCAGTTCATGATTCAATCTAGTAACTACACTGATTATTTTGCCAATCAGTTCATGATTCAATCTAGTAACTGCACTGATTATTTTTGCCAATCAGTTCATGATTCAATCTAGTAACAGCACTGATGTTTTTGCCAGTCAGTTTATATTCATCTAGTAACAGCAGTGGCATTTTTGCACAACATGTGTGGACCGTTTCTTCTACGTTGTACTGCTCAGGTCTGCAATGCCACATAGATCAGTTCATTTGTTCTGTGAAGCACCACTTTTGTTTGTTTCATTCTTTCTTTGTTTCTTTCTTTCTTTCTTTCTTTGTTAAGAGATCAGAGTTTGTCATATTCCAATGTAATCTGCAGGCACAATACGTGTTCACCGTTACTATGGAGTGCGGAAATACGATGAACGGAAATCTGTGCTGGCTTTTTTTTAAAGCAATCATCAGATGGACATAAATGGTACATCATGCAATACACACACACACACACACACACACACACACACACACACACACACACACACACACACACACACACACACACACACACACACACACACACACACACACTCTCTCTCTCTCTCTCTCGCTCGCTCGCTCGCTCGTTCTCGCTTTCTTCTTCTTCTTCTTCTTCTTCTTCTTCTTCTTCTTCTTCTTCTTCTTCTTCTTCTTCTTCTTCTTCTTCTTCTTCTTCTTCATCTCCTTCGCAGTTATTACGTTATGGTGGTCCCAAGTCTCCCCCTTCATTGCTTTCTTCGGCTTCCTTCTCATCTGCAGCTGTGTCATAGAGTTGGGATCGGCCGAGTATGGTTGGGGTGTGTGTTTAGAGAAGTTTTGCTTCAGGCCTCAACCGTCAGTACTAATACATGTCTTACTACATCTACCACCTGTTCACACCTAGTACTAAATACATTCTTATTACATCTTACCCCTGATCAACCTCAGTACTAATACATGTCTACTCATCTTACCACGCTGACTATCACACCATCAGTACTAATACATGTCTTATACATCTTACCACCCTGACTATCACACCCATCAGTACTAAATACATGTCTTACTACATCTTACCACCCTGACTATCACACCCATCAGTACTAAATACATGTCTTACTACATCTTACCACCCTGACTATCACACCCATCAGTACTAAATACATGTCTTACTACATCTTACCACCCTGACTATCACACCCATCAGTACTAAATACATGTCTTACTACATCTTACCACCCTGACTATCACACCCATCAGTACTAAATACATGTCTTACTACATCTTACCCCCTGACTATCACACCCATCAGTACTAAATACATGTCTTACTACATCTTACCACCCTGCTATCACACCCATCAGTACTAAATACATGTCTTACTACATCTTACCCCCTGACTATCACACCCATCAGTACTAAATACATGTCTTACTACATCTTACCACCCTGCTAAACACCGTCAGTACTAATATACATGTCTTATCTACATCTTAACACCCTGATTATCACACCCATCAGTACTAAATACATGTCTTATACATCTTACCACCCACTATCACACACCATCAGTACTAAATACATGTCTTACTACATCTTACCACCCTGATATCACACCATCAGTACTAAATACATGTCTTACTTACATCTTACCACCCTGACTATCACACCCATCAGTACTAAATACATGTCTTACTACATCTTACCACCCTGACTATCACACCATCAGTACTAAATACATGTCTTACTACATCTTACCACCCTGACTATCACACCCATCAGTACTAAATACATGTCTTACTACATCTTACCACCCTGACTATCACACCCATCAGTACTAAATACATGTCTTACTACATCTTACCACCCTGACATCACACCCATCAGTACTAAATACATGTCTTACTTACATCTTACCCCCTGACTATCACACCCATCAGTACTAAATACATGTCTTATACATCTTACCACCCTGACCATCACACCCATCAGTACTAAATACATGTCTTACTACATCTTACCCCCTGACTATCACACCCATCAGTACTAAATACATGTCTTATTACATCTTACCCCCTGACTATCACACCCATCAGTACTAAATACATGTCTTACTACATCTTACCCCCTATCACACCTGTCAGTACTAAATACATGTCTTACTACATCTTACCCCCTATCACACCCGTCAGTACTAAATACACGTCTTACTATATCTTACCCCCTGACTATCACACCCATCAGTACTAAATACATGTCTTACTACATCTTACCCCCTATCACACCCGTCAGTACTAAATACACGTCTTACTATATTTTACCCCCTGACTATCACACCCATCAGTACTAAATACATGTCTTACTACATCTTACCCCCTATCACACCCATCAGTACTAAATACATGTCTTACTACATCTTACCCCTGACTATCACACCCATTAGTACTAAATACATGTCTTACTACATCTTACCCCCCTGACTATCACACCCATCAGTACTAAATACATGTCTTAGTACATCTTACCTCCCTGACTATCACACCCATCAGTACTAAATACATGTCTTACTACATCTTACCCCCTGACTATCACACCCATCAGTACTAAATACATGTCTTAGTACATCTTACCCCCTGACTATCACACCCATCAGTACTAAATACAGTGAAACTTCTGTTATAGCGAGAGCGGACGGCCCAGGCACATTTTCTCGCTATTGCCGAGTTCTCGTTATTCCCAAATGACGAATTTACCAAGGGAAACAATATCTTGGCACCAGCGCCGTCGATGTGTTCATAATTAACCGATAGTGTCCCTTGATTACACACCGCACAAGGACGCGCCTTTCGTTGTTTTTCTTTGTTTTACGGCCACCACGAGATGTGTCCTACCGGGAACTTGACGACGAGGTGGGGGTGGGCCGAGTGGCGAGAACTTTTGTGACCAGGAAGGATAGAAAATCTCTCGTTATTACCGAGATGATTATCCACTAACTCTCGTTAAACCCAATGGTTTATTCTTAAAGATTAAGAAGGATAAAAAACGGGGATTGAAAAATGTCTCGTTACTACAGTGTTCTCGTTATTACAGTTGTCGTTATTAATGGACTCCACTGTACATGTCTTACTACATCTTACCACACTGACTATCATACCCATCAGTACTAAATACATGTCTTACTACATCTTACCCCCCTGACTATCACACCCATCAGTACTAAATACATGTCTTACTACATCTTACCACACTGACTATCACACCCATCAGTACTAAATACATGTCTTATTACATCTTACCCCCTATCACACCCATCAGTACTAATACATGTCTTATTACATCTTACCCCCTGACTATCACACCCATCAGTACTAAATAATGTCTTACTACATCTTACCCCTATCACACCCATCAGTACTAAATACATGTCTTACTACATCTTACCACCCTGATACACACCCATCAGTACTAAATACATGTCTTATTACATCTTAACACACTGACTATCACACCCATCAGTACTAAATAATGTCTTACTACATCTTACCCCCATACACACCCATCAGTACTAAATACATGTCTTATTACATCTTACCACCCTGACTATCACACCCATCAGTACTAAATACATGTCGTACTACATCTTACACACTGACTATCACACCCATCAGTACTAAATACATGTCTTCTACATCTTACCCCCTATCACACCATCAACCCATCAGTACTAAATACATGTCTTATACATCTTACCACCCTGACTATCACACCCATCAGTACTAAATACATGTCTACTGACATCTTACCACCCTGACTATCACACCCATCAGTACTAAATACATGTCTTTACGCATCTTACCCCCTGACTATCACACCATCAGTACTAAATACATGTCTTATACATCTTACCACCTGACTATCACACCCATCAGTACTAAATACATGCTTACTGCATCTCACCACCCTGACAATCACACCCATCAGTACTAAATACATGTCTTACTACATCTTACCACCCTGACTATCACACCCATCAGTACTAAATACATGTCTTACTGCATCTTACCCCCCTGACTATCACACCCATCAGTACTAAATACATGTCTTATGCATCTTACCCCCCTGTCTATCACACCCATCAGTACTAATATACATGTCTTACTACATCTTACCACCCTGACTATCACACCGATCAGTACTAAATACATGTCTTATTACATCTTACCCCCTATCACACCCATCAGTATAAATACATGTCTTACTACATCTTACCCCCTGACATCACACCCATCAGTACTAAATACATGTCTTACTACATCTTACCACCCTGACTATCACACCCATCAGTACTAAATACATGTCTTACTACATCTTACCCCCCTGACTATCACACCCATCAGTACTAAATACATGTCTTATACATCTTACCACCCTGACTATCACACCCATCAGTACTAAATACATGTCTTACTACATCTTACCACCCTGACTATCACACCATCAGTACTAAATACATGTCTTATACATCTTACCCCTGACTATCACACCCATCAGTACTAAATACATGTCTTACTACATCTTACCCCCTGACTATCACACCCATCAGTACTAAATACATGTCTTACTACATCTTACCACCCTGACTATCACACCCATCAGTACTAAATACATGTCTTACTACATCTTACCCCCTGACTATCACACCCATCAGTACTAAATACATGTCTTACTACATCTTACCCCCTGACTATCACACCCATCAGTACTAAATACATGTCTTACTACATCTTACCACCCTGACTATCACACCATCAGTACTAAATACATGTCTTACTACATCTTACCACCCTGACTATCACACCATCAGTACTAAATACATGTCTTATACATCTTACCCCCTGACTATCACACCCATCAGTACTAAATACATGTCTTATTACATCTTACCACCCTGACTATCACACCCATCAGTACTAAATACATGTCTTACTACATCTTACCACCCTGACTATCACACCCATCATCACACCCATCAGTACTAATACATGTCTTACTACATCTTACCCCCTGACTATCACACCATCAGTACTAAATACATGTCTTATACATCTTACCACCCTGACTATCACACCCATCAGTACTAAATACATGTCTTATACATCTTACCCCCTGACTATCACACCCATCAGTACTAAATACATGTCTTACTACATCTTACCACCCTGACTATCACACCCATCAGTACTAATACATGTCTTACTACATCTTACCCACCTGACTATCACACCATCAGTACTAAATACATGTCTTACTACATCTTACCCCCTGACTATCACACCCATCAGTACTAAATACATGTCTTATACATCTTACCACCCTGACTATCACACCATCAGTACTAAATACATGTCTTACTACATCTTACCCCCTGACTATCACACCCATCAGTACTAAATACATGTCTTATACATCTTACCACCCTGACTATCACACCCATCAGTACTAAATACATGTCTTACTACATCTTACACCCTGACTATCACACCCATCAGTACTAAATACATGTCTTACTACATCTTACCCACCTGACTATCACAACCCATCATGTACTAAATACATGTCTTACTACATCTTACACCCTGACTATCACACCCATCAGTACTAAATACATGTCTTATATCTTACCACCCTGACTATCACACCCATCAGTACTAAATACATGTCTTACTACATCTTACCCCTGACTATCACACCCATCAGTACTAAATACATGTCTTTATCATCTTACCACCCTGACTATCACACCCATCAGTACTAAATACATGTCTTACTACATCTTACCACCTGACTATATCACACCATCAGTACTAAATTACATGTCTTATACATCTTACCACCTGACTATCACACCCATCAGTACTAAATACATGTCTTATCTACATCTTCAACCATCACTATATGACCACCCCTATCACACCCATCAGTACTAAATACATGTCTTACTTACATCTTACCACCCTGACTATCACACCCATCAGTACTAAATACATGTCTTACTACATCTTACCCCTGACTATCACACCATCAGTACTAAATACATGTCTTATTACATCTTACCACCCTGACTATCACACCCATCAGTACTAAATACATGTCTTACTACATCTTACCACCCTGACTATCACACCCATCAGTACTAAATACATGTCTTACTACATCTTACCACCCTGACTATCACACGCATCAGTACTAAATACATGTCTTACTACATCTTACCACCCTGACTATCACACGCATCAGTACTAAATACATGTCTTACTACATCTTACCCCCTGACTATCACACCCATCAGTACTAAACACATATCTTACTACATCTTACCACCCTGACTATCACACCCATCAGTACTAAATACATGTCTTACTACATCTTACCACCCTGACTATCACACCCATCAGTACTAAATACATGTCTTACTACATCTTACCACCCTGACTATCACACCCATCAGTACTAAATACATGTCTTACTACATCTTACCCCCCTGACTATCACACCCATCAGTACTAAATACATGTCTGACTGCATCTCACCACCCTGACTATCACACCCATCAGTACTAAATACATGTCTTACTGCATCTTACCACCTGACTATCACACCCATCAGTACTAAATACATGTCTTACTACATCTTACCCCCTGACTATCACACCCATCAGTACTAAATACATGTCTTACTGCATCTTACCACCCTGACTATCACACCCATCAGTACTAAATACATGTCTCACTACATCTTACCACACTGACTATCACACCCATCAGTACTAAATACATGTCTTATTACATCTTACCCCTTATCACACCTGTCAGTACTAAATACATGTCTTACTACATCTTACCACCCTGACTATCACACCCATCAGTACTAAATACATGTCTTACTACATCTTACCACCCTGACTATCACACCCAACAGTACTAAGTACATGTCTTACTACATTTACCACCCTGACTATCACACCCATCAGTACTAAATACATGTCTTACTACATCTTACCCCTATTCACACCCGTCAGTACTAAATACATGTCTTATTACATCTTACCCCCTATCATACCCATCAGTACTAAATACATGTCTTACTACATCTTACCCCCTATCACACCCATCAGTACTAAATACATGTCTTACTACATCTTACCCCCTATCACACCCGTCAGTACTAAATACATGTCTTACTACATCTTACCCCCTATCATACCCATCAGTACTAAATACATGTCTTACTACATCTTACCCCCTATCACACCCATCAGTACTAAATACATGTCTTATTACATCTTACCCACTATCACACCCATCAGTACTAAATACATGTCTTAATACATCTTACCCCCTGACTATCACACCCATCAGTACTAAATACATGTCTTATTACATCTTACCCCCTATCACACCCATCAGTACTAAATACATGTCTTACTACATCTTACCACCCTGACTATCACACCCATCAGTACTAAAACATATCTTACTACATCTTACCCCCCTGACTATCACACCCATCAGTACTAGATACATGTCTTACTACATCTTACCACACTGACTATCACACCCATCAATACTAAATACATGTCTTACTACATCTTACCCCCTATCACACCCATCAGTACTAAATACATGTCTTACTACATCTTACCCCCCTGACTATCACACCCATCAGTACTAAATACATGTCTTACTACATCTTACCCCCTGACCATCACACCCATCAGTACTAAATACATGTCTTATTACATCTTACCCCCCTGACTATCACACCCATCACTACTAAATACATGTCTTACTACATCTTACCACCCTGACTATCACACCCATCAGTACTAAATACATGTCTTATTACATCTTACCCCCCTGACTATCACACCCATCACTACTAAATACATGTCTTACTACATCTTACCACCCTGACTATCACACCCATCAGTACTAAACACATGTCTTACTACATCTTACCCCCCTGACTATCACACCCATCAGTACTAAATACATGTCTTACTACATCTTACCCCCTATCACACCCATCAGTACTAAACACATGTCTTACTACATCTTACCCCCCTGACTATCACACCCATCCGTACTAAATACATGTCTCACTACATCCTACCCACCCATCACACCCATCAGTACTAAATACATGTCTTATTACATCTTACCCACCCATCACACCCATCAGTACTAAATACATGTCTTGTTACATCTTACCCACCCATCACACCCATCAGTACTAAATACATGTCTTATTACATCTTACCCACCCATCACACCCATCAGTACTAAATACATGTCTTATTACATCTTACCCACCCATCACACCCATCAGTACTAAATACATGTCTTACTACATCTTACCCCCTGACTATCACACCTGTCAGTACTAAATACATGTCTCACTACATCTTACCCACCCATCACACCCATCAGTACTAAATACATGTCTTATTACATCTTACCCACCCATCACACCCATCAGTACTAAATACATGTCTTCTACCCATAGAAAGAACTGCACCCCTCTGCTGTGTCCAAGGCGTTTTATTGCTACAGTAGTCTGTTTCAATATTTGTTTTCCAAGCAGGACGCAAAAGGGGTTTGGAGGCTGGGGTTTTATCCAAGAAGGATTCATTGAGCTCGGACAACTCCATATGCCCACCACCCAACCTGCCATCTGGTATCTGTCGAATTCGTTGAGACTGAGCAAAACCCTGAACATTGGCAAGAGATCTTGAAATGGAAAATATGGGGAGGGGGGGGGGGGAGAGAGGGGAGTAGAAACACAGAGCTGATACCACCTGAACGATTGAAGCATCAATAAAATGGGCAGCAAGCAGGATATATTGTGTGAAAGTAAGCCCCTGTCAAATGTATCATGAACTTACACTGATCGATAATGGCGTCACCCCCCCTTCCCCCCACCCACCCCCCAGCCCCCGGCACACCCAGAGGAACATTCATTCATTACCTGCCAAATGCAGCACCATGAATTTGCGTTGATAGATCGTGGCGTACCACTTGCCATGGCACACACAGATATAGCGGTTGATGGAGATGGCACACAGGTGGGTGACAGTGGATCCCATGGACACGGCGAACGTGTAGGCCGTGATCTCACACATTTTTGGGCCCAGCTGCCACCTGGTTGACAAAATACAGTGAAGGGGATTTAAGTTGTTGATGGTGTTGTTTTTTTTATAAATCATCGGACTTCAGTTTCTTTTGTGCTCATCTCTTTTCCACACCACCTCAATGGCCACAGAAGCTGAGACACCCCCCCCCCCCCCCCCCCACAGTGCCACGATGACGATAGAGATGATAATCAGAATGCTATGAAGTTCCATTTTCCAATGAGACCGCGAGACTCTACTACGCTTACTTTCAGAGTATATATCCTGGCATCAACCTGGCCCGAGAGATATAAACGCCAATGGTGTTGGTCGGGAAATTTTAAGCAACACTCTCCATAATGCATCTTTGAAGTGGATGAGACTCGATTGTGTGGTCCCAGTCTTCCCAATAAGCCTATAGCACGCTCAGTTCTGAGTAGGTGCCGGTAAGGCCGAAAATCCTGTAGTGATTTTGATGGGACGTATGGAATTATTTTTGGTCTGATGGAAATGCAGTGTGATATTTGCTGGTTACTCTGCCCATTTACGAGAATCGTGCCATCTCTCTCTCTCTCTCTCTCTCTCTCTCTCTCTCTCTCTCTCTCTCTCTCTCTCTCTCTCTCTCTTCTCTCTCTCTCTCACTCTCTCTCTCTGCATGTATTTTTGTTTATCAATGAAAGTGGATTTTCTATGGAAACTTGCAAGGGACAATCGCTCTGCTGCCATGGGATCTTTTACGTGCGCTAAATGAATGCTGAAAGACTAACACCAAAACTACCGGACCAAAGGTGTGTATGTGTCTCGTTTTCTGATTAAAGGTCTTTTCACTCTGAGTGAAATTAAACGGGGTGTGTGTGATATGTACGTGCGTGCATGCTCGCGCGTGTGTGTGTATTTGTGCGTGCGACACATTTGTGTTCAATAGCAGCAGCAGACAAATTAAGTAAACAAACAACCTGGCTTTCCCACTCCTAGGGCTTGAAGCAGTACTGTCTGCTTTTACACTCCTGCATAACGCAGCTCATGGCAACCATTTTCTTTTTAGAAGTTCATTACGATAATAAAACACCCTTCATGCAGACTCACTGAGCTGGCCATTGTGCTGATACGATCAGTACCAATGACGGATAAAATCGCAACTGTCCTTGGTGGGCAGCAGCTGGTCTTCTATACACCCCTTCCCTGGCTGATGTACTGGAATGCAAAATCGTAAGTTGTACTCAAACTCACCCTAGTGCCCACTTCCGTGATATCTGGAGATCGATGAATACTATTTACTTTACTTTTCTTTTCTGTGTTAAAATTTTCTCGGATGCGTATATGCAGACGGTTCTGCCCACACTACGCAAGCAATCTTTTGCTGCACACTCTGCATACTCCATTTTTGGTGGGTGGGCATGCTGTGTGTTTTGTAGTTTCCTTAAGCCACCAAAGCTTGACATGACTTACAGGATCTTTGACGTGCATATTTGACGCTCTGTGTGTGATTATGCACGAAATGGTTTTAGGCACCAACAGGTCTGCACACATGTTAACCGTGGGCGTTTGGAAAACTCTCCACCCATCACCCACCACATAGAGATATCTGGGCAAATCGAACCCAAGATTATCCGACTGGAAGTCTGGTATTTACTACCACGATCCCTTGGATGCTGTTGTATTTGATGATTGTCAACACACGATTACACCGACTGTTAAACACTACTTACTCTCCAACAAATATGGTGTAGACTGTCACTGGCATGTTGATGACACCCACAGCGAAATCAGAGGCCGACAGGCTCAGAATCAACAGGTACATGCTTCTGTGAAGCTCCTCATAGCGAATGATGGTGACCCACAGCAACGTGTTGCCCAGCAGGGTCATGATGCTGATCACCAGCAGGATTAGACCTTCCACTATTCTTGCACCAAGTGGCTGATCGTCTGGAAGACCTGCCGTGATGTCTTCCTCCCACTCTCCAAAGCCTTTGGATGGTGTTATGTTGGATGTCATGTCAGTGCTCATCTTCACAATCCTTGGGAGAAATATAAGATAACGTTAACAGCTGTGTGTGGTGTGTGTGTGTGTGTGTGTGTGTGTGTGTGTGTGTGTGTGTGTGTGTGTGTGTGTGTGTGTGTGTGTGTGTGTGTGTGTGTGTGTGTGTGTGTGTGTGTGTGTGTGTGTGTTGTGTGTGTGTCTTCCTAATTCCTGTGACAAAATTGTGTGGACATGATTTTTTCAGTTGCTTATGGGTGGATCTTTATCAAATTTGGTCAAAGGTGTGGGTCGCTGAGGAAATTTATCTTCATCGAAGGTTTTTTCCCCCACATAAAATCAGTGTCGTTGCCAATTCTGTACTAGGATCTTCTGTATACTCTCGGCCGGTTTAGATCTTTCAGTCTGTAAAAACGACATGGGGTCACCTGTATTTCTGTCGAAGATGTGATATACCTTTAGGTTTAGAGCGGTGTGATACACACGGTAAGCATTTCATTTTTTTTCTCTCTCTTCTCTTGTAAACGCGCCTTTTTCGTTCTGGCTGGCCTATGCCTTGAGGGAGGCAGACACAAGAAGATCATTAATAAAGAAGATCAGGATAAAACAAGCAACATTTATAAGACAGTTTATGAGGAAATAGGAATTAGAACACCTGGTCACAACAGGAAAGCTGGAGGGAAAGAGAACACCAGGTAGACCCAGGGAGAAAATATTGGACAGATCTGCAGGGTGGCTGATGACAGAGATGTACTTGCAGCGACAGGGGACAGATTCGTGTGGAGGGCCATGATCGCCAACGCCATGCGGTAGGGCACATGATGATGATGACGAAAAGCGCTTGAGAAACTTGCATTCATTTCTTTCTCTTCATCAGTTTCGGTCATACCTTCATCATTTGTTCTTAAGTTCTTTTCAAGAAGTTCTTTTTCAAAATGAAAAGTATTTCTTCGATTTATGTTCCAATTCAAAGGGCAATAAAATGAATTGACAGAAATAAATACTTCAGTTTTTTAAAGTGTTTTATTTGGCAAAAAGTGCTAAAACAAGAATACAAAAGATTGGGTTCTGCTCGGTTGTATTTGATATTAAGGAAAGTTTGAGAATTTAAGTTTGAGAATTTTTGTGTGCCCGATATCGTACTTTCGTCTTTCGTTAGTAAAAAAAGAAAAGTGTGCTCGTGTTGTCAGCATAAAAGACCTGGTATCACATAACAGACTAACTGACCTGGAAAGAGCATAGTAAAGCTAAAGGAGCAGGAGGACTACAACAGACCAGGAACACATTTCAATCATCAAACCAGTCACGGTGGTGTTAGTGGTTAGCGCAACGGACTACCAACTGGAAGATTGTGAGTTGGAATTCCCGTCATCCCTTTGACAATTACTGTGGGATTTTTCGACTCCAACCAGCTCCTATCCAGTGTTGAGCATGCTATGGACTCCCTGGGAATACTGAGACCTCATAGTTGAGTCTCGTCCACTGCACGGATACGTCATTGAGGGTGTTGCTCAGATCTTCTGACCGACACTACAAGTGTCTGTATCTCTCGGACCGTGTTGACGCCAGGCTATTTTATGATAGTAAGCGTACAGTACAATTCTGTCATGCAGTCTCAGTTCTAGATGTGACTCCATAGCATCATGATTATCATCGTCACTGTCATCATCGCATTGTAAAACTGTGCCAGCTTCTGGTGACCATTAAGATCGCGTCGTAAATGGGATTAAAAAAAAAAAAAGGGGGGGGGGGGGAGGTTCAATCATCAACTTCAGTAAACGCATCTGGGTACTTTTTATCTTTGTGCAAAAGATTTCTAAACGTATTTCTCCTTAATGTTACGCACAGAGTCCTATCAGTTTCATGATACCGTATCGTGGATCCATTTGATATAATTGTAGGCATCATTGATATATGTACATGGGCGCTGATCGAAAGAGGATAACGGCCATCACCGGACTACCAAAAGGACAAGTAAAGAAGCTCTGATATATGTTTATGGTGTTATAAAATTGATCTACCACTCTAAACATGTCCTTAAGGCGTTCTCTGGAGGCAAATTTTAAGTAGTTTATTAGTGAATGAATTTCACAGAAGAATAAAACCGTTAGCTTACACATTTTTACGAATGTTAGTGTTTATGGAAGTAGTAGTAATAGTAGTAGTAGTAACAGTAGTAGTAGTAGCAGTAGAAGTAGCAGTAGCAGCTGCAGAAGCAGCATTAGGAAAAGTACTATGCCTTACGTTCTTTTATGTCTCATCATTTTTTCCCCGTAACAACGTTTGCGCAATTCACATGGTGCAGAGACAATGTTCAATTGTCAACTTCAGTAAAAATCTACATAATTTTTGTCTTCGTCCGTATTCTTTATTCTTATAATTAAAAGCCCAGCCGACTGCGCAAACCATATCAGGGTTCCAACCATCTCAAAACCATTATTGACCCTAAGCAAAAAATTCTGAAAAAGAAAACTAAGAACACACTTTCATACATTCGTGCACATAATCTGAGGATATGCCGCTAGCGTTGACCATTCTGTCCAATTTATCACGAGAGATTTTAAAAAACCTGAACACAAATGTAAATATAACTAAGCATGAGATATTCAAAACATAAGAAGTGGCCTAAATTAAAAAAAACTGAACACAAATGTAAATATAACTAAGATACTCAGAACACATAAAAAGGCGCCTATATTAACTAAAATCGCTTCTGTACATTATATTTCCTTAGAGCCAAAAATACAATGAATCAATATACCAGTAAGGCACAATATGACAGGAATGGATGATAGAAAGCAAAGGACCAAGAAAGAAACAAAGAGAGTGACAGAAAAGAGAAAATAACTAGCACAGAATTTCCAAAGGTGGGGATACTATTTATGCTGAAAGAGCCCCCGACATCCCTACAGGAAATCTTCTTTCGTAAGATTCTAAGACTTATTATTAGATGTAAATTTATCATTAACATCATTAACTAAAACCCAGTCATCAAGAGTTGGGTTTTGCCCTGGTCTTCTTCTTGTTGGTTTAGTCGACTACCTTTTGAATTAAGAATGAATCCTGCACCTGTCTCATGATCTCATTTCCTTTTTCCCCTGACCATTTCCCATCCCAGTGAACATTAGGATAATTGAAATCGCCCATAATGCATATCTTATCATATTTTAACATTTTGTCTGATTTTAAGATTTCAAACAGTTTATTATTATTCTCTACCGTACTGGTGTTAGGATTTCTATACACACATCCAATCAACACTTTACCATTACACACACAATCAAAAGTAGGCCTACACCACACACTTTCTTGATACTTATACTCATCAAATTCATCACACTCTTGAGCATTCAGGTGTTTATCCACATATACGGCTACACCTCGTTCGTGATCCCTATTGATGAATATGTCAAAATTAGGGATGCAGAACTTTTTCTCACAAATATTTCGAAACATTTTTAGGTATTAATTCAGTTAATTCAATTATGTACATAAACTAATGGGTTCTATTAGAGAACAATACGATTAACTAAACCAGTTATACGAATGTTAGTATTACATTACTCTTGGTAATGAGGATGTAAAATGTGATAATTCTAGCAATCCAGCGAGGTGATATATCTATATCAAAACAATAAATCAATGGAAAACAAATCCAAAACAAGTGACGGCTGCGTTTGAGCAATGAAGAACCAGACAAACATAACAATAGAATCAAAACGCGCATGTAATATAACGAGACAACACAGGCGCACATTTTTGGCCAACTGGTCTTTGGTTAGCGTACACGACAGATAACAAATTTAAGCGAAAACAGCAAAACCTTCCTATGTTCAGAGACTGCTCCACGAAACATAGTGAAGTTTTGCTGTTTTTCGCCTGAATTTTCAATTTTGTGTATCCGCTCTTTCGTGTCTTTCGTGTATGCTTGACAAAGGCCAGTTGGCCGATAATTTGTGCCTGTCTTGTCTTGTTATATTACTTGCGCGTTTTGATTTTTTTCTCAATGAAAAATATCCAAAATGAGGTACTCACAATACTTCGATCAAACTATCTTCACCGAAAGGGTTTGCTTTGCGATGTCCAAGCGGCTGCTTTCCCACACAGCTCGTGTCAATGTTGTCCAGTCGACACGTCACGACAAACAGCAATGACGATTCAATTGTAAAATGACGTAATGTCTCACTCCCTCTCCCTCAAAAATTCTCAAATGACGTAATCTCTCTCTCTCTCTCTCTCTCTCTCTCTCTCTCTCTCTCTCTCTCTTCTCTCCTCTCTCTCTCTCTCTCTCTCTCTCAAGCCAAACAAGGCCATCAGTCAAATTCAGTTATTATGATATACACCAACTGGAAGAATTACCCATCACAATAACAACCACAACAAAATCACTCAAAGATCATGTTTCACTACTAAAACGTGTAACAGAATCACGTGTTTCCTCTGGCTGCGGTGACCATTTTCCAGTTGGCATAACATGGTCAAAAAAAAGGGGGGGAGGGAAGGGGAAGGCGGCAATAAAATCCATTAAGTTGGTCATAAAACTATAACCTGTCACCGTTTTTTTTTTTTTTTCATTTTTTATTAAAAATGCATTCTTTCGTGATCTAATAAAAGTGTCACTTTCACAGGTTTATATGTTACGGGCTGGATGATCCCCTAAAATTCTGGATTGAAACACAATTGTCTATAACAGGCAAAGAGTCAAACGAAACCAAAATAGAAACAGAAAAAACACGAAAACAGCAAAACGTTCCTGATGTTCAGAGATTGCTTCACGAAACACAGGGAAGTTTTGCGCCTGAACTTTGTGTATCCGTTCTTTCGTGTACGCTTGACAAAAATTCTCAAATGACGTAATCTCTCTCTCTCTCTCTCTCTCTCTCTCTCTCTCTCTCTCTCTCTCTCTCTCTCTCTCTCTCTCTCTCTCTCCCTCCCTCTTGTCGTGTTTTTTCTGGTTCCTGTTTGCTTGAACGCGGGCAGTCACACTTGTTTCGAAACCGAAATGGTTTAACACCAGAAATTAAGGATGCTGTTTCTCTCAGAGACTTTCTAAAAAATGATTATAGTGACTAATCCAAAAAAGTTAAGAAATGCAATGCATTCACAAAAACACACAGACAAAAAATATCAAGAACTTTTTAGTAACAAACGTGATGCCAGAACAACTTGTAATCTATGGGTGAAAAACGGAATAAATTAATTGATCGACAAACTTACCAAACCAGCGTCACTTAAGACATATCACCAAACAAACTGAATGATTATTTCTCAAATCTATCTGAAGAAATAATCACTAACGACAGTTCAAAAGAGCAACATCCTACCGCCTCTCCGAATTCTGCCTCTCCGTTTCAGTTTCAGTTTCTCAAAATGACGTCTCAGCGCTTGGAACGAATTAGGTATGCCTAACGTCACAGGTGCCTGTGTACGGTGATCATGGCACAAGCCTTCAGCCTGTATATAAATCCACGAGCTGGCCAGGTCCTGAGGCCCTACCTAAACTATGTTTTACGTAGTCTATATTTCACACTGGTATTTTATCAGCCTACCACTGGAATAATTTTGGTAAATGACGTGTATCTGTGTATCTTACCTTCAAAAATAAAAGGGAAAAAAAAAACATATATAAAATAAATGATTAAAGGTCTGAATCACAAAACAACTAGCTATTCTGAATAAACTCGTCTCACATGACAGACCTCCCCCCCCCCCTCCCACAGTCAATGCCCAAATGCTCAGCTGTCTATCAATTAGGTGAAGATGATATTTTCTTAATCATAGATAGGTATTAAGTAAGTAAGTACGTAAGTAAGTAAGTACGTAAGTAAGTAAGTACGTAAGTAAGTACGTAAGTACGTAAGTACGTAAGTTAGAAAGTAAGTGAGCGAGTAAGTAAGTGAATAAGAAGTAATTAAGTAAGTGAATAAATGAATACAAAATAAAGGAGTATGTAGGCTAGATAAATAAACATGTAAGAGATGAAAATAACAAATGACAGTAAATACATGCATATACCTCTCCAAAACTATTCAGTCCGATCTACCTTTTCCACCAATGACGCTCTACTCAGTTTCTTATGCCGTACTACACCCAAGACAAACGGGAAACACGTGGTGTATGTGGTTTAGATGGTAAGATACTTAAACCCTTAGCTCCTGTAGTAACAGAAATACTTACATATCATCATCATCAAGTGCCCTGCCGCATGGCGTTGGCGATCATGGCTCTCCATATGTATCTATCCCTTGTTGCCGCAAGCGCATTTTCCACCCTCTCTGTCCCCAGCCACCCTGCAAGTCCGTCCAATATTTTCTCTCTGTGTCTACCTGGTGCTCTCTTTCCCTCCAGCTTTCCTGTTGTGACCAGGTGCTCTAATTCCCCTTTCCTCATAAAATGGTCTGTAAATGTAGCCTGTCTTTTCCTAATCTTCCTCATTCTTGTGTCTGCCTCCATCAAGACTGTCTCGTTTGTTTTCTTTGCTGTCCATGGAACTCTCAACATTCTTCTTAGAAACCACATCTGGGCTGCCTCAGTCTTGTTCTGGCTTTGCATGTTAACTGTCCACGCCTCACAATCATATAACATCATCGGTTCTATGTAACATTCAAGAACTCTCTTCCTGATGTTAATTGATAGGCATTTGTTGGTAAGAATGTTTTTCATCTTCTTGAATGCTGTTTTGGCTTGGCCCATTCTGTTGGCTATTTCTGATGTGCATCTGCCGTCTGGTGAGATTATCGTTCCCAGATATCTAAACTTATCAACCTGTCTCAAGGTTGTGCCGTTTGCTGTTATTTTGCATGAAGGGATTTCATGTTTTTTACTGATTATCATGACTTCAGTCTTCCTGCTATTTAGCTCTAACCCTTTATTTTTGCTTTCTATTTCTATTATATTCACAAGGTTTGGTGGGTCTCTTTCATTTTCCGTAATTAGCACAGTGTCATCTGCGTATCGAATGCTGTTTATCATTTTTCCTCCAACCTTTGATCCAGGGCATTTTTCCAGGTTTCTCATGATGTTTTCACTGTAAAGTGAAAACAGATCTGGTGACAGAAAACAACATGACTCATCAAGCTGATGTGCGATGGAGTTCGCATTCTATAGCCCCTGTTTTCTTTGGAACACAAATGAACATTGATTTTGACATATCTTTGGGGATTTTTCCGGTGTCACAAATTTCATATAGGAGGACTGTTAACTGTGGTAACCACAGACATCTTATATGACACTAACCATTTATTAACACCATCACACCCAACTTGCTTCAAAACTGACCCAAATGCGTTCATATTTTTATTTCCTATTGAGACAAACAAACAAAAGCTCATCGGGGGTGGGGGGGATGGGGTGTACCTTATTGTAACGCTACAGTTTTCAAGCAACCACCAAACCACACATACACGCACATACACAAGTACATGCACACAAGGGGAGAAGCGGGGGCTCGTGAAGCAGTAGAGACCTTTAGATTACACGTTACCTGTCCAATACGGGCCAGATACGTAACGTACCGACTACGTATAGCATTTTCTCGCGCAATTATATCGATACGTACTGCTTCGATAGGGACGTGACTACGTATGGGAGTCCGGTTATACGCACTCTCGCCTGTATCTAGTTTGAGACTGCATATCTAAAGTTTCAAGGTAAGTAATATTTTGGTTGTGTTTTGAAACCATTTATCTACCTTGTTATGTATGTCTTATGTCACTGAGTTTTAAACAATTTATGTACGAGTCGACCAAACGCACCAAGTGTCAGCAAGCAAAAGCCTGCTGCTGGGAAGTACGTACCGCCAGCTGTCCTAATTAAAATTTCCCAGGCCCAGTTCCACTGCAATTTTTGCTATGAAATGCTATTTTGTGGACGCGAAACGTTACAAATGTCATGAGTGACGATTTTTTTTATTATTATTGTTTTTAATTAGTTGCTGATAAATTTTCGAAGGAAAAATGTTTCATGGATGCTGTGTTTAAAGAAATCTAATGCCAAGCGCTGACTTAGATCTGTCCTTGCAGTTCACTATCTGGTTTCTCATCAAGGTCAAGGCCACATAGGCCTAACCTGGTAAGAGAAGCTGGAGAGGAGCCTGCGTGGACTGTGTTTGCACAGGCGTCAGAAACTGATAGTGGTGGTGATGATTATATTGTTTATTTAGTTATTTATTGTTATTATCACTATTATTATTATTGTTGTTGTCATCATTGCCAGTATCATCATCATCATAATGAATAAATATGTAAACAAATAAAAAGACAAATGAAATAAGTTTCTTTCTGTTTTTCAGATCTAAGTTTTCCCCATGCCAAATCAAGAAAACACACAGCCCAGCTGCACGGTGGTCTACAACCATGGAGTACAGGCCAGATTAAATACAAACAGAAGAAGAAAGCAAAAAGACTGATTTTGACATTCAGAAAGATTAATGTGAAGAGAAAAGATACAGAAGTCCAGAAGCTGGAGGATGCAATCGCTTGAGGTTTGAAGCACAGCAAAGAGATGAGCAAGCAACGCAGCTGATACGGAAGACTTCAAAGAAAGGAAGAATGAAAAGAGAGGAAACACTATGATGGAGTGACAGATTGAAGAGAGAAAATGCGATGGATAGGGAAAAAAATTAATGGATGCCATGCTGCAATACAATAAAATACAATACTCCTTTATACATCCACATAGGAAAATTAAAATGTACATACACTGGGCTCGCACCACACGTAGATTATTCTCACAGCTACTCAAAACCACAATCACAAATCAATGACAGAACATAATAAAATAAACATGCCTCAACAGTTCAAAGCAATCACAAAATAAAGCAGCCAATAATCCTGGCATATGCCATAACTCTGCACATGATACGTTCCCAACCCTGTCTCCCCCCCCCCTTTCCCATTTTCCATGCACACACACACACACACACGCGTACAGAAGAAACACACCGTTATGAAGTCACAAAATGACAGGTGCGGTAATCAAGCAGGTAAATGTCAGACTTGTAATAAGAATGTCTGGGACTAGTCAGTCCTGGGGCACTTAAGAGGTACAAGAAGATAGGACCTTTGGCACCCACACATTTATCGACTGAATGACATCCTGAATGGCAACCAGACAAGAGACATAGGAGAGTTACGTATCTGTAGGGCCAGTCAGGCCACAATCACACGACATGAGGCCCGTTTCTTATACGTTAGCACGCTCGCACACAAATGGCTAGATAGCGAGTGGCTATGGCGAAAACAAAAAGTGTGCTATGAAACAGGTTTAAGGCAGAAGAAAGATTTAGCCAATACACATCGCTATTTCACAATACAAGACGGAGTTAGTCATCGAATACAAAGGCGACTTGCATGGGGGCTGGTTGGTTGTTCTGATAAAACCATGGCTTAGGATCTGACATCCTGAGTTCAATCCCAGCCTGGAGCGTTAAAAGCCTGTTTGCTGCCCATCTTACTGTGGCCATCATTCTGGTGCTGTCAGCTTAGTGTTTCAAACACCTTCTCCTCCTCCCCCTTGCAGCTTCTTAGTTTAAGACCTTGTCAACGCTTAGGGGTTTTGCGCAGGCTCAGGGAGTCTGCCAGATAATTGCAGGCAGATTAGGACGGAACGGATATGGAATTATCCGACTGCGATGAACAAACTCCAAACATCAAAAGTAACTTTTTGCACGACCGCCATCTTTACCTCGCCAGCAAGATCGTCTTGATGCTACCTAGCTTCACCTAGCGAACAGTCACGCTCGCCACTAGGTGGAGCCAAGAAACTCTTCTACCCAGCGTACTTTGTGAAAACCTTGTCTATCATAGCGTATAAGAAAGGGACCTCAGGAGTCCTGCACGCAGCTCCACAGACTGAAAACAGAGCTTCTAGTACAACATCGTGACTTTCTCAGTTTCATTGACACATGTCCATCAGCACTGAAGCAGCACTGCCCAGCTGCTTATCGCCAAGTCCCGACAGGCTTAAAACATCACCACCATAAACGATCTTAGGAGTCTTTAATCAATGACTAATTTTAAAACTAGTGAAATGAAATATGAATACCACGGTTACGTGTATCTGTGACTGTACCTAGAGGGCGAAATAACACTTCATGAGTCTCCGTTATCACGAGGGCGAAATGGGAAAGGGTGAAATGGGAAAGGATGAAATGGGAAAGGATAAAATGGGAAAGGTTAAAATGGGAAAAGTTGAAATAGGAAAGGGTGAAATGAGAAAGATCGAAATGGGAAAGGGTGAAATGGGAATTGTTGAAATGGGAAAGGTTGAAAGGGCATATGTTGAAATGGGAAAGGATGAACTGGGAAAGGACGAAATGGGAAAGTATGAAATGGGAAAGGACGAAATGGGAAAGGATGAACTGGGAAAGGATGAACTGGGAAAGGGTTAAATGGGAAAGGATGAAATGGGAAAGGATGAAATGGGAAAGGATGAAATGGGAAAGGGTGGAATGGAAAAGGGTGAAATGGGAAAGGTTTAAATGGGAAAAGATGAAATGGGAAAGGTTTAAATGGGAAAGGATGAAATGGGAAAGGTTTAAATGGGAAAGGGAAAATTGGGAAAGGGCAAAATGGGAAACGTTGACATGGGAAAGGATGAAATAGAAAAGGGTGAAATGAGAAAGGGTGAAATGGGAAAGGTTTAAATGGGAAAATATGAAATGGGAAAGGTTTGAATGGGAAAGGGCAAATTGGGAAAGGGCAAAATGGGAAACGTTGACAAGGGAAAGGATGAAATGGAAAAGGGTGAAATGAGAAAGGGTGAAATGGGAAAGGTTTAAATGGGAAAGGATAAAATGCGAAAGGTTTAAATGGGAAAGGACGAAATGGAAAAGGTTTAAATGGGAAAGGATGAAATGAGAAAGGATCAAACGGGAAAGGGTGAAATGGGAAATGTTTAAATGGGAAAAGATGAAATGGGAAAGGTTTAAATGGGAAAAGATAAAATGGGAAAGGATAAAATGGAAAAGGTTTAAATGGGACAGACAGACAGACAGACATACGGACAGACAGATATGTAGTTAGATAGATGGATAGATAGATAGATAGATAGATAGGTAGACCGACAGACCGACGGACGGACGGACGGACGGACGGACAGACGGACAAATAGATAATTGAATAACAAGACCGAAAAAAGCTGGACTATTTCGTATCTGACGTGGCGCACTGTCATCATCGTATTTGTTCAATTACTGCTGCTATGACGATCAGTAATTATAATGATGATGATGATGACGACGACGACGATGATGGTAATAACAACAATAGCACTCAGTAGCAACGATATCAGCAATGATGATCACAGTGAGTACAATAACACTGAAATTTGTGACCTAACACGTATGGAAAACTTGAAATGAACGAACAAGTCGTTATACTTTGTCTATATTTCAGCAACGTGTTTGATACAGAATTAGAATCAGTCCTGCTCCCAATATGTACTGCAGGTCACACACAGGGTAGTGCGTAACTTCCAGAAGTGTCCATGTCAATACTGTTAGCTGAGAGTGAACAAAGTGATGAGCTATCCGGATAAAATGCCATGACGTCCGTATGAACAAAACGTTACACAACAGAGTATGTAAAATCCAAAACAAGTGTGACTGCTCGCGTTCAAGCAAACAGGAACCAGAAAAAAAAAAAAAAAAAAAAAAAAACGCGACCCCCACAAAAAACCCAAACCAAAACAAAAAACAACAACAAAAAACCCCGCGTATTTAATACAACCAGACAAAACAGGCGCAAATTTTCATCCATTTCTCACACTGGACAAAGCAGCAGGGAAGTTTAAGTCTTTTTCTCCTAATTTTTGTATTTGGTGTTTGTTCATGATCTTACGCTTGACAAAGGCCACCGTTGGCCGAAAATTTGCGCCTGTCTTGTCTGGTTGTATTAAATACGCGTTCTTATTCTTTTTTTTTCGTTTTTTTTTCTGGTTACAGATTACATAGTAAGAAAAAAAAAAAAAAGAAAAAAAAAAAGAAAAGAAAAGGAAGGAAGGAAGAAAGAAAGAAAGAATGGTGGTGGAGGGAAGGTGGTCTATGATTTGGAGTTCAGAGGTTTTGATATTTTTTTCTTCAACATCGTTATTCCTTTTATACATATGTGTTCTGAACTTTTGCTGTCATCAGCATTTGGTAATATATGTTGGAGGGTGTTTGTCCCCCCTTCATCAGCATTTTTATTTATTTTGTAATATGTGTTTGGGGGTGTTCTGTTTTTTGTATCCTTCATCAGCATTTTTATTTATTCTACAACACGAGTTTACAGATTCTTTTTCATCAGACTTCTTATTCATTCTACACTTCTGTGTTCGGAGTTATTTTTTCATGAACATTTTTATACATTCTGTACACACGCGTTTGGAGATTTTTTTGTCATTAACATTTTTATTCATTTTATTATATTCTAAAATGTTAGTCCTCTTCTCCCACTGGACGAAGCAGCAGGGAAGTTTCAGTCCTTTTCTCCTAACTGATGTTTGTTTGTGATCTTACGCTTGACAAAGGCCAGTTGGCCGATAATATGCGCCTGTCTTGTCTGGTTGTATTAGATACGCGTTCTTATTCTATTTTCGTGTTTTTCTGGTTCCTGTTTGCTCGAACGCGGGCAGTCACACTTGTTTTGAATAACTGACTGACTGACTGACTGACTGACTAATTAACTAACAAGGCAACTAGCTAACTAGTTAATAGATTAACTAACTGACTGACTGATTGACCGACAGACCGACCGACTACTGACTAACCGACTGACTGACTGACTGACTGACTGATAATAAGTAACCACCGCACTCCCCGAGTGAGTAAGTGAGTGAGTGAGTGACTGTCTAGGTCGTTGAGGAGCAAGGTATTAGAGACGTCAGCTTTTCCCAGACCAAGCGCTATGATGGCAGAGACCATGTCCTCTCCTACGCTGCTTTACCTTCAAGGACAATAATTCAGTTTTACCTGGATGGACCAGACGCGTGCTCAAGCTACGGCATGAAGCTGGTCATTTATCCAATTGGCAACCACGCTCGATCATGCTATGACCTCGACTTTCCAGAGCAAGTGCTGTGACCATTATGTCAATTGAACCCCAGATTCCAGTACCTTTACCAGTGAAGCGTGTCTTATGATGATGACAGTCTCAGTATTAAACATCTGTTGCTTGGAGTGGTATGACACCAGACAGAAACATTTTACAGCAGACTCACTGAAATCCTGACTTTGTCATGCTTCTCGGAGAAATAATTTTGTTTTCATAAGAGAAATCAGTTTTTTTAATTTGATACGATTTCAACTAAAAGAAAAAGATCAGGTTTTGATTAAATATTTCAATGGATCCGGACATTTCTTGTCTTGTGAAATATTGGCTGATGTAATTTTCGAAATGGTGATCGTTTTAAAATTTTGACTGACCTTTGTTAGTGGCATGGTGACAGCCCTAACCTGGCCCTTAGCGGTTGACGTGAGTACAAATATTAATTGAATTGAATTGTATCCGTATGCTTAAGCAGCCAGCCAAACAATCATAGCCCTAACATCACGTTTTCTGTTCCTCTCATTTGGCTATTCCGACCCTCCACTTCGTTTTTTTTTTCTTAAAGTGAATAACATATAATGCGGTTTGATAGCATCCTAATCTAACAATAGAGCAAAATTGAAAGGAGACCAAAATCATGATATTAGGGAAAAGTAGTATACATAAATAAACATAAAGCCAACGTAAGTCCAATTCCCAATGCTGACATTCACACCTTTCTATGCTATCCGTTGTGCGCTCATCCGAGTTGAGATGGACGTCCCAGGAGGATCTGATGACCGTGAGGGGCAGACTTATATGGTGCCTCTGGTTTATTTATAGCTGGACTACAACCACAAGATTTAATGTCTCTATGACTCGCTGTCTGGCCAAGTGACCGACTTTATGACTAATCCAGTGACTGTTTGATCACTGTTTTTAATGGTGTTTGACAGCTGAATGACTGAGACTGACTGAATAACTGCTGGGTTGGTTGATTGACTAAAAGGGACGCATATACAGTGTCTCACACACAGACACACATATGTGTCATGTTCATTATAAAACGTGTTTCCGGAAAGGTTTATTCTTGACATTTTGTAACACGACGATGAAAGTTTAGTCTGAACAACACTAAAACAGTCATAATGAATGCAGAGAAAGAGAGAGAGAGAGAGAGAGGGAGGGAGGGAGAGAGAAAGAGAAAGAGAGAGGGAGAGAGAAAGAGAGAGGAGAGAGAGAAAGAGAGAGAGAAATAGAGAGAGAGACAGAGAAAAGAGGAGAAAGAGAGAGAGAGAGAGAGCGAAAGAAAGAGAGAGAGAGAGAAGAGAGAGAGAGAGAGAGAGAGAGAGAGAGAGAGAGAGAGAGAGAGAGAGAGAGAGGAGAGAGAGAGAGAGAGCGTGTGTGGAATGGTATTTGAAGGAAGTGTCAAACAGACGGCAGACAGACAGAAGAAAAAGGAGAAATATCACCCAACTGTTGCACCCGCTGTTGCACGATTTTCCAATGCAACACTTCGACTTCACTCATCTCGTTCTCTCCTGTCTGTTGCTGTGTTGTGTTGTGTGTGTGTGTGTGTGTGTGTGTGTGTGTGGTTGTGTGTGCTGCTGCTGTGGTGTTGTGTGTTGTGTGTGTTGTGTGTGCGGCGTCGGTCGTGTATGTGTGTGTGTGTGTGCGTGTGTTGTGTGTGTGGGTGTGTATTTGTGTGTTGTGTGTGTGTGCGCGCGCGTCGTGCGTATGTGTTGTGTGTGTGTGTGTGTGTGTGGTGGTGCGGCGCGGTATGTGTTGTTTGTGTGTTGTGTGTGTGTGGTGTGTGTGTGTGTGGTGTGTGTGTGGGGTGTGGTGTGGTGTGTGTGTGTTTGCGGGCGCGCTTATGTGTGTGTGTGTGTTTGTGGTGCGCGTATGTGTGTGTGTTTCTGGTGTGTTGTGTGTGTGTGTGTGTGTGTGTGTGTGTGTGTGTGTGTGTGTTTGTATGTGTGTGTGTGTATGCGTGTGTGTGTATGTGGTGTGTGTGCGTGTGTGTGTGTGTGTGTGTGTGTGTGTGTGTGTATGTGTGTGTGTCCCTTTCTCTCTCATCATTTTTTTTTAACCCAGAACGATGAGCGTAAGAAACAAACTGCGACGACATCAAAGCTGTAACCATCAAGTCCGCACAAGCTCAGGTCCCTAGAGTCACATCCAAATCTTTCCACACTTTGTGCATTCAAAAGAGGCGAGACGGGCTGTCCCTGTGGAACACAGGGAACAAAATTGACATGACACCGTCTTTCCCTCAGGGACCATGGTGGAAATCGGCAAAAATGGACCCCCACCTAAAAACCACTCAGGGACAAGAGGTCGCTCGCAGAGAGGTTCTTTTGCATCGACAGCAAATCAGTTTTGCTTCATGAGACTGACTCTGACATTAGTTATTGCGGCCTATGGAGCGCTTCATGAAGATTCCGACAATTGCCTGGAAAGCTACGTCCTCGCTTTCTGGAAGAAAATGATGATAACAGCTTTCAATATTGAAACTGACATAACTGGTCAGACTGTCGCGTGGCATTTGTGGTGCTGTGCAGAAAATTTGATACAGTTATCCTTGATTTTTGCATGGAATTAATGGTGCGGTGCAGAAAATTTGATACAGTCATTCTTGATTTTTGCGTTATACTCTTTGGCCTATCGTGTTGATGACTTTAAAAATGTTACAATTGGCCAGTTGCTTTCTATTTTCGCCCTTGATCTGTTTCATTTTGTATTTCTTTGTTCATTCTTGCGCAGATTTTAATTCTTTCGTTGGATTGAAATATATTCGATGGTATATTGTAAATGACATTGTGCATTATAGAAATGATAAAAAAAAAAAAAAAAAGAAGAAATTTAACAAAAAATGATGCATGCATTCTCTCTCTTTGTGTCTATCTGTACGTCCATCTGTCTGTCTGTCTGTCTCTCTTTCTCTCTTACAGTTTTGTTCTCAGTCTCTGTTTTAGTGACGTACTTGCAGTTATTTCGTCTCCTTTTGACCCTGTACATTCAGCCCAGCATACCTATCCCATCACAACTAAACCTAATGCACCCAGTTTTAATAATTCACCATTGGCAAAAAATGGTCCCTGCAGCGAAAGCAGATGTTGTTAATAATAATTATGTTGTTTGTGTGTTTGTTGATGATGTTACTAAGAATAATTTTGAAAGGAAAAAACATAGCAAAAACGTTTTTAAGAAAAAAAAGAAAAAATAATGGTTTGCGCTTTACAGAGCTACATTGTAAAGTATAGTGCATCAGTATTATTAACCTTAATTTTCCATGATTAAATAATCAAAGAAATGCATTTTGGACGAATTAGACACCCCCCCCCCCCCCCCAAATTCAACAAAAAAGAATTTGAACGTTGAATTATAAACCAAAACATGCATATATTTTCAGTCTTGTAACCTTCAACGAGCGAGCGAGCGAGAGAGAGAGAGAGAGAGAGAGAGAGAGAGAGAGAGAGAGAGAAAGAGAGAGAGAGAGAGAGAGAGGAGAGAGAGAGAGAGAGAGAGAGAGAGAGAGACAGACAGACAGACACAACAGACAGACTGAGAATCAGAATCAGAATCAGAATCAGAAGTTTATTCAGTAGGGCCAAAGCCCCATTTGAAAGGGCGTGAACACATTATAAATATTATGCAAATAATATCTTAATACATCGTCGTTCTTGGACAATGCATAATTGAAATATTTTGGAATAAATACAATATGGGTTCCATAGTCATGTACTTCAATAATACAATAGGAACATATAAATAGGTCTGACAGACACTAGAATTTAACCTTATGACAGGCAAACTCTCTTCTCACACCAATAGACTTTCACTTTAGGATGAGGCAAACTCTCTTCACTTAACAGCTTTATAGACGTATGTTGCCAGATTTCTAATTCTAAGCTCAAGTTTTTGAAGTCATGAGCATTATTTGGTTATGGTAATACTTGGGCTGAATTAACTGCTGTCTCAAATCTTGAAGAGCTGGACAACATAGAATAAAGTGGTTTTCATTTTCAGTGACTTTTGAATAATATGCATTTCGCTGCCACGCTTCTTATCACGTGTTTTATATCTTAATGTATGCACTGACACGTTGGACATACCAAATCTAAACCTTGTGAACACATATCCGATAAATCTGTTAAAATCCAGCAACAAGTATGTTTTGAGCCTCATGAGATTGTTTAAACTTCCTATACTGAGCAAAAACATTACTAGTGTTGATATGATAATCCCAATTTTGCCATCTGCAATCATTCTTTGAACGTTTTAATTAAAAAATTGATACAACCAACACCCTGATTTTCTCAGGCGTATGAAAATCTGTAAGCATTTAATAATCACGGATTTTTGAGGTTCAATTTATTTTTCCTCTGCTGGCTAAATTTAATAGCATTTTATATGCCTTATAAGGCAATCACCCTTCACCCATATTCGTTAGTTTTAGCCAGCATCAAATACAATAAACGCTTGGGTTTACAGTTAAGGGATTTGATTTGATGTTCTAAATTGAACTCCTAAATATTTTCTTCAACATAAACAGCTGAACACTCTCAGTCACCATAGCTGTTTGCTCTAGACTCCATATTTCTGAACCATAAATTAAATTGGTTAAATTGTCGTATCAAACAATTTCAAAAATAGTTATAATGAATTCCGATTTAGTTTCTTCAGTTTACTTAAAAACTGAATGCAGCTCATTTTGTTCTTCTTGTTAGATCTTGATATGCAAAATGAAAACTAGCTCTTGTTGAGAACAATGTTCCTAAATACCGATATGCGTAAACAACGGCCATCCTTGTATTGTTATAGAACCATTTCTCAGTATTCGCTAAAAATCCCCTTCCGAAAGACATTACTCTGGTCCATGTTTACTTTAAGCTGTAAATGACACGCTGCTCTGTAGAAATTGTTTAGCTGTGTCTGTAAACCAACTGCAGTTTCTGATAATAAAACAATGTCATCAGCAAACAATAGAATAAACAGATCAATCATTTCATTGATCATGTTTGCGCCGTGCCTACTATCATTAATTACTTCGAGAGCAAGTTCATTTATAAACAAAGATAAAAGAATGGGACTACACACATCACCTTGATTCACTCCATTTGTACAAGTAATGCAACTAGTACACTGTGTACCACATCGTACACTTGCTTTCAAAGAAGCAGACATACTCTTAATACATTTAGGTATCTTACCTTTAATACCATTCTTAAAAGCTATGTAGTTTATCTTTAATACCATTCTTTAACAATACAGGCCATAGAAGTTTTCATGAAACTGAATCAAACGCTTTTTCGAAGTCAACGAAAGCTACAGAATTTTCTGTTAAAGATAAACTGCTTCTGAATAATTGCCAGTGATGTGAACATGTGATAAGTTTTTGAATAATTCTTTTTAAAACCTGCCTGGTATTCGCCTGTGATATTGTTGTAGTCAGGCATTCCTGTAACCTTGAATGATAACAGAGCTACACAGTTTGCTGCTGATGTTACTCAAAGAAATGCCTTTGTCATCACCATCACCATCATCATTATCATCGTATGTCCTGCCGCACGGCCTTGGCGATTATGGCCCTTCATACGAATCTATACCTTGTCACTGCAAATACATTTCCCGCCCTCTCTGTCTCCAGCCACCCTGCAAGTCCGTCCAATATTTTCTCCCTGGATCTACCTGGTGTTCTCTTTCCTTCCAGCTGCTTTCCTGTTGTGACCAGGTGCTCTAATTTCTCTTTCCTCAAAAAATGTCCTATAAATGTTGCTTGTCTATTCCTAATCTTCTTTATTAATGATCTTTTTGTGTCTGCCTCCTTCAAGACAGTCTCATTTGTTTTCTTTGCTGTCCATGGAACTCACAACATTCTTCTTAGAAACCACATTTCAGTTGCCCCAATTTTGTTGTGACTTTGCGTCACAAACGTACAATAGTATCGGTTCTATATGACATTCAAGAACTCTCTTCCTGATGTAAATTGATAGGCATTTGTTGGTAAAAACGCTTTTCATCTTCTTCAATGCTGTTTTAGTTTGGCCGATTCTGTTGACTATTTCTGATGTGCCTCTGCTGTCTGGTGAGACGACCGTTCCCAGATATTTAACCTTATCAACCTGTCCCGGTGTTGTCCCATTTGCTGTTATTTTGCATGAGGGGATTTCTTGTTTTTTTAATTGCTGTTTAGCTCCAGCCCCTTTTTTTTGCTTCCTATTTCTATTATATTCACAAGGTTTTGTAGGTCTTTTTTATTTTCTGCAATTAGCACGGTGTCATCTGCGTAACGAATGTTGTTTATCATTCTCCCTCCAACCTCTATCCCAGCGCATTCTTCTAGGTTTCTCATGATGGTTTCGCTGTAAAGTGAAAACAAATCTGGTGACAGAACACAGCACTGCATTACTCCTCTTTTGATATTTTGGAAAGAACTTACGTGATTTTCTATTCTCATTGCTGCTGTTGGTTCCCAATACATAGATCTGATTATTTTTTAAGTCTTTTCCATCAATATTGATTTCTAGTTGGTTGATCAATTCCTCGTGTCTTACCCGATCAAAAGCTTTGGTATAATCAACAAAGCATAAATATAAATCCTTATTCAGCTCGACTGACCTCTCTATGATAGTTCGTAGGATGAGCATGGCATTAATAGTTCTTTTCCCTTTGACAAATTCACACTATTCTGTTACTTGTCCTCATCATGATTATTCTTAATACGATTTTTGTTACATGACTAATCAAGCTGATTGTACGATGGAGTTCGCCTCCTATAGCCCCGGCTTTCTTTGGAAGTGCAATGAAAATTGATTTTGACATATCTTTGGCGATTTCTTCGGTGTCATACATTTCATTAAATGGGACTGTTATTTTCTCAATACCAAATTCTTCGAGGACCTCATTCATTTCTGTAGTAATGTTGTCTGGTCCTGGGACAATTTACCGGTTTCATCTTTTTCAATGCTACTCTAACTTCATCTTTCATTATGGGTGGTCCTTCAGCATCTTATTTACAATGTGTTCTTTGTTTCTGTCTTCGTTAAAAAGGTTTGTACTGTACTTTCCCCATCTATCTAATATTTTGTTGTTTTTTTCTCATGAAAAGCGTACCATATTTCGATTTTAAGCAACCAGTTGATGCGCATGTCTTTTTCCTATGGGCAATTTCTTCAATGTTTCTATACATAACTAGCCAAGCTTCCTTAGCTTCAATGCACCTATTCCTGATTTTTACTTGTTTATGTTTTTGTATTCTTCTTCTTTTCCCTTTGCTTTCCTCCGTTCTTCCTTCAAGCCTGTACTTTCTTCTGTCATCCAGTTCTTTTTAGCTTTTCTTTCAACTCTAGAGATTTCTTTACAAGCTTCATTTATCGAGTTTCTCGGCTTTGTACATTGTTCCTAACTGTCATCAACGTCCCTCAGAACACTGAATTTGTTTGAACATGTACGTTAAATTTTTCACCAGTCGATTCATCTGTCTTTAAGAGACAGAGATGTAATTTGATGTTACATTTGGTCTGTTTTCTTTTGTTTAGTTTCAATCTAAATCTTCCCATTACAGGACTGTGGTCACTGTTGCAGTCTCCGCCTCGTAGTGTTTTTGCTATCAGTAAAGAATTTCTAAATCTTTTATTTATCAAGATGTAATCAATTTGATTTTTTGTACTATCTCCTGGACTCATCCATGTCCATTTTCTTCTGTAAGGCTGTTCAAACCAGGTGTTTCCTACTGAGTATTAATCTGTGCCCATTCCACAAGTTTCTCTCCCTTTTTATTTTGTGTACCAAGGCCATGAGGTCCAACTATATCCTCCACCCTCTCCTATCCCACTTTAGCATTATAACATCCTGTTATTATTGTAACTTCCTGTGATTAGGCTTGATCCTTGGCCGTCTTTAATACTTCGTAGAAGTTGTCAATTTCGTCTTGAGTACTTGCGATGTTGGTGCATATACTTGGATGATGTTGATATCAAATGGCTTGCCATCCAACTTGACCAGCAAATTCGGTTTGGCACAGCCCAATATCCCTTGATAGATCTTGACTTGTCCTTTTCTATTATGATGCCTACTCCTCTTTCATGTGTGTTTCCACCAGAATATATAATTGTATGGTTGCCTGATGTTGTCATGCCTGCCCCCTTCCATTTCACTTCCCCTAGTCAATATTGATGTTCAACCTTTCCACCTCCATCTTGACATTTTCCAATTTTCCCCTTTGCAACAAAGTGCCTCTGTAGATATTTGGATCATTAACGTTTCCCTTTTCAAATAAAAAAAGAATGATGGATTCTGTCACTTATGTGGATATTGACCAACATTGAACAAAAAATTGAAATATTCAACTAGGAATTTCACCACCTCATCTCCTCCATTTTTCAAGAGCTCCCCAGTCCTGCGGCTTTTCCACATTTTAATTTCCTTAATGATAACAAGATTCCTTGTTTTGAAATAGGGCGATCTAGAACACCATCACTACCGCTATCGTCACCATCAACAACATCCCTATCATCTCTATCGTTACCATCACCATCATCAATGCCATCCCCATTATCATCACAACCACAATTATCACCATCATCACAATCAAGACCATTAAGAATAAGATCAGATACATCGCTGTTAATAATAACACTGCCACAGGGAGAATTCTCATTATCAAGTACACCTTTGAAATACTGAAACCAATTTTGAACGGAAATCAAGTTAGGTTGAAATAACTTTTTATTGGAGATTTTACGCATGTAGCACCAGAAATGTTTCTGGTTATCCACATACACGGTTAGATTGTTCAAATTTACATTATGGTGTTCCTTTCTCTTTCTGTGTAATAATTTTTTTATACTTCCTTCTAACTTCACAAAACGTGGCTCAATCTTCAGACTTTAACGACTTTTTAAACAGCTTCAACTGTCCTCTGTTCGCCTACGAGCTTTATGTTCATCATCATATCGTACTTCCGACTTCTTCTGACTGATATAAATTGTCTTTTTCATACATTCAGCTTGCTGTCCTAAACAACAATTGAATATTTCCAGCGCTTCATTGACATCAACATTTATTAAATCAGCGGCAGGTGAAGTGTTTGCTTTGTTTCTATAAAATGGATATTGTTACAATACTGTTAAGCATAATCAGAATTCCATACATATTTTTTGACATTTTCTTATTGTGATTGACAATTTCTGTTGCAAACCTTAAGTGGTTCTTGGTATCAAAGCAAAACTCTAGAGGCTGATGTTGGAGGTCTGTCGTTTCAGAAAATTCCAGTCAACAGCATTCTTGTATTGTGGAATATAAATTTTCAGAAGCTAAAAAATAATCGTTCACACTACTGCCTGTGTCTGAAATGAATGTATAACGACCATGAAGGTCGCCACTACATACTCCATTCAAATTAAACAAACCAAAAGCAATACATAGATTCAACAGTATTTTGCCATGCAAGTTTAGCTCTGAAACTTCTGACTGTCTTGACAGATTTACAATTTCTTTTTCTTTACTAGAAACAGGAAGATCAAATCGATTACAACTGACAGAACATACCTTTGATGTTCTGGCACTCAAATCTCCACTTAGAAGAATATTAAACATTATCAATTGATAACAGTTTATCAGCTAATACGTCTTCTAAACACACAATAATATTTTCAACATCAAAAGTCGTATAATAGGAAGAACTAATAAGAGAAATATATACACACAAATAAAGTATACTTTTTTAAAAACGAAATAGAGTTTTATTGAGCAAAAGACACAGCTTATTATCTTGGTCGCATCTAAGTTCTTTAACATATGGGACCAAATCAGTTTTAATCAAACAAACCACACCCCCTGACCATCTACCTTGTTTTGACAGCTTCAAAGCTGGTTTACAAAATATTGTATAGTTTGGGAATAAACAGCTTTCTTGGCGCTCCACAAAAGTTTCTACAAAACAAGCAAAGTTGAAAGAGGTAATATACTTAATCATTCTATCGTTCAGTTCATATAAGAGACCTTCCACATTTCAGTGAAGAAAAGATAATGACTGAGTACAAAAATGTGTTTACTGTACTTTTAACATTAAGTGTATTTTCACATTTGCTTTTGCTTTACTTACATTTACACGTTCTTCACGATCATCTTGGACTGATACCATCCTGTCAAACGTTTTTTTACTTGTTCACTTTCTTGAAGGGAACACGTAAGGGAGGGAGTTGAGGAAAAGTGGAGGGACGTGTTACGACATGCACGACATACCTGCACGGTATCTTGGCTTTTCAACACATCATATGAACCTTCACTAAAATTTTGAAAACCGGTGTTGAGGGAGAATTTGTTACCTCTTTGTATTTCCGTAAGATACTTTGATTTTGAACATGTTTGTTTTAAATTGGGTCGGCCAGACACCCATCTAATTTCTTTCACTTCATCATTTTTTCGTCACCTTTCCAAACTTTTTACCCTCAGTGACGAGGCGATCATGTATCATTGTGTCCCTTTTGTTGCTATCTCAAGTTGTTTTCAAGGGAGGTCCCAATCGTTTTATAATATCGCATACTCTCTAGGTAAAGTCTTCCCCTATAAATATTTGACTGTTGTTCAGTTTTTTCTTTGCTCTGAGGATTTCTTATTTATCTTTATAGAAAATATACCTGACGATGACTGGGGAGTTTGGTTTTAGTGTTTAGGAGATGTACACGGTCAAAGTGTATTGTTTTTGGAAGTTCTAGTTTATCTGTTAGCATGTCCTTTAACATAATCTTCACAGTCCTTCTTTGTTTCAACAAGATTCTTTTGAAAACCATACATTACACTATTGTTTCTTTTGGAACGACCTTTAAGATCATCCATTTTTCTTTCAATCTGTTCACATCTGTCCTTCAATACTATGTTCTCTGCTTTAATAAAAGTGATTCTCTGCAGTCATATCACGAATTGTCTCTATCAGCACTTCATCTCTCAGTTCATTGACTGTCACATGTAGATTTTTTTGTTCATCGGTCATACGGTCAAATTTGTGTAGGTGTACGAAATAGAAGTAATAATGTCCTTCAATGTTGGGTCGTTTGACAATCCCTCACCTGATACAGAACGGCCGTGATCTGGAAGTGAAGGGTGGTCAGCACTAGCACGGCGTGTGGCACCATCGCTGGTCAGTCAGGACCGCTTCAGGGTACTGCTCTGGTTGGACCTAGGCCCGGGGTTCTGCTCCACATCGCTGTAATGAAGTAAAATGTCGCTGAAGTTTAAAGTGGTGAGGACTAGGCCTAGCATGACACTGGTGACACAGGTTCTAGCTTTCAAAACACGAAGTGTCATGGCTTACTGAAATTTACCTGCTTGGCCATAAAGTTGATGAAAATGGCGACACAGCCACCACAGCGGACTCTGAATTCCACTCCTGCCAGAAGCTTGATGACTTCAGGTCAATCTGCAAAAGTCAGTCTCAGTCAGGTACTGCGTTATTAACGTAACATGTTAACTGAGTGCAGAGATCTGAAAAACGTGACCACTTCCTTTCGCTGACAGAGTTCACTCCCAGAGAGAAAGGAGAGAGAGAGAGAGAGAGAGAGAGAGAGAGAGAGAGAGAGAGAGAGACAGAGAGAGAGAGAGACAGAGACAGAGAGACAGAGAGACAGAGAGAGACAGAGAGAGACAGAGAGACGAGAGAGACAGAGAGAGCAGAGAGAGCGGAGACAGAGAGAGAGAGACAGAGAGAGACAGAGAGAGACAGAGAGAGCAGAGAGTCAGAGAGACAGAGAGACAGAGAGACAGAGAGAGACAGAGAGACAGAGAGAGACAGAGAGACAGAAAACAGAGGAGCAGAGAGACAGAGAGAAGAGACATATCAACAGGATGAAAGAGACAGAACAATGAGACAGCATTTCCCGGATGAAGAACAGACACCCTGAATGCACTTTTGTTACAAATTACCCTTATCATCAGTTTTTACTAGTTTAATTAATCATTTTTCTCTTTCTTCAATTTTCTTGCCGCACTATTCTCGGGGTAATAATCATATGTTTGCTTTGTCGATATTCTTGTTTAGAGAGGTACGTGTGTAATGTCTACGGTTTGTATGGAGGACCAGCTGTGCACCTTACCAAATGGCAGCTTCTGTTCAACCAGGAGTTTGTGATGGTGTCTTAGAAAGTTTATGTCAGATACGAAGAAGGCATCAGATTATTAGTCCTTATGGTACTGTGGTTAGGATAATGGACTACCGACTAGAAGGTTGTGGGTTCGAAACTCCGTCAGTCCTTCGAAAACGATTGCATGAATTTTCGGCCTCATTCATCTCCTACTCAGAGTTGAGTAATGCCTAATTTGGCGCTCATCCACTTCACATATGCGTAATTCAGGATGTTGCTAAAGTTTCTGATCAACACCAGAGGTGCCAGTGTGCTGATCAACACCAGAGGTGCCAGTGTGCTGATCAACACCAGAGCTGTCAGTGTGCTGATCAACACCAAAGGTGCCAGTGTGCTGATCAACACCAGAGGTGTCCAGTGTGCTGATCAACACCAGCGGTGTCAGTGTGCTGATCAACACTAGAGGTGCCAGTGTGCTGATCAACACAGAGGTGCCAATGTGCTGATCAACACTAGAGGTGCCAGTGTGCTGATCAACACAGAGGTGTCCAGTGTGCTGATCAACACCAGAGGTGCCAGTGTGCTGATCAACACAGAGGTGCAGTGTGCTGATCAACACCAGAGGTGCCAGTGTGCTGATCAACACCAGAGTGTCAGTGTGCTGATCAACACCAGAGGTGCCAATGTGCTGATCAACACCAGAGGTGCCAGTGTGCTGATCAACACCAGAGGTGTCAGTGTGCTGATCAACACCAGAGGTGTCAGTGTGCTGATCAACACCAGAGGTGTCATATACGTCGTGTGCTGATCAACACCAGAGGTGTCAGTGTGCTGATCAACACCAGAGGTGTGAGTGTGCTGATCAACACTAGAGGTGCCAGTGTGCTGATCAACACCAGAGGTGTCAGTGTGCTGATCAACACCAGAAGTGTGAGTGTGCTGATCAACACCAGAGGTGTCAGTGTGCTGATCAACACCAGAGGTGCAGTGTGCTGATCAACACCAGAGGTGTGAGTGTGCTGATCAACACCAGAGGTGTCAGTGTGCTGATCAACACCAGAGGTGTCAGTGTGCTGATCAACACCAGAGGTGTCAGTGTGCTGATCAACACCAGAGGTGCCAGTGTGCTGATCAACACCAGAGGTGTCTGTGTCTTGTATATTGTACTGGGCCTGGTTGACACCAAGATATATTATGACAGTAAATATTGTACTGGGCCTGGTTGGCACCAAGATATATTATGACAGTAAATATTGTACTGGGCCTGGTTGACGTCAAGATATATTATGACAGTAAATATTGTACTGGGCCTGGTTGACACCAAGATATATTATGACAATAAATATTGTACTGGGCCTGGTTGACGTCAAGATATATTATGACAGTAAATAATATATATATTGGGCTTGGTTGACGTCAAGATATATTATGACAGTAAATATTGTATTGGGCCTGGTTGACGTCAAGATATATTATGACAGTAAATATTATATTGGGCTTGGTTGACGTCAAGATATATTATGACAGTAAATATTGTACTGGGCCTGCTTGACGTCAAGATATATTATGACAGTAAATATTGTACTGGGCCTGGTTGGCACCAAGATATATTATGATAGTAAATATTGTACTGGGCTTGGTTGGCACCAAGATATATTATGACAGTAAATATTGTACTGGGCCTTGGTTGACGCCAAGATATATTATGACAGTAAATATTGTACTGGGCTTGGTTGGCACCAAGATATATTATGACAGTAAATGTTGTATTGGGCTTGGTTGACGCCAAGATATATTATGACAGTAAATATTGTACTGGGCTTGGTTGACGTCAAGATATATTATGACAGTAAATATTGTACTGGGCTTGGTTGGCACCAAGATATATTATGACAGTAAATGTTGTACTGGGCCTGGTTGACGCCAAGATATATTATGACAGTAAATGTTGTATTGAGCCTGGTTGACGTCAAGATATATTATGACAGTACATATTGTACTGGGCCTGGTTGACGTCAAGATATATTATGACAGTAAATGTTGTATTGAGCCTGGTTGACGTCAAGATATATTATGACAGTAAACGTGGAGTACAGCCCTGCCACACAGTCTCAATCTGAGAGGGAACTCCACAACATCATTCTTATCATCCTCAACGTATTCGTCGTCATAGCATTGCAAAAGTCCCCCGTGGGGATGCCGGGGGCTCTTTCAGTGTACATAGTATCCCCAACACCTGGATATTCTGTGCTAGAAATTTCCTCTTTTCTGTCACTCTCTTTGGTTCTACCTTGTTCCTTTGCTTTCTGCCATTTCTTCCTATCATTTTCTGCCTTGCTGGTCCATTCACCTGCATGTGTTCGATAAAGTCTTATGTACTTTCTCTTAAGATTGATAATTGGGTACATGTATTAAGTGCATTTTTTGTTCTAGGGAAATGATATGCAAAAGCAATTTTAGGTAACTTAGGCCCGTTTTATATGCTTTAGTGTTCTTAGTTATGATGAAATATTCAGGTATGTGTGATGAAATGGGCGGAGTGGTCAACGCAAGGGGCGTTTTCTTAGACTACTGTATGTGCGCGAATGCATTGACATGTGTATTTAATTTTCTATTCTTTTTTTTCCCTGTTGAAGCACTGTGTGTGTATTGAAACAGTTTTAGCACTGATATGGCTCTACATAGTCGGATGGGCTTTACGCAACATTAAGAACAATAAGAAAAGAAAGCGCTGTCAACACTGTTCCAATTTCTGTGGCCATTAGTGGCATTAAAAATGGGACCCCCTCCCCCCAAAACACAAACAAACAGATAAAAGAAAAAAAAAAAACATAGAAAAGAAAAAAAAAAATCAGAATGATTGGAATATTACAACGTATTGAAGCATATATTCTCACAGGCTGAAACCACGTTCGAGTTTTCACCACTGAGACAATCATCAGTCATCATGTATGGTCATTGATGATCCCCATGGATGATGAAGTTACGTAATGTCTCATCTAACAAGACTCGAAACGTTTCACAACAACATATAACAATAAAACTTTATAACACTATGAACACATTGACTCGGGCAAGCAGCTGGTGACAACAAACAGCAGCATGAAAAATATCTCTCTGTCTCTCTTTGTGTCTGTTTCCCTCTCTGTTTGTCTGTCTCTCTGTCTCTCTGTTTCTCTTTTTCTGTCTGTATGTCTCTCTGTCTGTCTGTCTGTCTCTCACTCGCACCTCCCTCGCTCGCTCCCTTTCTCTATAAGAAGCATGCTCTTCAGTACAGACACAATACAATCTAAAACCGAAATTCTAAAAGAAACTATTCCTGACAACAGAAATGTTATTCAAACAGATTGTCTGTTCTCTTGGCTAAAGGGTTAATCACTGGCTATATGGGCATACTACTAATACTGATAATGTAAAACTAACAACAACATCGACAAGAGTAATAAACAAAAACAACAACGAGAAGCTGACAACAACAACATAATCGTTGATAATAACAAGAAGCAGATGATGAAGAGAAAAAGCATAATGATGATGATTATGCTGCTGCTGATTCTCCTGATAATGATAAGTAATAATAATGATGATGATGATAATAATAACAATGATAACAACAACAACAACAATAATGATGATGATGATGATGATAAATTAGTAATAATGATGACACTGTTACTACTATTACCGCTCCTACTACTTATCATAATGATGATAATGACGATGATAATAATAACATACTACTACTTATAAAAATAACAACTAGAACAAGAACAATAACAAGAACAACAAGAACAAGAACAAGAACAACAACAGCAACAATGATAATAAAAATGACAACACTGCTACTGCAACTATTACTACCACTACTTTGATATTGTTGATATGAACTTGGTGATGATTATAATGATGACAATAAAGGAAAAGATAAGCAGAATAAACAAAAAACACACTACCACGCTGAACCTACGTGCTGTCAGTTTTGGCTCTTTAAAGCTGACATAGAGGCAAGAATGAAATGTCCTCCAGCAGCCAGCCTGACCAATACGTGTCAGCCACAAAGCCCCAGTCTAAAAGCCATGTTTATTCCTGGGACTGGCCTTTCACTCAAATCTGCCCCATCCCCAAACTCTCTTGGAGTTAGCTCCCATGTTGTCGCTGACATGAACAAACGAGACCCGCATGTTGTGACGTGATCACTTGCAAAACTTGCGCACGCGCGACTTGCATCATAGCACGTGTTTTGAAAAGGGCACGCACAAGCGTTGAACTGTAATGGCCGTTAGAGCTTGTTGATGTCGTCTGTTAGAGTGATTCTGCGAGCAATAGTAAAGCTTGTTGTTTCTATTGGTTAGAGTGATTGTGTAACGAGTATTAAACCATGTTTATGTTTTATATTACACATAGAATGATGTTGCAAAGACCATTAGAACTTGTTGATGCTTTCGATTAGAGTGATTCTGCAAGGGGTGTTATAGCTTCTTAACGATTTTTGTTAGGGTGAGTCTGCAACGAGTATTAAAGGTTGTTGAAACTTTCCATGTGCGCGCACACGTATCTGTAAGTGCGCATGGCTAAGTGTGCATGCGCACCCATACATACATGCAATCATGCGTGTGCATTTGTGTGTGTGTGTGTGTGTGTGTGTGCGTGCGCACGCGCGCATGTATATGCTTGTGTGCGTGTGTTTAGTGTGTTTATATACATTATATATATATATATATATATGTACATACATATATATACATATGCATGTATCTTTGTGTGTGTGTGTGTGCGTGTGTGTGTGTGAGTGTATGTATGTGCGCGTGTGTGTGTATGCGTGCACTGCGTGTATGTATACGTGATCGTGTGTGTGTGTTTCTCACTCAGCATTCTCCCAGCCCAGAACGATGACAGTAAAGTTGTGAAGCAAACTGTGACGACACCACAGCAGTAACTGGACGGTCCACACACGATTCACTTTCCTTGAATCACACCCAAACCTTTCCCCGCTTTCTCTGCGCACTCAACCAGGCTTTGTGTGGACTTCCCATGGGGAGCACAGGGCACAAAATCAACACGACACTGTACTTCCCTAAGGGACCATAGTGCAATTCAGCGAAGATGGGCCCCACTTAAAAACCGCTGGGCGGAACGAAAAGTGACAAGGGGGTGCTGACAGAGAGCTCTTTAAGCATCGAACAGCAATAATGACATTTTCTGAAAGCAAAATTAGTTAACAGCCCTTCAGTGTTGAAACGAACAACAGGAACATGATCATCGCTTAGTATTGGTGATGTTGCCATTATTATCAGTTGCATTCTCAAATAAAACAATCCCAAACAATATATCAAAACTGGATTCCCACATCGTTGCCTTCATGTTAAGAGATGCGAAGATTTTTCTCAACAAATGATCATCAAACGAGTTAATAAACAGTGTAAAGCACTAATGAATGAACATGTATACACAGGAATGAAAACGTTATGTATAAAAAATGTAAGTCATTGTATGCAATAATTCGCTGGCAGAATCAACTCAAATTCCAATGAGAGTAACTGTTCATGATGGTAATAGTGTCTAGCTGCTGATTACCCAGTGACAAAAATTGCACAAACAGCTGGCTGCTAAATACCTGGTGATAAAAATTATACAAAGGTCTCAAACAGTATGTTAGCTTTTAAGTGTTCCACTTTTAAGCAGGTTTATAGCGTGGCAAACAATTCAGCAAAATCAAAAATTAGTTTCTCGCCCAAATCTGTTCTTTCCCACTGAAGTCTGTGTAACACTGTTCAAGGCCATCACCATTAATGACAGGCTCAATCATCATCTAGAACACTATCTGCATCTGCTGATGAACAAACATTGCCTGGACAGCAATTTCTTTCTTTTCAGCCAGTGTCAGAATAAACAATGGAAACTGTGATTGTAAAACTCAAAACGAAAATCCTGCTAACTGGATCCCTTCTGGCTTTTCTTTTTTCTGACTGTCTTCATTCACCACTTCTATAGGTTACTAACACCGTTAATGAGTCCATGGCCATTGGTGTTTTTCCCACAGAATACAAAGTAGCCATTGTCAGTCGTTTGCTTAACAAAGCCTCACTTGACACCAATCAGCTTATAAAAACTATTGGCCAGATTCCAACCTCTCTTATCACAAAGGTTATCTATCACTTTGAGACAATTGTCCTCTCCCAGCTTCCTGACTGTTTCAGTTCCAGTGATCTTCTTGATCCACATCAACCTGCCAACACAACTGGTCACAGCACAGAAACAGCTTTACTTAGACTCCTCCATGATCTTCTTGTGATATCAACGATGACAACATTTCAATTTTATGTCTCCTTGACATATCGACTGCTTTTTGTACAAGAGACCATAACATTCTTCTTTCTTGGCTTGAGTCACATGGACTTTGTAATATTGCGCTTTCATGGTGTGAGTATTATCTCAGCGGTCAAACCGAAAAGTCTCAACAAATAGCCTCCATTCTCGGAAATATCGTTCAACTGTACATCCCACAACGCTAAGTTCTTGGACCTGCACCGTTTGTTCTCTACACTAGATCAACCAACATCTAGTGTTATTGCCTGTCATTCTCTGTCACATGAAAACTTTGCAGGTGATACCCAACTCTATCACCAGTTTAACAGATGCTGATCGACGATTTCTACCACTCAAAAGTGTGTAGGTGAAGTTAGATTTTGGATGAAAGAATACACTTTAGCTAAATGATGTTAAGACAGAAGCATGCTCATCATTCCATCAAAGCTCCAGAAGCGTTCATCTCTTTCATCTGCCATGTCTATTTATGGCATTGACATTTTATTCTCACACAGGTCCGTAACCTTGGTGTCACATTCAATCAGACACTTTCCTTTAAACAACAGATTTTCAACATTTGCAAAGTGGCGCATGGCCTATGTACAACTCAGAAATATCAGTGCTATTCGCCATTAGGTTTTCACTGCCGGTATCAAAGTGCATATTTGTTCATTTGTTCGATCACGGCCTGATTATTACATTGCACTCTTGGCGGTTCTTCCAGAATATCTTCAGACTCCAGAAAGTTCAACGCCCATGGTGCAGCACCCATAACAGTAAAAGTGGACTTATAACAGATAGACAGAAGAACACAGCCTTAAGAGAGAAATGGAACTTACAAAATTGGGTTTTGTAGGGGGGGGGGGGGGGAGGGGAGGGGTTTTAACAGATGGAAAATAAAAGAGATGAAAAGATATGGCCAAACTGATTTTTAGATCAGTCAACCATGTTTGTCACATTATTTTCTGATGCAGCGATATTACTCTCTTTCTCTTTTCTCTGTGTGTCTGTGTTTCTATTTTTCGCTTTTCATTCTCCCAGCTCAAAACAATGAGCGTAAAGCTCAGAAACAAACCGCGACGACGTCAAAGCTGTAACCATAATGTCCACACAAGTCCTGGTCCCTGGAGTCACATCCAAACCTTTTGGCGTTTTGTCCATGCATTCAACGCAGCAAAGACCGGCTGTCTTGGGGAAAGCACAGGGAACAAAACTGACACGACACCGCCTTTCCCACAGGGACCATAGCGCAAATCGCCAAAGATGGACCTCCACCTAAAAACCACTCAGCGAAACGAAGAGG
>JAPXFY010000032.1:19426171-19441171 GCA_030674185.1 Monoplex corrugatus
TGTATATATACATATATGTATATATATATATATATGTATATATACAGAGAGACAGATGGAGACAGAGAGAGACAGAGAGAAAGAAACAGAGAAAGAAACACAGAGAGAAAGAAACAGAGAGAGAGAGAGAGAGAGAGAGAGAGAGACAAACAGACAGACAGACACAGACAGACAGACAGACAGACAGACAGACAGAGAGCGCTCGTAGATGTATGCACACACCATCATTACGCTCAGTTTGCTGTATCTCTTCCTGTCCTGTTCTGTCCTCAGTCACACCTCACAACACGATGATTACAACAAGAACAGAAATCAGAAACAGCAACACTAAACTGAAGCATCGATTTCACAGCGAATCGATCCACCACCAGCACCAGCTCCAGCACCATCACCACCTGCACCGGCACTGCTACCAGCTCCACCAGCACCACCAGTAACAGTACAGCCATCGTTACGACTCTCACCCCCACCCTCCACGCCGAAACGATCCAGCAAGCGTTACTACAAAAGGCAGTCACCTCGACCACTTCCTGCAGCCAACACGAACCGAACACAAGCCCCTTAATCCTGGAGTAACCCAATCAGGGAGTTAACTGCCCGTGTACGTGTTAATGGTTCCAGCCCAGAAAGATCTCCAGGGATGGAGCCGCCACTGAAGACGAGCAGTCCTTTTCTGTAAGGAAGAAGGAGTCATGTCCGGAACCGGAAGAACAAGCGGAATTAAGTGTGGACAAGATTGACAGGAGATTACCATTGGTTGTTGGGAATACTGACGTTGTGTGTTTATATGCTGTGATTATGTGGTTGTTGTTGCACATTTTGATACTATTGATTGTTGCGTATTTTCATGTTATAATTATGTTGAAAGCTAATGGGAAGGGAGTGTTCATGTGTGTGTGTGTGTGGTGGTGGTCATTGGTTTAATGTCTATTCACTTAAGTGATTTTAGACAAAAAAAACAAAACAAAAAAAACAACAACAAAAAACCCCATAATAATTGATAACAATGATAATAATGATAAATAAATGATAAATAAAAGATAAAACAAAATAGATAAATAAATGAACAAACAAAAAAAAAAAAAAAAAAAACCCCGAAGCGATGTTGGGAAGGGGAGTAGAAATAGGAAGGGTAAATGCAGGTGTTTTACGTGTAGTCAATTTTGGTTTAAAAAAAAAAAAAAAAAAAATGAAAATATAAAAATATTAAAAAAAAAAGTTCAAGTTTAAATTCATATTACTTTTAGCCCACTCGAGCATCAAAAAACATATTCGGGCTGAAACCATGTGAAAAACAAGTAAGAAGCAAGGACAATGCAAATGTCGGAGGAAAGCATAAACATGACAAATGAAGTAGCATACTACAACAAATATTACAATAAACTAGCTAACTGTAACTATGAACAGGAAGATGAACGAATTATAAATATTGAACTATTGGACTTTTAGATAGGCTGACGAAAATTCATATGTCAATAATGATGATTCAAATATGTCGGAAATTGTGTGAGTAGAAAGTATCGGAATGTATCACTTTATACTAATGCAAGAAAGTAAATGACTGGTCGTTATTTTCTGTCCACAAAGACAGGCAATATTTCTGGTGTACTTTGTTTTGAATGCTCGAGTTTCCACCTATACATAAGGGACTGTATATATCTGTTTGTAGTAGATTGTTTACTGATTTTGCTGATTTTAAAATCCATGCTATTAGTATTGTACTTTTTCTGATTATCTTGAAACAGTTTCCAAACATAGGCGTCTACTAAATTACAAGATTCATTTAAAGAGGGAGAAAGCTTTATGTTGTTTGATTCTGGTGAACCCTAAGCTCCTCGTTTGGCAGTCCTGTCAACCACATCGTTATGATGAAACGAACAATGAGATGGCATCCAACAAAAAGTAAGATCAGTTCCTCTTAGGGATAAGTAATGAATTAAATGGCTAATTTCTATTACCATTTCAGATCTAGTGTCTAATTTCATTAATTCAAGAGCCTGAAGCACTGATTTAGAATCAACGCAGAAAAGGATTTGTGATATATTTCGAGGATAATTTACTAAGTAATTTCAAAGCCATCAGTATTGTAAGAGTTCAGCTGTAAATATTGATTTGTTGGGTCCTATATGGAAAGATTTCTCTATTTTAAGAGCTGGTATTAGAAACGCAGAACCTGCTATTTTCTCAATTAATGAGCCATCTATGTAGATTTTTAAATGATTGGGATAAAAGTGTTCAATATGACATTTAACTCGACTCGCTAATAAGTTGATATTATCTTCTTTCTTTAAATCAGTGTGGTGTATATCAAAGTTTGCTCTTAAGAGTTCCCAACTGGGTACTGGAGAAAAAGAAGGTCTTATAGATATAGGATCCGCTTCTAAATCAATTCCAGAGCCATTCATGATGTCGTATGTATACGTTGCAAGTGTGGCTTGTGAAGATATTGATTTAGCTCGTTTTGGAAAATCAATGTCTGATCTTAAATTTATATCAGGTCTCAAAACATTTTCAGTGGTGGTATTTCTTAGCAGAAATTTGGTAGAGACGAGTTTCCTTTGTTCATCAAGCGGCAACGTATCAATTTCACCGTATGTACGGAGGTTGGAAGCATGCATCGGAGGACCAAGCGCAAGTTTAAAACTTTTGCATTCTATACTTTGTAGTTTTTGTAGTAAGTGTCTAGGTGCACTAAAGAATATTTCTTGGGCATCTGTTAGTTTAGATTTAATGAGAGATTTACATAGATGTACAAGTGTTGATGGATTATGTCCCCATGGTTGTTTGCACACTATTTTCAAAAACTTTAGACTCTTTTGGGCTTTTGTGAATAAGTAGTCGACATGCAGATTCCATGATAATTTTGCTGTAAAGAAAACACCTAAGAATTTAATGGTTTGGTTATACTGAAGAACGGTATCTCCTAGTTTAAAGGTGGGCATTATGTCCGGGTTAGACCCACTATTAAATAAAATTATCTTTGTCTTCTCCGTAGATAGATGGAGCCCATTTTCTGCCATGTATTGCGCTATTTTGTCAAGTTCTAATTGATAAAGTTTGCGTGTATAGTTGATACTACGAGAAGGAGTTTTCCTCTTCATGTTTACCGGCATCCACATGTATAGATCATCAGCATACTGGACTAATGTGACATCTTTAGATATTCTACTTGGTAAATCATTCATTAGTATCATAAAAAGGAGAGGTGCTATAACTGATCCCTGTGGGATACCCATTAGAAGGGTTCGTTTTTTGAATACACGTTTCCAATCCTGGTTTGAATTACTCGGTTTTCCAACAGACACTTCACATAATTATAAACGCCACCTGTTAGTCCTATGCTTTTTAATTTAAATAATAATCGGGAGTGCCACACTTGGTCGTATGCTTTGGTTATATAAAAAAAATGTGGCCAATACACATTTACGTCTTGCAAATTGTCGCTTTATGTCAGTGGTTAATTTAGTTAAGAGTTCCACTGTTGACCTGCCTTTTCGAAAACCAGCCTGATTGACAGGTATAATGTTATTCTTTTCACAATAGTGCAACAACCGGTGTACAATAATTTTCTCCATCAGTTTACAGACATGGGATGTTAGTGCAATTGGCCTATACTTTTTCAGATCAGTGTTACATTTACCCGCTTTTGGGATAGGAACCACTATTGTCCGTTTCCAAGCGTCCGGCATTTTGCTACTATTCCAACATTTTTCAAAGATAGTATATAGCAAAATTACAAAATTTTCGGGTAAATGTTTCAGCATCTGATTAGAAATGGCATCTAATCCTACTGACGCTTTTTTGTTTGGAATAGACTTAATGGCATCTTTTAATTCTTGAAGTGTAATTGATGCGTTCATGTAGTGTGTATTATCTGGGGCAGGGTCGTTATAAACCTCTGTCTTTTCTTCTCGTTCCTATGATTTTGACTGGAAACAGGAAGGCCGTCATTATGGCAGACTTCAGCAAATAAATCTGCAAAAGCTTCTGCCTTTTCCAACGAGCTTGGGAAAGGACTATTGGCTAGCTTTATCGGAAATGACGGCAAACTGATCCCATTTTTCATAATTTTTAGTTTCTCCCAAATTCTATGCATGTCTTTGTGATTATTTATTTCAGATTTACAAAATGTTGTCCAATACAGCTCTTTGGCTTGTTCTATGATTCTGTTACATTTTATGTTGGCACTTTTCATCGCTCTATGATTTTCAGGTGTCCGATTGTTTATGTATGTTTTAAAGCTTTTTTTCTTTTCGTTAACTGCTTTTTCACAATCCTTATTCCACCAAACATTTCCGCGATGTTTTCCTGTATTTGATGCCTTTACTTTTGGGATGGAAATGTTGGCAGCACTTAAAAGTGAGTCACAGAAAAATGTATACAAGTTGTCTATGTTGGTGGTATCAGATAGATCTATTTTTGTATTATGAAGGATTGCTTTAAATTTAGTCCAGTCTGCTTCTTTATAATTAAATCGTGGTAAACTTTCATGTGATATTATGCTATCTTGTAAGTTATTTTCTGTTTCAGGTCTATGGTTTAGGCTGAGAATTATGGGGATATGATCTGATCCTAAAGAGTCTACAGCTGTTTTCCATTTGGCGTTTATTGCTAGTGATGGTGACACTAAAGTTAGATCTATCGCTGTGGGTCGATGGGATGCAAAGTCAGGGATACGGGTAACACGTCCATCATTAAGTAGACATACATTTGAGTCCACAAGGTTATCGATGAACCTGTTGCTGGATATATGAGTACAGTCCCTTTCCCAAAACGGAGCATGCGCGTTGAAGTCACCACCAATGATCCATTTATCGTGGTGATCTTCAAAATGTCTCAGCCATTCTGTGTTCTCAGCATCTGGGCCTCTTGGTAAATAGACAGAGGCCATATTTAGGACTAATGATGAGGAAAATTTTATAGTAGCAGCACATGACGAAATAGAAGCAGTAGATCTTGGCACTGGAGATTTTGTTTCACAAAAGTTCAGTCCTTCACGAACATATACTGCAGTAAAAGTTCGGCTACCATCATTTACTGAGCTGTAGATGGGTGGGTAATAAAACCCTGATAATTTGGGCAAATCCTTTTTGTCGGTATTCAGCGACTGTAAAAGTAAGACCTAGAAATTTGTAGAAGAGAGATAGTTACTGAGGTAACGAATATTTTTAACAATGGAACGAGTGTTCCACTGAAGTATATTTACTTTAATGTTTGTACACTTATTTATCATGATCGATCAAACTGGCACAGAGCAATGCAGGTAGTATGGATGGAGTTATTAGATAATGGCAAGTTTGTTAATACAAGTAAATGTTCAGAACATGTCGAAAATCGTTAAAAAGACAAGTGAATAATTAACACACACACAAGTAAACACCAGGAGTTGAAAAGAACAGTAACAATAAAACTTTTACGTAGAAGTGCGAATTCCTAGCAGTTGATCAACAGTGTCTTAAATCATATAGTTCCTTAGTATATACGACAATAGTAGGCCTAAAATAAAAACAACTACATGTATGTGAGAAAGGAAATGGCAAACGTTACTCAAATCAGGAACAGCTTTGTATAAATAGTATCTGCTGTCGTCTTATACATCTGGTGCTGTCACAAGAAACGATCGACACGAAGTGGTTACCACACATGATTTTTTAGTACATTAAAAAATTTTGATGTTGAAAGTCCTGTTGATCCCACCACGGCCGATACGAGTGAAAAGTCATAGACGGCGCTGTAGGATAATAACGGTCAAAACTGGTGGTGGGTGGATGTTCTGTGTAGTGAAGAAGACGGTGTCGGTGTCGGTGTGGTTTTGGCCTTTTCCAAAAGAGATTTCTAACGTGGTTACCGATGTTTTTGGTTAAGATGGAAGAGCCACGAGAGCTAGGATGTATAGTATCTCTGAAAAGATCTTTGCGTTTGGTATTGAGATTGTCGTTTCCGATGAACGATACATTGCTATGTCCATGAAGCGCTGAAGTGACAATGGCGTTAAAAAGATCCCTTTTTATCCGAAGGGCCTTGTCTTTCATGGGCGTAACCTTGCTGATGATTATTTTACATTTTGGGTGCATGGTTTTAGCATCTTCCACAATCTTTACGAAATTGTCACTTACTGTTTTTGGATCAGTCGTTTTCAGATCGTTGACGCCAGTGTGAAGTAGAATGCAGTCCACTGGATTGGAAGTCAAGTGTTCCTCAGTTAGGCATTTCTTTATGTCACTAATTTTGTGTGATATCCTCGCTTTTGCCATGAAGCCATACGACGATCCCAGTCTTTTATTATCTACACCGTTCAGAGTCGAGTCGTGCAGAAGAAAGACACGTGGTAGATCTGGTGACGTGATTTCCTTATCTTTGGTGTCATTTTTGGAGTTGACGTCAAATGTAGGTTTTGACGTCTGTGAATTATTTCCCTTGCTGTTATTTTTTTTAGTTTTATTTTCGCCTGCTGCCGTTTTGGATGTTATTTGCAGCTTTCTCACGGCGGATGTTTGATTTGCAGTGTTTTTAACTGCCGCAGCATAGGTCTTGAGCTGTGGGGACGGAGTTGGCCGTGAATGTGAAAAGACAGTCTGCGTGCCAACGGACACACAGACTGCCTTGGTTTCGTTCGGCAACCCCGCCTCACAGCCCATTGCTCCGATATGGCTGGTGAGGAGCAGTTCCAATCGGTCAATTTTGTCTGATAGTGACAGTATTGTTGTTTTAAGGTCACTCACAGTTGGTAGATCGTCAGGCTCTGCCACAGCGACGGCGGTGTTGTCGTTACAGGAGATGGAAGCCTGTGGGGCCTGGCTTCGGTGCAGTTTGTGTTCCTGTTTCGCCACCTTCATCAGTAACTGCTGTTGTTGGCTCAGGATGATCACAGTTGTGACGTGACTGCTGAAGCTGACGTCTGGTTTTTGTCATTTTTTTCGTTTCCAGCGGCAACACTCAGAGCACAAAATTAGATCTGTGTTGAGTTCGCCATTTTGATGACGTGTGTGTGTGTGTGTGTGTGTGTGCGTGCGTGCGTGCGTTTTGTGAGCGCACGTGTGATTGTAATTGTGCAGTTGAATATTGGAAAGGGCTGTGTGTATATGTGAGCATGTATGCCTGTGTATATTTTTGTATGAGTGCACACACACACACCACACACACACACACACACACACACACATATATATATATGTGTGTGTGTATCTCTCTTTGTGTGTATGTGTGCACACAAATGAATTTGTGTGTGCGCGTGACTGTATCTATGCATCTGTATATCTATATGTTGTGTGTGTGCGAGAAGAGAGAGAAAGAGAGAGAGAGTGAGAGAGAGAGAAAGAGAGAGAGAGAGAGAGCTAGAGAGAAAGAGAGAGAGAGAAAGGAGAGAGAGAGAGAGAAAGAGAGAGGGAGACAGACAGAGAGAGACAGAGACAGACAGACAGAGAGAGAGAGAGAAGAGAAAGAGAGAGAGAGAGAGAGAGAGAGAGAGAGAGAGAGAGAGAGAGAGAGCTGCTCAAAAACACAATGTCTACAGTGTATATGATATATAGCTGTCATGAACATAGCTTGCATTATGGAGTCGGGAACTTACTCGGGAAATATTCATCGCACTCTGACACTTCTAAATGCGCGGCACCTCACCTGCCATCTATCATCCAGCAGACTCCTTGAGACTGCGCAAAAGCCCTATCGGCCGGGCGAGGTTCTTGAAATGGAGAGGGGATGAGGAGTGATGACTCATGAAACGTTAAGCTAACACCAGCCGAATGACTGGAGCATTAAGACGGGCAGCCAGCCAAGCGGCCGGTGTTTAGATCGAGGGCGGGGAGTGAACTCATGTCACAAGATCTTGAGCCCACGGCACCTTTACAAGAGGGGACAGGCAGGCAATATGCTGCTACTGGCAAATAGTAATAATAACAATGATGATAATGGTAATAATAATAATATGATGATGATAATGATAATGTAACAACAACATTACTACTACTACTACTTCTACTACTACTAGTACTGCTGCTACTACTACTACTACTACTATGACTAACATATAATAATGATAATGTAACACTACTACCACTGATGATGATAATAATAATAATGATAATAATAACAGTAATACTAGTAACAACAACAACAATAGTAATGATAATAATAATAATAATAATAATGAAAAATAATAATAACGATAATAATGATGATAATAATGAAAATGATAATAATGATGATGATGATGATGATACTAATAATAACAATAAATAAATACTGCTACTACTACTAGTGCTGCTGCTACTTCTACTACTACTACTACTATTTTTACTATAATGATAATTCCTATTTAGGTAGCGAAAATAAACCATGTCAGATTGCTGCACTTTAAAAAAAAGAGGGTTGGGGGTGGGTGGGTGGTATTTGCAATGTCTATACATCAGTCCAGCACAAACATGGTTCATCAAAAATAACGACAGATCATAGCGTGAAATTAGAAATAGGTGGTAGTGATGGTGCCTCACGAAATACAATCTCTCTCTCTCTCTCCCTCCCTCACACACAACACACACACACACACACACACACACACACACACACACACACACACACACACACACACACACACACACACACAACACGCGCGCGCGCGCACGCGCGCGCGCGCGTAAACGTAGTTACACATATATTATGTACTCAGTGTATATATATATATATATATATATATATATAATATATGTACATACACACACACATATATGCATATATGTATATATATATATATATACACATACATATATAAGTATGCGTGTATGTGTGTATGTATATGTACATACACACATATACATACATACATACATACATACATAAGCACATCAGATGGTGGTGGGATATTTTTGGGTCAATACAATAATGCAGCAACAACGACAGATAGTATACTACTACTACCTGTACAGACAGTACATAAGGAGTAACAATACACAACTATTAAATATAAGTGTAAATATATAACTGACAACATAGATATTGCTAAACTGTACGCTGATGTCTATAGAACTCACAATAGTACCGAGGTCGTGATTCGAATTTTTACTTCCACTGGACACTGCACCTGTGGCCTTTTGATCTCATTAAAGTGATATTGTGAACGGTGTTTTTTCTCTCTCACTTACTGTGAGAGAGGGACATTTGACTGGATTGGATTGGACGGTTTATTCATGTCACAGACCCCTCATAGGGGGTATGTGAACAACATACAACATGATATTTTCTACATGATTAGAAGTAATACATTTTAAATGATTACAGGTATTAGATAGTGAATGATTACAACATTCTTGAGAGTCACGGAGTTATCTCCCATGTAGAATTTCTCAAACCCAACACAGTTTGCGCTACCCATTCAGCTAGCATAGACGCAGCCACAAAGCATAAAATGGCAAGCTCAGAACATTCCTGCGACTATGCTAGCTGAATGGGTAGCGCAAACTGTGTTGGGTTTGAGAAATTCTACATGGGAGATAACTCCGTGACTCTCAAGAGTTATGTTACTTAGTTGATATTGAAAAATTCTTCCTGCTTCCCTCTTATTTCCTTTGGTATAATTATGACTTAGTTCTGAAAGGGACAAGATAATGACTAATATTACGAAATAGTTATTTCTCTCAGTTTCAGAGCTTTGTACAACATTGACAAATTGCGCACAACTTCAGGGTTCGTTGATGGCATCAGTAAACTTAGTTTAAATAACGAAGGGTGTTTGTAATGCTTAGCGTAATTTATTTTTCTCTAATATGATTTAGTGTTCGAAACTGAGAACAAAACACACTTAATGTTCTGTAGAATAGTTGCATAAACGACATATCAATTCACTGTCAGTAAATGCTCTCTGTCTGAAACGATATGCAACCAGATCAGACAAACCGAATCTGAATCTTGTTGTGACATATTTCAAACGTCTATGAATATTCGGTCATTAATAAGCTTCATGTCAGATATACTACAGACTAAATCTTTCGCTGTCATCCATATGGTGATCCTAATTCTGCCATCTACAATCTACCAGTCGTTGACAAAAAATACGTAAAAGACCATTTAAGCTACCAACACCCTGAATTAGCCACACATATCTAAATCCATATTCATTCAAACAAACACGTACACTTGATGCCAGGTTTTTCTTCCCATTTGCGTCTAGATCACATAATATTTCATGAGCTTTCCTTGATATTTTAGATTCGTCCATACAGGACATTTTCAGCCAACATCTAACACACTTATTTGCTGAATTCATATGTATTGGGTATTGGTTTGTTTCACTGTATTTAAACTCATTAGGCGTTCGCAGGTCCGCTCCAAGAACCTTTCCAAGGCAAATAAATTAATTGATTCACAATAACGCACAGATTTATCCAGTTCCCATAATTATGAGCCCAGTTCCCATAATTATGAGCCCAGTTCCCATAATTATGAGCCCAGTTCCCATAATTATGAGCCATATGGCAAAACTGGTTGTGCTTGGGAATTAAACAATTTAACAAACACTTCCAAAGAATTATTGTTTAAAATACATAATTTTTGCATAATGCATGACAATGCAGTTTTTGCTCTACTGACGAGATCTCTACAAGCAACAGTAAACCTCAAACGTGACGTGAAAAACAGTCCTAAGTATTTATAAACATTGATAGCAGGCATCGGCATACCATCACACAACCACCTTCCTCTTGCACCTAATGAGCCACCCTTTCAATATACAGTAATACTACTTTTATTCATAGTAGTCTTTAACTGGAATGAGATAGCTGCACGTTGTAAACTATTTAACTGACTCAGCAAGCCAGCAGTTGTTTCTGATAACAGTACAACATCATCTCCCAAGAAAAGTTTAAACAGTTTAAAGGCATCACGGGATAAGATGGCACCATGTTTTCCATTTTTAATCCTTTCCAACACTAACTCGTTATTATCATCATCATCAAGTGCCTTGCCACATGGCGTTGGCGATCATGGCCTTCCATCGTTATGAACAGTGAAAATAATAACGGACTACATACGTCACCCTGTTTCACTCCAGGTGTACAATTGATAAAATCAATCAATTTAGCACCACATCATACCCGACACTTTATAATATCATATGCTTTTAACATATTTGTCGTTTCCCTTTTATGCCATGTTTAAGTAGTATAAACCAAAATAAGTTTCTATTGATGAAATCGAACGCCTTCTGGAAATCTATAAAAGCTACGTAAAACGTATGAACATTATATCTGTACCAGAACTAATAAGATGAACATATGATCCACAGTAGAACATCCCTTTTAAAATCCTACTTGATGATCACTGGTGATATTTTCTTCTGTCCATTCTTGTAATCTGTTGCTAATTATGGTGCTGAAAAGTTTGCTACTTGCCTCACTAAGACAGATGCTTCTATAATTATTTGGATTGTTAATATCTCTTTTTTTCTAAACAGTGGCAAAATGATGGACTCAGACCAGTTTTTAAGAAACTCACCGGTATCAAAAACTGCATTACACAATTTCGAGAAAAACTGCATAATCTGATTAAGTGAGATTAAAAGATTCACTAAAATTCCATCAGGACCACACGCCTATTTCTAAGTTTTCTAAAGGCAAGTAACATTTCTGCTTTTGAAATGAGCCGATTCCTATATCCATCAGACTCATTATCTAGTAATTCTTCAAGATCAGTATCAGTAACATCTATTTCTAGCAATGTCTTGAAACACACACACACACACACACACACACAGAGAGAGAGAGAGAGAGAGAGAGACAGAGAGAGAGACAGAGAGAGAGACAGAGAGAGAGACAGAGAGATGTGTAGATTTGTAAATTATCCAAGAAGGACTGAACTGTGATAACAAAAAATGATGAAGTTCAGATACATCATTGTATAAAGTAGGAATCACTGATCATATTTACAGTCAGATGTGATGGGGAGACTGACATATACAGTAATTATCACTGTGGGCCCAGGTGGTTTTTCGTTTTCACCGGCACGATCTTCGGGATTGTTATTCTCGGCTGGTCAAGATCTGTCACGCAAACTGCAGTTTTCTGCGTGTTTCGTCGATACACGCAATTATGTCAGCATAACTGACATGGGAACTATCAGCATGGTCGTGTAGTGTTTTACGCAGATGAAGTGTGTGGCCATTTCTCCCATTTCTCACACCAGCCGTGTGTTCAATCAGTTCTGCTGTTTGTCACACATGTTTCAAAGTTGTCTTCAGCTTCTGTCACAATTTCATTTCAAACACACCTGCCATATCATCCCGCTCAACACGACGTTAGTGAAGATTTTTACTGTGTTTTTTTCTCTGTTATGCCTTTATCCTGTCTTGTCTTCTGTATGCACTTGGCAAAGTTCACCCGTCTGAACATTTGCGCCTGTCTTGTTAGTTGTTACACAAAACACGCTGATTCTGTTTTGGCGTTTTTCTGGTTCTTATTGTTTCATTCCTAATCACAACAGTAAAGCTGGAGGGAAAAAGAACACCAGGTAGACCCAGGGAGAAAATATTGGAAGGACTTGCGCAGTGGATAAAGACAGAGAGGGTGGGAGATGTATTTGCTGTGACAAAGGATAGATTGGTATGAAGAGCTATGATCGCCAACGCCATCAGGCAGGCCACATGATGATGATGACGATGACAGTTTCATTTGTTCTTCTCACATCATTGATGCCTACATCGTGTTTTTCACTGATATTAACCAGTTCTTCAACTTTTTCACTTTTTCTTTAATCTTGTTCAAAATTTCAACTGTTATTTGATGTGAGTATGTACCGTTGTTAGTCAGCACAGCAAAGCCTGACTCATATGTGGACAACAACCAAGGCATATAGCATCAGAGAAGGAGAGAGAGAGAGAGAGAGAGAGAGAGAGAGAGAGAGAAATAGAGAGAGAGACAGAGACACAGAGAGACAGAGACAGAGACAGAGGCAGACAGAGATAGAGACAGATACAGACAGAGACTCACAGTGAGACAGAACTTTATAAAAATGTTACGTGCATGTAGATGACAGGCAGAAAAAACCAAACAAAAACCAAACCAACCAGCCAACTAACCAACTAACTAACCAACCAACCTACCAGCCAACTAACCAACCAATCAACCAGCCAACTAACCAACTAACTAACCAACCAACCTACCAGCCAACTAACCAACCAACCAACCAACCAACCAGCAACCCGACCAACGAACCAAGAACGAACGAACGAACGAACGAACACGAACGGAACGAACGAACGAACGAACGAACGACGACGAACGAACGATCGAACGAACGAACGAACGAAACAACCAACCAACCAAGCCAACGAACGAATGAACAAATAAACAAACGAATGGACGGGCGGACGGACAAACGAACGAACGAACCAACCAACCAACAAGCAAACATACAAACAAAACAATTACAAAAATACCTCAAATTATACATTTTTCAAAACATCTATAGAACATCAGACTGATATTTATGACTTTGTAAATTCTGGTGTTGCATCTGATCTTCATCTGTATGTGCGCATGTGTTTGTGTGTGTGTGTGTGTGTGTGTGTGTGTGTGTGTGTGTGTGTGTGTGTGTGTGTGTGTGTGTGTGTGTGTGTGTGTGTGTGTGTGTGTGTGTGTGTGTGAAAGACTTCTGTTCATCGGAATACTGTTTTACTTTTGATCTATACAGACAGACAGACAGCACAACACACACACACACACACACACACACACACACACACACACACACACACACACACACACACACACACACACAAACACACACACACATCGTCTAAAAGCACTTATATGAACAGACGTTAAAAGAAATAACGAAACGAAACACACACATACACACACAAGCACACTCACCCACGCACGCGTACACACACGCGTAAACACATAAGCACTCCACACACACACATTTGTACACATGTACAGCAAACACACACACACACACACACACACACACACACACACACACACACACACACACTCACACACACACACACACAGACGAACAGACAGACAGACAGACAGACACACACACACACACTCACTGGCCTACATCCACTTCTACCAACTACACCCCTCCCATCGTATCACCACAACCATCCGGCTCACACACACACACACACACACACACACACACACACACACACACACACACACACACACACACACACACACACACACACAGACAGAGGCACTCCCGACTATTACTTAAATTAAAAGCACTGGGCTGACAGGTCACGTTTATAACTACGTGAAGCGTTTATTGGAAAAACCGAGTATTTCAAACAAGAACTGGAAACGTGTAAACGAACCCATCAAATGGGTTTCCCACAGGGATCCTTTATAGCACCACTCCGCTTTATGATATTAATGAATGACTTTCCAAGCAGAGCATCTAAACATTTCCCATTAGTCCAGTATGCTGATGATCTATGCATGTGGCTGCTGGGAAACATGAAGAGGAAAACTCCTTCTCGCAGTATCAACACAAACTTTATCAGTTAGAACTTGACAAAACAGTACGATACATTGCAGAAAATAGGCTACATTTATCTAAGGAAAAGACAAGGTTCTGTCTAACGGTGGGTCTAATTCAGACAAAATGCCCACTTTTAAACTGGGTGATACTATTCTTCAGTGTAACCAAACTATTAAATTCTTAGGTGTTTTCTTTACAGCAAAATATTCATGGAATCTTGTACATCTATATAAATCACTCATTAGATCTAAACTAACAGATGCCCAGGAAATATTCTTTAGCGCACCGAGACACTTGTTACAAAAACTACAAAGTACAGAATGCTTGTGCTTGGTCTTCCGATGCATGCTTCCACCCTTCGTGCATACGGTGAGATTAATATGTTGCCGCTTGATGAACACAGGAAACTCGTCTCTACTAAATTTCTGTTTTAAGAAATACCACCATTGAAAATGTTTTGAGATCTGATATAAAATTAAGATCAGAAACTGAATTTCCGAAACGCGCTAAATCAAT
>JAPXFY010000032.1:19446171-19448671 GCA_030674185.1 Monoplex corrugatus
GTAGACATTCCCATGTAGACTATTCCCACATGTAGACATTCCCACATGTAGACATTCCCACATGTAGACATTCCCATGTAGACATTCCCACATGTAGACATTCCCACAGGTAGACATTCCCACATGTAGACATTCCCACAGGTAGACATTCCCCATGTAGACATTCCCACATGTAGACATTCCCATGTAGACATTCCCCATGTAGACATTCCCATGTAGACATTCCCATGTAGACATTCCCACATGTAGACATTCTCACATGTAGACATTCCCATGTAGACATTCCCACATGTAGACATTCCCATGTAGACATTCCCATGTAGACATTCCCATGTAGACATTCCCATGTAGACTATTCCCACATGTAGACATTCCCACATGTAGACATTCCCATGTAGACATTCCCACATGTAGACATTCCCACAGGTAGACATTCCACATGTAGACATTCCCACAGGTAGACATTCCCATGTAGACATTCCCACATGTAGACATTCCCATGTAGACATTCCCCATGTAGACATTCACATGTAGACATTCCCATGTAGACATTCCCACATGTAGACATTCCCACATGTAGACATTCCCATGTAGACATTCCCACATGTAGACATTCCCCATGTAGACATTCCCACATGTAGACATTCCCATGTAGACTATTCCCATGTAGACATTCCCATGTAGACATTCCCCATGTAGACATTCCCACATGTAGACATTCCCATGTAGACATTCCCATGTAGACATCCATGTACATCCCATGTAGACATTCCCATGTAGACATTCCCATGTAGACATTCCCATGTAGACATTCCCATGTAGACATTCCCATGTAGACATTCCCATGTAGACATTCCCATGTAGACATTCCCATGTAGACATTCCATGTAGACATTCCCACATGTAGACATTCCCATGTAGACATTCCCACATGTAGACATTCCCATGTAGACATTCCCATGTAGACATTCCCACATGTAGAATTCCCATGTAGACATTCCCACATGTAGACATTCCCATGTAGACATTCCCCATGTAGACATTCCCACATGTAGACATTCCCATGTAGACATTCCCATGTAGACATTCCCATGTAGACATTCCCATGTAGACATTCCCCATGTAGACATTCCCATGTAGACATTCCCACATGTAGACATTCCCATGTAGACATTCCCCATGTAGACATTCCCATGTAGACATTCCCCATGTAGACATTCCCCATGTAGACATTCCCCATGTAGACATTCCACATGTAGACATTCCCATGTATACATTCCCACATGTAGACATTCCCATGTAGACATTCCCAATGTAGACATTCCCATGTAGACATTCCCCATGTAGACATTCCCCATGTAGACATTCCCATGTAGACATTTTCCATGTATACATTCCCATGTGACATTCCCATGTAGCATTCCCATGTAGACATTCCCCATGTAGACATTCCCATGTAAATTCTCTTGACATTCCCATGTAAATTTCTTCTGACATTCCTCATGTAAATTTCTTCTGACATTCCTCATGTAAATTTCTTCTGACATTCCTCATGTAAATTTCTTCTGACATTCCTCATGTAAATTTCTTCTGACATTCCTCGTGTAAATTTCTTCTGACATTCCCCATGTAAATCAAAGCGACTGCTGGTGTTGAAGCACACAGGAACCAGAAACACACAAGATAAAACACAACACGAATTTGATATGAAAAAATAAGACAGGCGCAAAGTTGTGGCCAACTGGCCTTTATAAAGCCCGCACAAACGACCACAAAGAATGAATACACAAAACGTACGCTGTTCCCCGCCTTAAGTTTTGTGTATTTACTCCTTGGTGTCTTTCGAGTACGCTTGACAGAGACTAGTTGAACAAGAAACACACAAAAATAGAAAGACAAGGCGTATTTGATACATCAAAACATACAGGTGCAAAGTTTTGGCCACCTGTCTTTGTCAAACAAACACAAAAGACAACAGACTAGCAAAACTTCCTCTATATCGCCTTCATCGACCTCACCAAATTGATTGCAACACACGGACTTGTTCAACCTTCTCCTGAAAATAGGATGTCCCCCAAAGCTGCACGGCCTGATCAGATCATTCCACGACGATATGAAAGCAACCGGAAGGAGAAAATGGCTTCACTGTATGGCAGCGAAACATGGACAACATATGCCAAACAAGAGTGAAAGCTGAACAGCCTTCGCCGAGTCCTCGGCACGAAGTGGAGCGACAAAATACCAGATGCCCAGGTCCTAGCTCGCGCTAGCTGTTTAGACAACGCAGGCTGCGCAAGCTTGGTCATGTGCGTCAGATGGAGGATGGATGCATCCCGAAGGATATCCTTTACGGTGAACTGGTGTCTGGCAGGAGATCAGTTAGCCGCCTCCAGCTACAATACAAAGACGTCTGCAAACGCGATATGAAATCTCTGGACACCAACACAGAGAGCAAGGAAGACACAACAGCTGACCACAACAAATAGCGCGGTGTGCTCCA
>JAPXFY010000032.1:19453671-19461171 GCA_030674185.1 Monoplex corrugatus
TCGTAATATATTCCAAACGGACGGCTGACATCCTCCAGCGAATCAACGCGCGGCATTGATCTTACACACGTTTTACAAATGGCGTTTTCTAGTTAAGCCGTGAAACACGCTGCTTGGAAGACGAAGTATATGATGAGAGCTGTATCACGTTAGTTATGTTCTTTAGAAAAGCCAAAGCAAAAAGTACAAACCCAAACATAACCGTGGAAAAGCTATTATGTACTTTCTTTGTCTTTGCTCCCATCTCGTGATAAGCAAAACAGCGAACCTCGCAGTGACCAACATCTCACATCCGTTTCAAAAGGACTCCAGCACTCCATCCGTTCTACAGTGACAGGTCTGATGGCACAGGTTCAAGCCGTTCTCCTCAAACGCTATGGGCGAAACGGTTCATGTGTCAACTCTTTAAGCAAGCTGGAAGGCCTAAAGTGGAGAAATACCATGGGACGATAAGGTCTCGTTCATTGTATAGCTTTTGTTATACATACGCCCGTTGTGCCAGCTGGTGGGGTTGCATTCTCGTGCAGATGGCCTAACCACGTAATTCTCTGTTGATAAATTTGATGGTGGACAGATGTTGTTTCTATCATTTCTCTGATCTTGATCTTTCTGATCATGTTTGTCTGGTCTTGGTGACAGCTGTTTTCAAACAAGGCATATCATAGGCGGTCATTTTGTGTTGGAGAGGCTTGGTCAGGATCGGGTTAGGGCCATAACTCAGCAAAACATATCTACAGATGTCAGCGAGAATTTTCACTGGTTAATCAACGTCATTTACACAGTCTATCCAGTTTACTGCTCACCTTTCTTTGCTGAAGGTCTTATTTTCTTCTCCGATGCATGTATGCACTTGATTTTGCCCAAAAGGAACATTAATGAAGAAGATTAGAAAAAGGACAAGCAACATTTATAGGACACTTTATGAGGCAAGCGAAATTTGAGCCCCTAGTCACAACAGGAAAACTAGAGGGGAAAAAGAGTACCAAGTAGATCTTGGGAGAAAACAGTTAGTTTTACAGATTGAAACAGACAGACAGTTTTACAGAGTGAAACAGACAGACAGTTTACAGAGTGAAACAGACAGTTTTACAGAGTGAAACAACAGACAGTTTTACAGAGTGAAACAGACAGACAGTTTTACAGAGTGAAACAGACAGACAGTTTTACAGAGTGAAACAGACAGTTTTACAGAGTGAAACAGACAGACAGTTTTACAGAGTGAAACAGACAGACAGTTTTACAGAGTGAAACAGACAAACAGTTTTACAGAGTGAAACAGACAGACAGTTTTACAGAGTGAAACAGACAAACAGAGTTTTACAGAGTGAAACAGACAGACAGTTTTACAGAGTGAAACAGACAGACAGTTTTACAGAGTGAAACAGACAGACAGTTTTACAGAGTGAAACAGACAGTTTTACAGAGTGAAACAGACAGACAGTTTTAGAGAGTGAAACAGACAGACAGTTTTACAGAGTGAAACAGACAGTTTTACAGAGTGAAACAGACTGACAGTTTTACGGAGTGAAACAGACAGTTTTACAGAGTGAAACAGACAGACAGTTTTACAGAGTGAAACAAACAGACAGTTTTACAGAGTGAAACAGACAGACAGTTTTACAGATTGAAACAGACAAACAGTTTTACAGAGTGAAACAGACAGACAGTTTTACAGAGTGAAACAGACAGTTTTACAGAGTGAAACAGACAGACAGTTTTGCAGAGTGAAACAGACAGTTTTACAGAGTGAAACAGACAGACAGTTTTACAGAGTGAAACAGACAGACAGTTTTACAGAGTGAAACAGATAGTTTTAGAGAGTGAAACAGACAGACAGTTTTACAGAGTGAAACAGATAGTTTTACAGAGTGAAACAGACAGACAGTTTTACAGAGTGAAACAGATAGTTTTACAGAGTGAAACAGATAGTTTTAGAGAGTGAAACAGACAGTTTTAGAGAGTGAAACAGACAGACAGTTTTGCAGAGTGAAACAGACAGACAGTTTTACAGAGTGAAACAGACAGTTTTACAGAGTGAAACAGACAGACAGTTTTAGAGAGTGAAACACAGTTTTAGAGAGTGAAACAGACAGTTTTAGAGAGTGAAACAGACAGACAGTTTTACAGAGTGAAACAGACAGACAGTTTTACAGAGTGAAACAGACAGTTTTAGAGAGTGAAACAGACAGTTTTACAGAGTGAAACAGACAGACAGTTTTGCAGAGTGAAACAGACAGTTTTACAGAGTGAAACAGACAGTTTTACAGAGTGAAACAGACAGACAGTTTTACAGAGTGAAACAGACAGTTTTACAGAGTGAAACAGACAGTTTTACAGAGTGAAACAGACAGACAGTTTTACAGAGTGAAACAGACAGACAGTTTTACAGAGTGAAACAGACAGACAGTTTTACAGAGTGAAACAGACAGTTTTACAGACTGAAACAGACAGTTTTACAGAGTGAAACAGACAGACAGTTTTACAGAGTGAAACAGACAGTTTTACAGAGTGAAACAGACAGACAGTTTTACAGAGTGAAACAGACAGTTTTGCAGAGTGAAACAGACAGTTTTACAGACTGAAACAGACAGTTTTACAGAGTGAAACAGACAGACAGTTTTACAGAGTGAAACAGACAGTTTTACAGAGTGAAACAGACAGTTTTACAGAGTGAAACAGACAGACAGTTTTACAGAGTGAAACAGACAGACAGTTTTACAGAGTGAAACAGACAGACAGTTTTACAGAGTGAAACAGACAGTTTTACAGAGTGAAACAGACAGTTTTACAGAGTGAAACAGACAGACAGTTTTACAGAGTGAAACACAGACAGTTTTGAAGAGTGAAACAGACAGTTTTACAGAGTGAAACAGACAGACAGTTTTACAGAGTGAAACAGACAGACAGTTTTACAGAGTGAAACAGACAGACAGTTTTACAGAGTGAAACAGACAGTTTTGCAGAGTGAAACAGACAGTTTTACAGAGTGAAACAGACAGACAGTTTTACAGAGTGAAACAGACAGTTTTACAGAGTGAAACAGACAGTTTTACAGAGTGAAACAGACAGTTTTACAGAGTGAAACAGACAGTTTTACAGAGTGAACAGACAGACAGTTTTACAGAGTGAAACAGACAGTTTTACAGAGTGAAACAGACAGACAGTTTTACAGAGTGAAACAGACAGTTTTGCAGAGTGAAACAGACAGTTTTGCAGAGTGAAACAGACAGTTTTGCAGAGTGAAACAGACAGTTTTGCAGAGTGAAACAGACAGTTTTGCAGAGTGAAACAGACAGTTTTAGAGAGTGAAACAGACAGACAGTTTTACAGAGTGAAACAGACAGTTTTAGAGAGTGAAACAGACAGACAGTTTTACAGAGTGAAACAGACAGTTTTGCAGAGTGAAACAGACAGTTTTACAGAGTGAAACAGACAGACAGTTTTGCAGAGTGAAACAGACAGTTTTACAGAGTGAAACAGACAGACAGTTTTGCAGAGTGAAACAGACAGACAGTTTTGCAGAGTGAAACAGACAGTTTTACAGAGTGAAACAGACAGACAATTTTGCAGAGTGGATGAAGACAGAAAGTGTAGGAGATACAATTCAGCAACAAGAAATAGATTCGTATGGAGAACCATGATCGCCAGCGCCATGCAGCAACACACATGATGATGATGTGCAGGTCGTATGTTGCTGCACAGTCTGCATACTCCGTCTTTGGAGTTTTTATGTTTCTATAAGCCATCCGTACTGACATGACTTACAGGCTCTTTAACGTGCACAGTTTAATGTTTTGCGTGCGTATACACAGGAAGAGGGTTTAGGCACTGGTAGATGTGTGTACATGGTGACCAGGGAGATGGGGAAAGTGTCCATCCTTTACACACCACACGACAGGTACCCACACAGGATCGAACCCACACCTTCCAACTAGACGTCCCACATCTTACCCAACCCACTTGACTACCGCATCCCTCACTGAAAATCTAAACTCACAGCTTCATAACTGGATTGGTGAAGGAAGAGAGAGAGAGAGAGAGAGAGAGAGAGAGAGAGAGAGAGAGGAGGGAGAGAGAGAGAGAGGGGGGGAGAGGAGGGAGAGAGAGAGAAAGAAAGAGACCGAGAGATAGAGAGAGGGGGAGAGAGAGAGAAAGAGAGACAGAGAGAGAGAGAGAGAGAGGAGGGAGAGAGAGAGAAAGAGAGAGAGAGAGAAAGAGAGAGAGATACAGACACAGACAGACAGACAAAGACAGGCAGACAGACAGAGACAGAGAAAGAGAGAGAGAGACAGAGACAGAGACAGAGACAGAGCAAAACAAATAATTATTTCATTATTTCGTGATCATTTACTGAACCAATTTTTGTTCATGTCAGTTAAAGTACGTATTCGATGCGATTGTGAAACTATTCACTTACATTTTCCACGAGATCGGTTCGTCGTTTGGATGAACATTGCTCAAAACGTTAAGAAGAGTGCAAAAGGGGAGATTAATTGTATGGCTTGCCCCTCCTGTTTTTTTCCCCATTCTCCTTACCATTTTTTTTCTTCTCTTCCATGTTTTTTTCTATCTGACAGTATATGGACTACAGCACAATGCCGTGCAGAGGAGATAAAAAAATAATCAGGGCAGTTACTTAACTAACTAACTAATAACTAACTAATAACTAACTAACTAACTAACTAACTAACTAACTAATTAACTTACCAACTAAACAACTAACTAACCAACTCACTCACTCAGTTATTCACCCACCAACCAACTAACCAATTCACTCACTCACATGCCAACCATCCAACCAACCGACCGACTGAGTGAGTGAGCGACTCACTCCCTCACTCATGCTAAGCAATTCACTGAAGGACTGACTGACGAATGAACGAACAAACAAATGAACAAATGCACTAATCAACCAACTAACTGATTGACTGACTGATTGATTGATTGACCGACCAACCAACCAACCAACCGACCAACCAACCAACCAACCAACCTACCTGCCAGCCAGCCAAATCAGCCAACAACCAACCAACCAACCAACCCAACCAGCCAGGCAACCAACCAACCAACTAGTTAACTAACTAGATAAACTAGGTAAACATGAGTGATAGATAACACGTCACATTATGTCAAACACCACAAAGGGCTACGTGCTAATACCGACGTCTCACACACACGTGGACAACGTGCATATTTGATATCCGGACTATCTTTTGAATAGAAGCCGACTACAATAAAATCAGGATTTGAACACAAATACTGATGTTCCCACTCAACTGTTCGACACGTTACCCGCATAATACAAAATGAATGAAGGGGATATTGTGTTGGGTGCCCATCCGCAGCTCTTGACGAATCAATAACTATTGTTGACGGCGTATCAGCGTGACTGGGTAGCCTCCAGAGTGAATGCCTTTCATTCCAACAGTGAGCGTCACTGCCAGAATGTTAAAGCCATTTTAATCGGTCCGTTTTTATCACACACACACGTACACGCTTGCACGCACACACACGCACACGCACGCACGCACACACACAGACAGACAGACAGACAGACAGACAGACAGACAGACACACACACACACACACACACACACACAAAGTAGAGAAAGAGAGAAAAAGGGAGGAACAGCGAAAGAGTCGTTAACAAGATAACAAGAAACACCACGAGGGTGCGGATGGAACCCAGAGCATCAATGCCTCGCCACTCTCCGGACAATCACCTCCCAAGCTCCTGACGCCACTTGATAATCATTTCATCAGGCAAAGGGGGCTGTCCATGCGCTGCATAACCCACTCAGACCCAGTCATCAGCCACCTTGGTTACAAACCAAACAGCAAGGTGAGGAGATGACGGAACATTGGGACATAGCGCACAACACACAACAACCAGGTCCAGCCCAGCCACTGGGTCAAGAAAGAACGGAAGACCCCTCTCTCGCCCCACTCTGGTCTTCACCTCTCTTTTGGGCAGCCCGCCCTGCCACCAGCTCGCATGGTTGCCAGCACCTTTCCCCTTGCTATAGTCTCGACAGTTAGCAGTCGTAAGCTCCAAACGTTGCCTTACATAAACCACAGCGATTATTTGAACGGACACGAAAGTGGCCAGACACAACCCATTGATAGCTTTTATTATTTAGAACTTGAAGTTGCCACTCCATCTTGCTGCAGATTTCGTGCAGACATTTTTGTTGACTATCAGCTTTTAAACTTGTCGTCGGTAGGTAATCCAGATACAGCAGCACAGAAGAGCTATCAAGGCTTAAGACACAGCGATCTTTGTGGACAGTCTGATGCCAAGGTCTTATTGCAATCGCTTGGTCATACTTCCAAAGGCGGAGCTAACTTTGGAGATGCGCAGAACCACGTCTGCTTCAAGACATCCATTGCTGCTCTTTGTGCTGCCTATGTTTCAGAACTTCTCTACTGTCTTGATCTCCTGGTTGTTGATGGCGATCAGAGGTACTAAGGCGACACAATCTTGAGAAGATGTCGGCTGAAACGAAGTGTTTGTTTTGCTGGTATAAGCGTAAGGCCAAAACATTTGCAGGCCGCGGCATACTGGTCATTGACGCGCTGATATCCTCGAGTGAGTGTGTGGCTAGTGCACAGTCAACTCTGAAGAGAAGTTTCTGAAGAAAACTTTGGTTTGGCCTGGAGTCTCTGCAGATTGAAGAGTTTTACATCTGAACAGAACTGACACACACACCACTGTCAGAGTCTGAACACATCGATCAACACTGCTGTAAACGAGGATGGGGAAAAGTGTGGACATTAGAACGCATCCTTGTTTAACTCCGTTTTGCACTCAGAAGGGTTTGGATACTTCCCTATTTTCATGCATCCTGACCAGCATGCCATTATGGATGGAAACGAAACACGCTTCTGACGGCATCCAAACCTTCGTAGTATCTCCCACATGCCCTTCAGGTTAATGGTTAATGATGTCAAATGGTGTGGTCAGATCTACAAACATGACGAGGATCACTTAGTTTTGTCCGCAACATTTCTTTTGGAGTTGGTATATAGAGACACTGTGTCAGTCGTGTCCTTCCACTACAAAGCCACAGTGAATCCAGGAATGATGGATTCGATTTCATGGGTTATGACTCTTTAAGAATAATTCTGGCATGGACATTCTCTGCAATGCGCGGGAGGGATATCCCACGATGATTTTAGCATGAGTTCTTATCGTTCTTCCTCTTGTAACAATGGGTGATCAGAGAATCTAGGGGAACTTCTTCCTTCTGCATGTACCAGTAGACTGTCACAGTGTTGTCAGCTTCTCCAGGAACATCTTGCCCCCATTCCCGTGGGAATATCATCAGCATCTTTGTGCACTGTAATTTGTAAGTGAAACCGGAAGAAATAGTGTCATTTCTTTGACTCAAAACAATGTCTTATTGATGTTCGTAATAACTACAAATGCATGTAATCGTTTCACTGAATTTATTTCGAATTGAACCGAGAGATAATGTGTATTCTAAAGCAATATTAATT
>JAPXFY010000032.1:19466171-19476171 GCA_030674185.1 Monoplex corrugatus
TATCTCTCTGTGTCTTTGTGTCTGTCTGTGTGTCTCTGTGTCTCCCTCTGTTTCCCCTCTCTCTGTCTTATCAATCTGATCTCTCTGTCTCTGTCTCTGTCTGTCTGTCTGTCTCTCTCTGTATATAGATATATACATATGTATGTGTGTGTGTGTGTGTGTGTGTGTGTGTGTGTGTTTGTGTGTGTGCGCGCGTGCGTGTGTGTGTGTGTTCGTGCGTGCGTGTGTGTGTGTGTGTGTGTGTGTGTGTATCCGTGCGTACGTGTGTGTGTGCCCGCGCGCGCGTGTGTGCTGTATATCTACCCCTATGCAGACGGGTCAGAGCATGTTTTTTACTTGCCGGCAACATCAAACCTGGCCTGTTGGTTGTCCACCTCACTGCTCCAATCATTCTGATAGTGTCAATAGTAGATAGGTCATCTTCTTACCGTCATCCCATTTCAACACCTTAACAGCTCAGAGGGTTTTAAGCAGGCTCAGGGGGTGTGCCAGACACTTAGTGGTAGATTTCACTAGAGCTCATATGGAATTGTCCCAGCAGAATGAATCCCTTTGAACAAACCCTAAACTGTTCGGTGTCATTTAAAAAACAGCCACAGCTCCACTCATGTCGGCTGTCCATCCATCCTCCACACCCCCTGTAAATGAGGTCACCATGAGAACAGCGCAGGAAGGATCACAGAATCATGGAGACTATTTCACAGTGTCGTCATGATGATCATAAGGATGATAATATAGAACGCTGTTTCGGTTTGCAACTACGTAGCAGGGCTGTACTCTCTCTGCTTACATTTTCTCTTTATCCTAGCGTCAACCAGTCCCGACAGATACAGACACCTGACGTATTGGTCAGGAAATTTGAGCAACGCCGTCAATAACACATCCATGCAATTTTTTAGATTTGACTGTGTGGTCCCAGTGTTCCCAAACAGCCCACAGCATGGTCAGCTGTAGTCAGGGGCCGGATTGGGCCAGAAAATCCCATAACGTTTTGTTAGACTGAGGGAGGTTCAAACACACGTTCTCCCAGTCAGTAGTCTGTTGCACTAGTTACTTGACCACCCTGACTGGTCAATGAGCTGTTCTCTCCTTTTTGAGTCTGTAATAACCGTTGGCCTTTTCCATCTTGTTTTGTTGTCTTGTTTCTCCTTCCATCTTCAACCGTCGCGTCTCTTTCAAATTGTTTCATTTTTTTTTCTATCTTGATGTTTATCATCATCTCATAAATGTCTGATTCGGCAGATCAAACGATTCCTTTCAGGGAATCAAGAGACAACTTTCTTTTCCGAAAAGGACGAGGAATCATGCAAAATACTGAAGCAGTTATTCACCTTATACAGGATGTGTTTCAAATCAAAGAAATCACGAAGCCTCTCACTGCCGAAAGGAGAAGTAGTGTAAACAGTCATTTGTACTGTTGCCAGCCATGCCATTCCAACAGTGACAGAAGAACAAGTCAGGAGTTTTGGAAGGTGTCTGACGACTCCTTAAAGATATAAAAATGGGTAAGGACACGAATGAAATGGCGGAAGAAATCCTGCAAATAATAGATCAGTGAGGCCTCCTTACTTACTTACTTACTTAGGCCTTGAGCCCCAGGAGGGGCATAGGCCATCCACAACCGCCCGCCATCGTCCACGATCCTGGGCTATTTGCTCAAGTTCTCGCCAGGAGTAGCCGGTCTGCTTGGCGTCCGCCTTCAGTTCTCTTCTCCAGGTGTTTTTTGGTCGGCCTCTCTTTCTCTTCCCTTGAGGGTTCCAGGTCAGGGCCTGGCGGGTGATGTTGGTTGATGGTTTCCTCAGGGTGTGCCCTATCCATCGCCATCTCCTTCTTCTGATTTCTTCTTCCACTGGCACTTGGTTAGTTCTCTGCCAGAGGTCTGTGTTACTGATGGTAACTGGCCTCCTTGGCCAATACAAAATCTGGTGCCAGCAGTTCATGCTGATTTCAAAGCTCCTTAGGCCTCTGCTGACAAATGATATCAGCACTAGCATCGACAGAGTCTAAAAAGCAACAAAAACATAAGGAAATGGTTTGGTGACCAACTGGTCTCACTGACGTTGCCAGGCAAAGCTTGGTCTACCCCCCACAACTATCATTCTTGATTTCCAAATGAGAAAGGTCAAGCTATTAAGCATGCTTAAGCTGTGACATAAGGCTGTGATGAGATCAGTAAAGTCACTTCTCTCTCTCTCTCTCTCTCTCTCTCTCTCTCTCTCTCTCTCCTCTCTCTCTCTCTCTCTCTCTCTCTCTCTCTCTCTAGTTTTGTTAAGAGCAAATGCAAAGTACTACTTGTAAAATAAACTTTTTTAAATGTAAGAAGTAACAAGGACTAATACAAGCAAAAATAAATAGGTAAGTTTAAAACAGAGAAAAAAGTAGTAAAAACAGAAAGAAGAAGAACCAGAACAAGAAAAAAAAAGAAAGAAAAGGAAAACGATAACAAACAGTAAAAACGACAAATTAAAATAAGAAATGAAGCAAGTTATTGGAAGAAAAGAAAAGGAAAAAAAGACGACAGGCAAACAAAGTATATAAAAACAAAATCAGCATCAACAGGAAAGGCCAACTCATCGCGCTATTTACAGACAAAAAATGCACGTTCTGTGAAGAAAAACAACAAAAAAGAAAACAAGACAAAACAAAACAAAACAAGACAAAACAAAACGAAACAAAACAAAACAAAACAAAACCACCCTTCAAATTCTCAATCACTTAATTATGAATGAAATTGCCGAGTTTACGATAACAATAAAACTAGAACCTAATAAAAAGCTAAACCAAGCAGAATATGAACGCTGAGTCAATGAATGATACAAGACAGGCGACAATTTTTATTGGCTTGTCTCAAGGGAAAAGAAAAAAAAAGCACACAAACGAACAAAGAAAGAAAGAAAGAAAAGAAAAAAAATTAGAAAAATAGATAGATAAATAGAAATTAGATAAATAGATCAATAAACAAACATACAAACCGATCGATCGACCAACCAACACAACCAACCAACCCCCAACCAATCAACCAATAAATAAATAAACAAACAAATGAACGAACGAATGAATGAATGAATAGATACATAAATTCTGTTCTTTCTTTTCTTGTGGCAATGGATCTGCCATATGAAATTCGGTTTACTCTCCCTAGGGAGAGCAAGTCGCCACAATGCAGTGCCACCCTTTTTCTTCTGTATGCGGGTATTTCTGTTTACCCATGAAAGCCAGTTTTTCTATAGGATAACGCCTTTCTTACTGTGGGATATTTAACGTGTGCATGCACACTGTACCTAGGTTTATCATCTCATCCGAAAAACGAGCATCTAGACCTTCACTTATGATCTAACGGAGGTGGAATAGATGTCTGTGTACTATCCTGAATCGAACGCTGGTGTCTCACGCCCTATGCAGGTGTTTAAACTTAGAGTCCACACGCTCCCCAGGATAGAATACGCAGACGGATAGGAACAACAAAATCAGGCCACAATGAGGGACAGTCATTTCATCAAGCGAAGGGGGACTGTCAGTGCGTTGCATGACCTATTGGGACCCAGTCATCAGTTACCTTGTTTACAAACCGAATGGCCAGGTGGGAGATGACAAACCCCGGGACATAGCCACACAACGTGCACCAACCAGGTCCAGTCCAGCCTCTGGACCAAGAGAGAATGAAAGAAACCCTCTCTGTGGTCTTCATCTCTCTTCACCTACCTACCTATCGTGTAAAAACGGGGCCTCAGGGTATTTCATACACACCTGCCCTGGCCTATACACTAGACAGGACACTTCAGTGTCACTTGACAGCTATGGGCCATCAAGTCCAACCCAGCCAAGCGCACAATTCGGTCACCTCTCGAAATCTGTGGATGCTTTTTGTCCGTCATCTACGATTGAGAGACATGGAGTAATTCCAACACTCTCATACTGACCGAATAGCACTAGACATAGAATACACAACCTCTTTTAGTCAATCAGAGAGAGAGAGAGAGAGAGAGAGAGAGAGAGAGAGAGAGAGAGAGAGAGAGAGAGAGAGAAAAGATAGACACACATATACACACACAGATATATATATAGAGAGAGAAACATGCACACACACACACACACCACACACAAGAGAGAGAGAGAGAGAGAGAGAGAGAGAGAGAGAGAGAGAGAGAGAGAGAGAGAGAGAGAGACGCAGATATAGGGCAATGTGTATGCAACATCTTGAGGTAGACAGCAAAGGGGCCCAACTCTTTATTAGTACTGCTCAGTCTAGAATAACAGAAAGTGAATTCATTTTATGCCAAACTGAAAATATCGTTAAAAAACCCTAAACAATTAAGCAAGCAAGCAAGCAGGCAAGGAAGCAGCCCCAAACCCACCAACACCAACAAAAAATCTCAGCTTTTGCAGTCTGATGTTTGTTTCTTCTACAATGACAAAAATGTCACACAAGTGACAGACTTACAGCCCTGGTCAGTAGCGGGCACCTGTCGACCCCACCACTTTTACGTGCTGGCCGTCTGCGGTCCTAAAATATAAATAATGGAGACGATTGTAAGAGACCTGCCGACAGTTTTGCGATTTATCCTGACGCTGTTGCGCAACCCACTGTGGTGTGTTAACTGTGCATAGTAAACGCCGTTTATCTGTTTTTAGTGGGCTGTTGTTGTTGTTGTTGTTGTTGTTGTTGTTTTTTGTTTTTATAATAGCCGCGGACACAAGGTCTGATATCTCCAGTACAGTCCCAGCCCGGTGTATTACAAACTGGCCTGTTGGCTGCCCATCTTTATGTTTACATCATGCTGGTGGTGTCGGCTTACTGTTTCCTACGTCCACCCCCCTCCCTGCCCATTTCAAGACCTTGCTTACGCATAGGCTTTTGCGCAGTCTCAGGGAGTCTGGCAGATGTGTGTGAAGTGCGTATATGGAATTGTTCGAAAGCGATGAACCCTTCTTGAAGAAACTCCAAACTCCAAACTTTCTTTAAAAGAACATGAAGGTCAACATTTCATATCGATTGCAGGCGGTTCTGTGTCTGTCCATCTGTCAGTAATTTGTTTCTCCTACAATCAGCTCAGATATCTTCATATGGTATATGGTGACATTTCGGATGTCACTGAAGGTGGCAACGTAGAAGCAACTCTTTAATAGTACAATGACTGATGAACCTGGAAGAACCGCAGTTCACTCGGGCAAATTTGACCATTTTACTTCTATCATATACCTCTGTACTATCACTAACAATATATTATCTGTTAGGAACCAGAAGAAAAAAAACACGAAAGAAGAATAAGAACGCGTATTTAATACAACAAAGACAATACAAGAGTTTATTCCTTTTCTCACACTGGACACAGCAGCAGGGAAGTTTCAGTCTTTTCTCCTAATTTTTGTATCTGGTGTTTGCTTGTTTGTAATATTATCTGTTGTTACATTACTGTATTGATCCAAATAACTCCCTCCCCCTCCCCCGATTTATAATGTACGAATGTGTGCGACTGTACGTACATGTGAATATATTATGTGTCTTTTTGCTCTCTCTCTTGTGTCTGTTGTGTGTGGTGTGTGTGTGTGTGTGTGTGTGTGTGTGTGTGTGTGTGTGTGTGTGTGTGTGTGTGTGTGTGTGTGTGTGTGTGTTTTGTGTGTGCACGTGTGCACGTGCGCACGCACGCTGTGTAAAAACCTGAAAAATTGTATCACTACAACCTATTTCCAGTGTCATGCTTTGATCCGTTGTTAATTTTGATGAACTGTGTTTATGTTGCATTGACGTATTGTGGATATTCCTGACTGTATTTGTACTGCATTAAGACAATAACAGGATTTCCTTCCTTCCTCCGCCAATTCCTCACAGGCCCACCGGCATGTGGACATGCCTGGTGCCCACGAACCAGACCCCCAGCTATGGGTAAATAGCACCACTGCCTTGTGGTTATCTCAGGAGAGAATAAGGCTAAACGAGTAAACACTGAGAGAAAATCAACCCCACTGCCTTGTAGGTTGTCGTGTGAATGACAAAGGCTGGTGGAGAGTCTATACACAAACCGGTGGAAGTCAACGGGAAACCACCATCGCATTTTCCCAAGATAAATCATGGTCAGCCAAAGCAAGATGGCTGAGGACAGAGAAGGTGGAAGATGTAGTTGCAGCGAAAAGGGATAGATGCATATGGAAGGCGATGATCGCCAACGCCATGCAGCAGGGCACATGATGATGATGATGATAATAATAATAATAATAATACCTAGGACTTATAAAGCGCACTAAGCCACTGGATCTAGGCGCTGGGGAATGGGGGATATAATAGGAAGTCAGTAAATACAAGACTACACAACAACTTACACATCATCAAATGACAATCAAATACATACATACATCATAATCACATAACATAATGATTTACATTCGCAATCTTCAAAATATGCATACCACGCAATTCAATCAAATATCAGATTCATTCCAATTAAGCACTTTTCACTCAGTTACTCCATATAAACTATTATTCCACCCCTTCCCTACTACCCCCCACCCCCACGCGCATACACAAAATCCAATTACACATATCAGCCAGCCGACAAGGTGATGTGGGGAAAAGTGATCAGATGTCGAAATACTGCTGGAAAAGGTGTGTTTTCAAGTTTGACTTGAAAGAAGAAATGGACGGAGAGTGGCGTAATTTCTTGGGAAGAGAGTTCCAAAACTGGGGACCGAAATGCGAAAGTGAGCGAAAGCCATGAGATTTGCGGTTATACTGTATCTGCCTGAGGAGTCTTGAATCAGAGGAAGAGCGGAGAGACCGAGATGGAGTATACAAGTGCAGAATATCAGAAATATACTCAGGAGCAGAACCAGAGATAGAATTGAAGCAGATGCAAGCAGTCTTGTACTTAATTCTCTGAGATATTGGTAACCAGTGCAGTTGGTGAAGCAAAGGAGTGCAAGATTGTTGACGGGATGCCTTAAGAATAAGGCGTGCAGCTGAATTTTGAACTTTCTGCATAGGATAGAGAACAGTGTTCGGGCAGCCCATGAGGAGAGAGTTACAGTAGTCAAGTCTCGACAGAATACAGGAAGTGACAAGAATCTTGGTGGCATCTACACTGAGAAAGTTTCTGATAGATCCAATCCTTTTCAATTCAAAATAAGAAAGCTGGCAGACTTTGGAAACGTGATCTTTCATGGAGAGAGAAGAGTCAAGAATGAAACCTAAGTTCCTAGCTTTTGGACAGAAAGAGATGTCAGAAGAGCCAACAGTGATAGAAGTTGGAAGTGGAGGATTATAGTCTGAAGAACCAGAAAACAGAAGAGCTTCAGTCTTACTGTCATTAAGTTTTAACATGTTGTCAGTCATCCATGTCTTTACATCATCCGTGCATGTCTGTAGTGTCTGTATGGTACTGTCAATGTCTGCAGGTTTGCATGCCTGTTGAAGCTGTGTGTCGTCTGCAAAAAGCTGGTGACTAACTCCATGGCGCTCAATGACCTCAGACAGGGGGGTGGTATACAAGACAAACAGAACTGGCCCTAGCACCGAGCCTTGCGGAACACCAAAATCAAGAGGAAGTGATAAAGAATTATGACCATCGACCGATACATACTGTTTTCGATCCAGCAGATACGAATGAAACCACTGGAGGGCTGTGGAACAGATGCCAAAAACGTTTTGAAGTCGCGAAATGAGAATTTTGTGGTCGATGGTGTCGAAAGCAGCGGAGTTGTCCAAGAGCAAAAGAACAGAGAGTTTGTTTTCGTCAAGAGCAGACAGAATATCGTTTACAACACGAAGTAGGACGGTCTCAGTGCTATGGCCAGCACGGTAGGCTGACTGAAAACGGTTACACAGGTTGTTGGCTTCCAGATGACCAAGAAGCTGACTCAGCACGACCTTTTCTAAAACTTTAGATAAAAAAGGTAAATTTGATACGGGCCTGTAATTGCTCAGTACATTTTTGTCCAGAGAAGGCTTTTTCAGCAAAGGTCTAATGACTGCTGTCTTGAAATCACTAGGGACCGAACCGGAAGCTAAAGAATCATTGATGATGCTTGTGATGGTAGGGAGAACAACATCAATGTTTTCGTACAAATGTTTGGTGGGGATGGGGTCTAACTCACATGATTTTGGCACAGTACTTTTCAAGACGCTCAAAACAAAATCTTCTGAGATGGGCGTAAAAGCCGTGAGGGGAGTTCCTACAAAACAATCCACATCCAGTACAGTGGTATCAGAAGAGGCAAAAGCAGTTCTAATTTTCCTAATCTTTTCAGAGAAGTACTCAGCAAAAACAGTGGGCAATGTATCAGGGGAATAATCACTGGGTAATGGGGAGGCGTCTTGTTTCCCGAGCAGAAAATTGAAAGTCTGAAAAATTTCTTTGCACGATCTGCTCGCCATAATCTTTGCAGAATAAAATGCCCGCTTTGCAGTCTCGACAAGATCGATGACCTTGTGTTTTGCAGTTTCGTAAATTTCTTTATGAACTGTCAATTTAGTCTTCAGCCAGCACCTCTCTGCCTGACGACGTTCGCGTTTCAGTTTGCAAAATTGCTCAGAGATGGAACTGAACCAAGGGTTAAATTTCCTGGGGCGAACCTTACGCTGGCAGAGAGGGGCGTGGTTGTCAAGCACAGACCTGAGTGCGCTGTTGTAGTCAGAAACGGTAGAAATCAGAGGAATTTGCAGCTTTAGGTCATCTTTGAAAGACTGGGCATCAATCCTGTTGATTCTGCGGAACACAACAGTCACTGGGTCCGAGACAAGCTTAGGAAGATTCAAAGTCAACAAAACTGCATTGTGATCAGACATCAGCTCATGGCTAACAACAGTAGAAGACAGAAGATGTCTGACAAACGGTATAAAACAAGATCAATAGTGTGTCCTCTCTTCTGAGTTGGTCCAGTCACAGACTGGCCGAACCCAAACATTTCCAACAGATCCGTCAACCTTCTCGTATCTAATTCATGTTTCACATCAAAATGCACATTAAAATCACCCATCAAGAGTGTTTTGCCATGCAAAGAATCACAATACTCTAAAAAGTCCGGAAACTGATCAAAGAACATGACACTTGTAAATTTGTTTCTTTGACTAGGAGGTGGCCTATACACACACACTAAATTAATACTAGTTTTGTTTACAGTCAAAGACAGAATGGCCGCTTCAAATGTAGGATGAGTCAGAGGAGACTGATTAAATCTAGCATTCTTAATCAATGAGTCCTTGACGACAACTGCAATACCCCCTCCCCTTCCAGGCACACCAAGAGAGTCACGGGCATACGACAGTACTGTGTAATTGGGGGGAGCCAGTTCTTTCAGTTGAACTTCATGACCAGATGATCGTAACCAGGTCTCTGTGATAAACATAATATCAACATCATGAACAGAAATAAATGTGTTTACAGCAGAGCGTTTGTGAGATTTGGTTCCAAGAGCCTGAGCATTAAATGAACATACAAGTAGCTTGGAGTTGGGTGGAGTGTCAGGCTGTGTGGTGTCAAAAGACGAGTGCAGTGGGCCAGGGGAACCAGGCTGCGCTGTAGAGTCATGAATATCAATGGCTTTGTTTCGAGAGGATTGACAGTTAAGAGACAGTACCTTTATTTTGTCACCCAGCTTTCCCTTCTGACGATACCGTTTTCGAGGCAAATCAACGCCGATTTGAAGAAAACGAAGGCTGTGATTTTCCCCACCCCATTCATTCCTACCCACCTCTGTTGTTTTAGGTCCTCAGCTGCATGGAAATTTGCGACAAGAAATGCATAAAAGATGTTTGTTTTATTCTGATTAATTTTTTTTTTTACAAAATATCGTGAGTAAAAGGGAATAGAATGACTTGACCAATTTGGGTTTGTTTTTGTGCGTTTCTTTCTTGCACAGTGATTTGTTTCTTGTTTTCTGTTATACCGAGTTTTGAACTTCCAAGACGTATCATTTTGCTGCCTCATCAACGTCTCCACTTTTATCGTTTGTGTTTCTTTATCATCACGTATATCATGGAGTCTACGTCGAGTTCATCTGCTTTGCG
>JAPXFY010000032.1:19483671-19488671 GCA_030674185.1 Monoplex corrugatus
AGCATAAAGCGGTCATTGTAACCTAATCATGGGCCATAATGATGAAAGGTTTTACGTGGAGCGTATGTCTGTTTTTACGTAGACGTGTTGCAAAAATGGAAACATGGAATATGTTATGAAAATTCGAGAATGCAAATTATGACAAATTTTGGTCATTTTCGTCAGTTTATTCCTTTTTTCACACTGGACAGAGCAGCAGTTTGCTTGTTTGTGATCTTACGCTTGACAAAGGCCAGTTGGCCGAAAATTTGCGCCTGTTTTGTCTTGTTATCAAATACGCGTTCTTATCTTTTTTTTCTGTGTGCGTATTTTCTGGTTTATGACACAAGTGTAACAGAAAATAGTTAGTACGCGTCTTACCTAAAATTCCTTTCGGTATATGCCTCAACATTTTTGTGGCCGCACGCACATCCCTGTGTTATCAAAGTAAACGTTGGGAGCTTCCGACTGCTAAATGTCGAGATTATGTAAGGGGAGAAGAACTGGCAGTTATACAGACGCGATTTGGCAGCTTGGGGGGGGGGGGGGGGGGCTCTCTAATAGAAAGATGAAGGCCCAGACTGAGCGAGAGATGGCTCTTCTTATGGTCCCCTATCTGGGCTGGACGTGGGTGGTGAGCGTGTACAGGAGTTTATCATCTTCCCACGGGCTTGTGACCAGGTTATTGATGACTGTGTCCGAACTGGTCGTGCATCACACGGACAGCCCCCCCCCCCCCCCCACCACTTTGCTTAGTGAAATGGCTACCATGTGGGTTTGGGATATGAGAGATGGTTTTACTGAGAGTGATGAGGCTTTGGTGTTCTGCACCATTCGGCACCTTTGGGTGTTTCTTGTTCAACATGCCTGTATATTGTCCATTTTAAGCACATACCCACACGCATACACACACACCGAGGGAGTCAGTGTGTGTGTGTGTGTGTGTGTGTGTGTGTGTGTGTGTGTGTGTGTGTGTGTGTGTGTGTGGAGGATGGTGAGAGAGAGAGAGAGAGAGAAATATAAGCAGTGGATCTAGGAAGTGCATCATTCTTTAGTGTTTCCGTCAGACAAAGATACAAATTAAAGCTTTAGACACACAGACAGACACAGACACAGACATAGACTCAGACACAGACGCACATACACACGCACTCACATACACACACACACGTGCGCGCGATACACACACACATACACACACACCCCGCGCGCGATGCGCGAGCGTGTGCGCGTGCACGTACTTGTATACATGTGTATATGCTACCAGCCAGTTGTAATAATATGTGACTCAAACTTTATGAAATAGTCAAAAGGTAAACTGGAATTAGATCTACATCTACACTTACCCAAACTTACGAAATATGCTTAGATCTAGGCCTGTGACAAGCAAGAATCAAACAAACCTGAATTGGTCAAAGTGGCTTTAAACTTTGTCTCATCAGGGAAAGCAGCAAAGCAACTTATCTTAAATGTAAACCTTTCATAAAAAGTTACGGATCTTACACCTTCGGAACGGTCCGGTTTATCTTCAGAGCAACATTAATTCTTGAGTCATAGTCTTGTTTCGAACTAAGACCGAAGAACAGCGGCCATACCAACATTTTGATCACGTTAGATTGTTCTTTGCGTTGCGTCACTCGTTGCAAGGCCCGATATCCAGAAATGGAGATACAGAGCGGACATTTTTTTTTTTATCTTAGCATGGAATAAATTCGTATATAAAAAACAACGACCGCTTTTCGATATATACATAAGAACAAATGTGCACGGGACCGTAAAACCTAACTTTTCCCTTCAAAATGTATTTTTCCAATTTCTTAACCCTTTGACTCCCGCATCCTGTCCACCAGCATCCTGCATTGCCAACCATGTTATCAAAGCAAAAACTTAATCCTTTGACTCCCTCATCCTATCCATCAGCTGCCTGCAGAAAGCTGGTGGATAGGCTGAGGGAGTCAAAGGACTAAGTTTTTGCAGTTGGTGGACAGGGTGCAGGAGTCAAATGGTTAAAGTACAGCTTGTGTCAAAAGTTGAGTCTGCTCAAAACCACACTGTTGTTGTGTTGTGGTGATGTACTTGTCACCGCTGAGGCCACATACTTGCACATCAATAGAATACACTGAATAAAAAAGTAAGACATGATTATACAAAACAACCGTTTTTGTTCTTAAACTAGCATAGACAGTCGATTCCTTGAGGTTTTGACAGTTTTTGTTATAGACAGTGCAATCATGAAAATGCAGATGATCTATAACTTATCAGCCATTGTGATGTTATAAACTTCATAACAATAAAATGAAACTTACTGTGCATCGAGGACAACAACAGACTGTCAGACCTGTGAAAACAGATTTTAAATATTGTCAAAGTTCCTGACAAAGTGTTGTTCACACAACCCCCTTGAAAAATGCTGATTTAGGCACTCTTTTTGTTTTGTCCGTGTGACCTTGACCGCCTTTTCCTTCAAAGTGACACATTTTCTGACTCCTCAACGGTCCACACTCCAACCACAAGTTGCTAAAGATCCGTCCACAAAGAGCCCAGAAAATCATGCTCTGACATTTTTGTCACGGACACCCACCTGTAAAACATACAAGCATATAAACACACACACTCACACACACGTGCACACACGTACGCGCGCGCACACACATACACACACACACACACATACACGTATACACACACACACTCTCACACACATACACTCACAACTTCTCCCCCCCCCCCCCTTTGGTTGATATGAAATAGTTTTCCGTTTTAGACAAAAGGGATATTAAAAACAAAGATAGGAGGATAGGCCAGGGTAGGTGGGAGAGTCTTTTCCTAATCTTCCTTATCAATGATCTTCTTGTGTCTGCTTCCGTCAAGACTGTCTCGTTTGTTTTCTTTGCTGCCCATGGAACTCTCAACATCCTTCTTAGAACCCACATCTCGACTGCCTCACTCGTGTTCTGGCTTTGCGTGTTGACTGTCCACGCCTCACATCCGTATAACATTATCGGTTCTATGTAATATTCAAGAACTCTCTTCCTGATGTTAGTTGATAGGCATTTGTTGGTGAGAATGCTTTTCATCTTCTTGAATGCTGTTTTTGCTTGGCCGATTCTGCTGTCTATTTCTGATGTGCATCTGCCGTCTGGATGAAATGATCGTTCCCAGATATTAAACTTATAACCTGTTTCAAAGTAGTGCCATTTTCTGTTATTTTTCATGAGAGGAGTTCATGATTTTTGCTGATTACCATGACTTCAGTCTTCTTGCTATTTAGCTCCAGCCCTTTATTTTTGCTTTATATTTCTATTATATTCACAAGGTTTTGTAGGTCCCTTTCATTTTCTGCAATTAGCACGGTGTCATCTGCGTAACGAATGTTGTTTATAATTTTTCCTCCAACCTTTATCCCAGGGCATTCTTCTGTGTTTCTCATGATGTTTTCGCTGAAAAACAAATCTGGTGACAGAACACAACCATGCCTGACCCCTCTTTTGATATTTTGGACAGAGCTTATATCGGTTTCTATTCTCATTGCTGCTGTTTGTTCCCAATATATATTTCTGATTATTCTTAGATCTTTTCCATCGATATTGAGTCTTTCTTGTTGGGTTATCAATTTTTTATGTCTTACCCGATCGAAAGCCTTGGTATAATCAACAAAGCATGAATATAAGCCTTGATTCAACTCGATTGACCTCTCTATGATAGTTCTTAGGATGTATATGGCATTAATAATTCCTTTCCCTTCCACAAATCCACACTGTTCTTCTGCTATTTTTCTTTTGATTCTGTTCCTTGTCCTCATCATGATTATTCTTAACAGGATTTTTGTTATATGACTCATCAAGCTGATTGTACGATGGAGTTCGCATTCTATAGCCCCTGTTTTCTTTGGAAGTGCAATGAAAATTGATTTTGACATATCTTTGGGGATTTTTCCGGTGTATGAATTTCATTTAGGAGAAATGTTATTTTTTCAATACCAAATTCCTCCAAGGCTTCAACTATCTTTGTAGTAATGTTGTCTGGTCCTGGGGCTTTTCCTGGTTTCATCTTTTTCAATGCTGCTCTAACTTTATTTTTCACTATGGGTGGTCCTTCAACGTTCTTTCTTATAATGTGTTCTTCGTTTCTGTCATCTTTCAAAAAGGTCCTTAATGTACTCTCCCAATCTATCTAAATTTTGTCTTCTTCCATGACAAGCGTTCCATCTTTCGATTTTAAGCAGCCAGTTGATGTGCATGCTTTTTTCCTGTGGGCAATTTCTTCAGTTCTTATGTACATACCCTGAAGATCTGTTTTGTGTCGGTCTTCTATTTCTTTGCACTTTGTTTTCAGCCAAGCTTCCTTAGCTTCATTGCACTTATTCCTGATTTCTTGTTTATTTTTGTTGTATCTTTCGTCTTTTCCCTTTGTCGTCTTCCAATATATTCTTCCATCAAGCCTATAATTTCTTTTGTCATCCAATTCGTTTTTTTGCTTTTTTTTTATCTACTCTAGCGATTTCTCCACAAGCTTCATTTATCGAGTTTCTCAACTTTGTCCATTGTTCCTCACTGTCACCAATGTCCTCCAGAGCACTGAATGTGTTTTGTGTAGGGTGTGTGATGGAAAATGTGAATGGATTTCTCTTGTAGATAGGTCACACTGACCTTAGATCGATGACACTTCCATTGTCATGTAGAAGGAGCGTTTTGCTGGTACCAGCATTCAGATGCTACTCATCAAGACAAATGAACTTTGATACAAGCATGAAGATGATACAGAATCGGAATGTTAGCAATACTGACAGAATGAGAGGGAGAGAGGTGAGGGGGGGGGGAAGAGGAGAGAGAGAGAGAGAGAGAGACAGAGAGAGAGAGAGAGACGGACAGAGAGAGAGAGAGAGACAGAGACAGAGAGACAGAGACAGAAACAGAGACAGAGAAACAGAAACAGAGATAGACAGAGACAGAGACAGGCAGAGAGAGTGAGACAGACAGAAACAGAGACAGAGAAACATAGAGACAGAGACAGAGAGATAG
>JAPXFY010000032.1:19493671-19498671 GCA_030674185.1 Monoplex corrugatus
ATGGGCATCTTCCAGTGTCTTCTAGAAGGGATGGACGTCGCCCTCGTGGTGCTGGACCCGGGAAAAGTTGAGGTCTCTGCCACCTCACTCCCCGACGACCCCGGGGTTATGGAACTATCTTGGTGCTGATACTTGTCCCTCTCCACTGGCCTTCTTTTTTTTTTAAAGAAGTATAACAAGTCTGGCACAGCATAACAACATGGTAACACACAAAACATTACATTGTTTGTCTGCCAGTGCAGGCTTAAGGCTTGTGCCGTGATCATTCTGGACCTTCTCCATCACATTGCACCAGTGACATTAGTGCTTATGGAATTCATTCCGAGGGCGGAGACGTCGTCTTGAAAAATTGAATCTGAAAGTGAAACTGAAACCAGTGTCTTCATACATCTACGCATTTGGTGTTCTTTCTCCGACGCTGAGAAAACGTTAAAGCGAAAAAAAAAGAAGAAAAAAAAAAGCGTTTCGTTTCATCTGTTTGAGAATCAACGCGGGCTGGTTGGGTGTTTTGTTAGAGCCGTGGAGTCAAGATCTGATGTCTCGAGTTCAGTCCCAACCCACAACACTGACAACAGGCCTGTTCGCTGTCCGTCCTACTGGTTCCATCATTCTGATGTCAGCCTGGTGTTTCAGAATTCCCTTCTCCCTCTCTCATTTCAAAACTTTGCCAGAGCATAGGGTTTTGCGCAGGTTCGGGGAGTTTGCCAGATATTTGCTGGCACATTTTGGTGGAGCGCATATGGAATTGTCCGAGTGCAATGAATCTCTCTTGAACAAAACTTCAGGCTCCAAACTGAGAACAGTCAAACAACCCCCAGATTTCTGAAGCATACACAAAATGTTTGGATGCGTTTTGGTGTCAAATATGTCATATAATCATCTTACATGAACCGGGCGGTCAGCGTCCATGCATGCCAGTTGATCAAAGCACGTTATACCAGACATTACGTATACTGCTCTGTACCAGTGGACAGTCACATAATATTGCTGGACAGCTGTATGGGTTTTACTTCAGGTCCCATGGAGTGAGTGGTATGGTAGAACTACCGTTGGTTATTGTGCCTATGTATTGTTTTGCCTGACAATAATTCATGATGTTAAAGTGTGCAACATGTAGTGACAATGATGATGCTTATACAAAGTGGATTAGTATGTGTACTATGCCGGGTACTTACTGTGGTATGAACTAGATGTTTCAGGAGTGACGTCCCATTGTCCCCCCCCCCCAACACACACTTGCATTGAATGTACTTTTCTTTGAAATCAAATACACTTTTACAAAACACAAAGCAAACATCTACACTTGAACAACACGTTTACATTAAACATGATATAACAAGACTTGAATACCTCACAAATCAAACAATATAAATCGATACAAATCACAATTTCTATGCAAAACCAAGAAACACAAAAGGATTTTCTCTTTTATTTCTCTGTTTCTCCCAGTGCCTCCTTTTTTTCGTTTCATTGAATGTGTTTTAGTTTATCGCTTACGTAACGTTATGTACTCCATATTATTGTATTGTTTGTGATTATAAATCCACCCTCCCCTGCCCCATCAAACGATCAAGAAATCCCCAAATTACAGCCTGTTCATTGTACGGGTGTGAGCGTGTTATTGTGTATATGTACAGTGATTGGAGAAGGCAGTACGTGGCTGGGGTAGAGGGAAACAAGAGAGCCGTCATCGTGACTAGAAACCTTAGTTTTAAATGAACAGTTTATCCTGCACGTGTTACTGCTGTCCTAATCGAATATGTCGCTACGAGCATGAGAATCAAGGCAAAGCAAAGCAAAGCAAAGCAACCTTTCCAAATTCATACAGCTCGTACCAATCCAACCCACACAGACACGCATACACGTGCCATCAGACCATGTCAAAGTGATGTTTGTGGTGTATTTTCAATTACCTGCCTGTCAGTTTCTCTCTCTCTCTCTCTCCTTCTCTCTCTCTTTCTCCCCCCCTCTCTCTCTCTCTCTGTATAATATATTATGTGACCTGTGATATTATATATGTTGATACACACACACACACACACACACACACACACACACACACACACACACACACACACACACGTGTGTATATACATACATATACTTCTCTCTAAGTGCTATGATCCTAAAATAAAATAAATAAACAAACAAACAAACACACAAAACGCAGACTTCTAACTTAACAGAATGAACTGTCCGGTCTAAATTACGAAACGAAACAAAACAGAAACCTTTGAAGAAAACAACACAAAAAAAAGGAAGGAAAAACAAACAAAAAAAACAGGTGCTGGTGGCTAGGCATCAGTTCTACAGACCCTCGCAGAGCGCTGTGTCAGTATTCAGGTCTCCAATCGGAAGGTTCTATGCTTCCAAAGCAGATGACGCGTTTCGTCGTGTGTTCCTTCAGTTCAGAAACACAGGAAGATAAAGCTCAGTGCATATCTCAGTGTCCAATACGTAAGGTTATAAGAAAAATGTTCATACCACAAAAGTATCTAAAAAAGGTTTGCATGTTTATTGTTATTAATGAAAAAGAAGGAAAGAAAGAAAGAAAGAAAAAAAAAAGAAAGTAACAAACAAATAAACAAACGAACTTGGAAAGAAACAAAGAAAGAAACGAAGAACAAACGAAGGAACAAGCAAGCAAGCAAACAAACAAACAAAAACAACAAAAAAACAAACAAACAAACAAACAAAACAAACAAACAAACAAAAAAAACAAAAAAAAAAAAACAAACAAAACAAAAAAAAAACCAACCAACCCAACAAAACAAAACAAAAGACAGAAAGAAAGAAAGACAGAAAAGAAACAATCGTCATAGAGTTAGCGATTTACTTTTCAAAACATTTACGATGGCAAGAACTTTAACAATACAGTGGTGTCAGCTTGGCTGTATGTCAAACACACCCACACAGTCAAAAGCTGTGAATACGGGGATTACCTTGACGCTGATGATTTGCCATTAATCTTATTTTTCATGATATCACCTTCCCGACACATCACGCCCTTAAGGAATAAATCATGTAAATCTCAGAACTCAGACAGAACATTTAGTGTAAGACCACTTGTTCAATTTCATGTAATGTCTATCCACATATGTGATATTAGACGATAATGGAAAGAGGAGAGGGAAAAGTTTAGAGGAATAAGAACTATAGCGTACATGAAATTAGGAAAATTATTTAAGAATAACTGACAACGTAACAAGAAACTTAAAAATAAATCTAAATGAACGTTATTATCTTGAAAAAAACAAAAACACTTCTAGTTTAACTGGATTTCTCATAAACAATAAAGTTTGTGAATGAAAGATATTTCTGACAAAACCGTGTCAGTGCAATAAACTATAACAATGAACCGTTGGGGCATTTCAATAATGAAGTGAAAAAATCAAACGCCAGTTATGGCATATCACTAACTGAAGATACAAAAGAAGTAACATATTGGGTAAATAGACCTTAACTTGTCACAAGTACATATATGATCGATTGATATATCCTTACCACACAAACAAGAAACGTTACTTACATACTTTGTGTGTGTATGTGTGTATATGTGCGTGCGTGCGTGTGTGTGTTGTGTTGTTTGTTTTGTGTTGTTGTGTGTGTGTATGTGTGCGTGCGTGTGTTGTTGTTGTGTGTGTGTGTGTGTGTGTGTGTTGTGTGTGTGTGTGTGTGTGTGTGTGTGTGTGTGTGTGTGTGAGAGAGAGAGAGAGAGAGAGAGAGACAGACAGACAGAGAAGAGACAGACAGACAGAGAGACAGACAGACAGACAGACAGAGAGACAGACAGAGACAGACAGAGACTGAGACAGACAGAGAGAGAGAAAGTGTGTGTGTATGTGTTTGTGTGTGACGTGTTTGTTGGTTATATCTCTTTACATCAATTGGCATATACACTCTTTAAAACCAAAAGTGCGTGCACGTGTGTGTAACACAATACGACACTGACATGCCACAAAGCATATTGCCTGGCTGTTTAGGAAAGGACAAATCAACACCCTCACTGCTGGGGTCTGGAATCTGGGGTCTTTGCTCTGCCAACAGTACATCACCTTCCCTCCTGTGCCTCCTAGTCCACCCCCCCCCCCACCGTCACCCGTGTCACTGAATCATTCATCTACGCTGGCTGTTTGCTTTTTTTTACACAGAGCCCTTGCACTCATGATGTCGAGTTCAATCCCTGCTTGCAACAGTAAAAATTGGCCTGTTGGCTGCTCATCATCATGTTGCCATTATTCTGGTTTGATTGATTGAGTGAATAGGCCCTGGTAGTCCAGTTGTTAGAGCGCCATGGTCATAATGCCAAGGTCGCGGTTCTATCCTTGGGCTGGCTACAGTCACACACATACACATGTCATTTACATGTAACCAAGATTGTTCCAGTGGTAGGCTGACAAAATACCAGTATAAAATATAGACTAGGTAAAACATAGTCTAGGTAGGGCCTCAGGACCTGGCCAGCTCATGGGTTTACGTGCAGGCTTAAGACTTGTGCTACGGTCACCATACATGTGGCACCTGTGACGTTAGTGCATTTAGAATTCGTTCCGAGCGCGGAGACGTCATCTTGAGAAATTGAAAGTGAAAGTGAAACTGATTGATTTGGTTCAGTTTTTACGTCGACACCCACCTCAGGTGAAATGGCCGACGGGGATAACTATCCCAGGGAAGTGGGGGAAGGGGACTTATCTAATCCTAAACTGACACCACCAGAACAACAATGATGTTAAGATGGGATAGTGAGATGGCCAGTTTTAATGTAGCGCACCCCGGGATTCGAACCCACAATAATTTGCTTGTGAATCCGATGCTCAAACCAACTGGTGGTGTCAGCTTACTGTTTTATTGGTCCTTTCTCCCCCCTCCCCCTCCTTACCCACGTCAAGGTTTTGCCACGGCATATGGTTTCCCCTTTCCCCGTTTCAAGACCTTGCCAGAGCATAGGGTTTTGTGCTGGCTCAGGAAATCTGTCAGATAATTTGCTGGCAGATTTAGAT
>JAPXFY010000032.1:19501171-19528671 GCA_030674185.1 Monoplex corrugatus
TCTTTGTTTCTGCCTTGTTCCTTTGCTTTCTGTCATTTCTTCCTATCGTTTTCTGCCATGCTGGTCTATTCACCTGTATGTGTTCGATAAATCTTATGTACTTTTTCTTAGGATTGATAATTGGGTACATGTATTAAATGCATTTTTGGCTGTAGGTAGGTGAGATGTGCGGAAGTAACTTTTTGGTAATTTAGGCCCGTTTTATATATATGTTTTGATGTGTTTAAATTTGTATTCAGGTGTTTTTTTTAATCCCCTGTGCGATGTATTGGACGGTCAACGATGGGGGGCATGTTCTTAGATTATGTGCGCGAAAGCATTGATATGCGTACTTAATTTTCTTTTCATTTTTTTCCTGTTGAAGTATTGTATGTTTTGGAACGGTTATAGCTCTGATTGGCTCTGCATGGTCAGCTGGGCTTTAAACAACAATAACAATGTATATCAGTGCATAACTTCAGCCTTGTGCCCGTTTCATAGCACAGTTTTTTCCTCGTCCTCACCACTCGCCATCTCGTCAGTCGTACGGAAGCGTGCTAGCGTGTATGAAACGTCTCCTGTCGTCTGCTGAGCTTGTCCAACCAGAACTGGAGTGGTCCCTGCCATTGAATGAATATTCATGGCACTGAAGACATTCGCTGTGGCAACCTTGTTGATAAACATAATTATATTCATATTCATTTCTGTTGGTCACAATGAATTTATCATGAGAAACTCGGGCTGCTCTGCCCGTTGACAGCGCGTCGCCACACTGCCTGCAAGTATCCTCCTCCTCATGGTGCGGTGGTTAGCATTGCGGACAACAGACTGGAAGGTAGTGGGTTTGAAATCCATCAGTTCTGACAAACTCGCGGAGTTCTTTTGTTTTTTTTTTGTTTTGTTTTTTTTGTTTGTTTTTGTTTTTGTTTTTGTTTTTTTGTTTTTTTTTTTTGTTTTGCTCCAACCAGCTCTTACTTACATTTAAGTGTGCTGTTAGTTCATTAGGAAGACTGGAACCATACAGTCGAGTCTCATCCCTTCACAGTTTAAATATCTGGGAAGGGTCATCTCACCAGACGACAGATGCACATCAGAAATAGCTAGCAGATTCGACCAAGCCAAAACAGCATTCAAGAAGATGAAAAGCGTTCTTACCAACAAATGCCTATCAATTAACATCAGGAAGAGAGTTCTTGGGTGTTACATGGAACCGATACCGTTGTAAGGTTGTGAGGCATGGACAGACAACACGCAAAGTCAGAACAAAATTGAGGCAGCTGAAATGTGGTTTCTGAAAAGAATGTTGAGAGTTCCATGGACAGCAACAGAAACAAACGAGACAGTCTTGAAAGAGGCAGACAGAAGAAGATCATTAATAAGGAAGATTAGGAAAGACAAGCAACATTTACAGGACATTTTATGAGGAAAGAGAAATTAGAGCACCTGGTCACAACAGTAAAGCTGGAGGGAAAGAGAACACCAGGCAGATCCAGGGAAAAAAATATTGGACGGACTTGCAGGGTGGATGAGGACAGAGAAGGTTGGAGATGTACTTGCAGCGACATGGTATAGAAACGCATGGAGGGCCATGATCGCCAACGCCATGCGGCAGGTCACATGATGACGATGATGATGATTGTCACTTACCTCACTGCTTCAGTGTGCTATTCTCACTTACCTCACAGTTTTAGTGTGCTATTCTCACTTACCTCACTGCTTCAGTGTGCTATTCTCACTTACCTCACTGCTTCAGTGTGCTATTCTCACTTACCTCACAGTTTTAGTGTGCTATTCTCACTTACCTCACAGTTTTAGTGTGCTATTCTCACTTACCTCACTGTTTTAGTGTGCTATTCTCACTTTACCTCACTGTTAGTGTGCTTTCTCACGCTTCAGTGTGCTATTCTCACTTACCTCACTGTTTTAGTGTGCTTTCTCATGCTTCAGTGTGCTATTCTCACTTACCTCACTGTTTTAGTGTGCATTCACTTACCTCACGTTTAGTGCTATTCTCACTTACCTCACATGTTTAGTGTGCTATTCTCACTTACCTCACTGCTTCAGTGTGCTATTCTCACTTACCTCACTGCTTCAGTGTGCTTTTCTCACTTACCTCACTGGTTTAGTGTGCTATTCTCACTTACCTCACTGTTTTAGTGTGCTATTCTCACTTACCTCACTGCTTTTAATGCTATTCTCACTTACCTCACTGTTTTAGTGTGCTATTCTCACTTACCTCACTGCTTCAGTGTGCTATTCTCACTTACCTCACTGTTTCAGTGTGCTATTCTCACTTATCTCACTGCTTCAGTGTGCTATTCTCACTTACCTCACAGTTTTAGTGTGCTATTCTCACTTACCTCACAGTTTTAGTGTCTATTCTCACTTACCTCACTGTTTTAGTGTGCTATTCTCACTTACCTCACAGTTTTAGTGTGCTATTCTCACTTACCTCACTGTTTTAGTGTCCTATTCTCACTTACCTCACTGTTTTAGTGTCCTATTCTCACTTACCTCACAGTTTTAGTGTCCTATTCTCACTTACCTCACAGTTTTAGTGTCCTATTCTCACTTACCTCACAGTTTTAGTGTGCTATTCTCACTTACCTCACAGTTTTAGTGTGCTATTCTCACTTACCTCACTGTTTTAGTGTGCTATTCTCACTTACCTCACAGTTTTAGTGTGCTATTCTCACTTACCTCACAGTTTTAGTGTGCTATTCTCACTTACCTCACAGTTTTAGTGTCCTATTCTCACTTACCTCACAGTTTTAGTGTGCTATTCTCACTTACCTCACAGTTTTAGTGTGCTATTCTCACTTACCTCACTGTTTTAGTGTGCTATTCTCACTTACCTCACTGTTTAGTGTGCTATTCTCACTTACTCACTGTTTTAGTGTGCTATTCTCACTTACCTCACAGTTTTAGTGTGCTATTCTCACTTACCTCACAGTTTCAGTGTGCTATTCTCACTTACCTCACTGTTTTAGTGTGCTATTCTCACTTACCTCACGTTAGTGTGCTATTCTCACTTACCTCACAGTTTTAGTGTGCTATTCTCACTTATCACGTTAGTGTGCTATTCTACTACCTCACAGTTTTAGTGTGCTATTCTCACTTACCTCACTGTTTTAGTGTGCTATTCTCACTTACCTCACGTTTTAGTGTGCTTTCTCTTCCCCGTTACAGCGTGGGCAATTAATCAGTGTGTGTGTGGGGGGGGGGGGGGGGAGGGGGCAGGTGGGTGAAGGAATCCGATATTAATTAACTACAAGCTGAAGGAAAAGGATCAAATTCAAAGTGGACAGGTGAATGGGTAGTTGTACCTTCACTTATGAATGTACTCACAGTTCCACTCATCTTACATGTGTTAGAGGTAATCTTTTTTTATTTTTACAAATGCTGACACACACACACACACACAAAAAAAAGAGAGTGACAACAGGTGAGACGAGATATAGATAGGAAAAACAAATGTACTGATTTCACCTTAGGACTTGATATAACAGTAATAAACAAGACATCTATTGGTTTCCATTTCAGGGTTGTCAACAGGGTACACTAACAACAGACAGACACAGTTAAAAGACAGACATAGCACACAGTTCAGGGAAGTAAAATGAAATGTCTCTTTATATTCCGATAGTATAAATACAAACACAAAGACCAACTGAATGTATCTGCCTTTGAGAATCTACTTACGTTGAACCAAAGAAAATAAGGAAGATGCTGCAAAAGAATACTGAAATTTCAATGAAAATACAAAAACATGGATTTTGAAATTTAAAGAAAAGAAACACACAAACAAACAAACAAACAAACAACAAGCAAACATACAAACAAACAAGCAAACATACAAACAAACAAACAAGCAAACAAACAAACAAACAAACATACACACGAACAAACCTAAAACAATAACAAGACAGAAAAAGAGCACTGCACAATTTCGAAAATTTTTAGAGATGTGAAAAATCATCGAAAAACATACATAAGTCGGTCGGAACAGTACCACAGTAGGCTTCACGTGGAAAGTCAGTACAGACAGACAGACAGACAGACAGACAGACAGACAGACAGACAAAGGAGACAGAAAAAATAGGGACAACATCCTGTCCATGTCACACAGCTGCAGGAAACAGTCACACCACCACAGTTCACCACACAGGGCTATGAGTGGCCACAGTCACACCACCACAGTCACACCATCACAGTTCACCACACAGGGCTATGAGTGGCCACAGTCACACCACCACAGTCACACCACCACAGTCACACCACCACAGTCACACCACACAGGGCTATGAGTGGCCACAGTCACACCACCACAGTCACACCACCACAGTCACACCATCACAGTTCACCACACAGGGCTATGAGTGGCCACAGTCACACCACACAGGGCTATGAGTGGCCACAGTCACACCACCACAGTTCACCACACAGGGCTATGAGTGGCCACAGTCACACCACCACAGTCACACCACACAGGGCTATGAGTGGCCACAGTCACACCACCACAGTCACACCACACAGGGCTATGAGTGGCCACAGTCACACCACCACAGTCACACCACACAGGGCTATGAGTGGCCACAGTCACACCACCACAGTTCACCACACAGGGCTATGAGTGGCCACAGTCACACCACCACAGTCACACCATCACAGTCACACCACCACAGTTCACCACACAGGGCTATGAGTGGCCACAGTCACACCACCACAGTCACACCACCACAGTTCACCACACAGGGCTATGAGTGGCCACAGTCACACCACCACAGTCACACCACCACAGTTCACCACACAGGGCTATGAGTGGCCACAGTCACACCACCACAGTTCACCACACAGGGCTATGAGTGGCCACAGTCACACCACCACAGTCACACCATCACAGTCACACCACCACAGTTCACCACACAGGGCTATGAGTGGCCACAGTCACACCACCACAGTCACACCACCACAGTTCACCACACAGGGCTATGAGTGGCCACAGTCACACCACCACAGTCACACCACCACAGTTCACCACACAGGGCTATGAGTGGCCACAGTCACACCACCACAGTTCACCACACAGGGCTATGAGTGGCCACAGTCACACCACCACAGTCACACCATCACAGTCACACCACCACAGTCACACCACCACAGTTCACCACACAGGGCTATGAGTGGCCACAGTCACACCACCACAGTCACACCATCACAGTCACACCACCACAGTTCACCACACAGGGCTATGAGTGGCCACAGTCACACACCACCACAGTCACACCACCACAGTCACACCACCACAGTTCACCACACAGGGCTATGAGTGGCCACAGTCACACCACCACAGTTCACTACACAGGGCTGTGAGTGGCCACAGTCACACCACCACAGTTCACTACACAGGGCTGTGAGTGGCCACAGTCACACCACCACAGTCACACCACCACAGTTCACCACACAGGGCTATGAGTGGCCACAGTCACACCACCACAGTTCACTACACAGGGCTGTGAGTGGCCACAGTCACACCACCACAGTTCACTACACAGGGCTGTGAGTGGCCACAGTCACACCACCACAGTTCACTACACAGGGCTGTGAGTGGCCACAGTCACACCACCACAGTTCACTACACAGGGCTGTGAGTGGCCACAGTCACACCACCACAGTTCACTACACAGGGCTGTGAGTGGCCACAGTCACACCACCACAGTTCACTACACAGGGCTATGAGTGGCCACAGTCACACCACCACAGTCACACCACCACAGTCACACCACCACAGTTCACCACACAGGGCTATGAGTGGCCACAGTCACTCCACCACAGTCACACCACCACAGTCACACCACACAGGGCTATGAGTGGCCACAGTCACACCACCACAGTCACACCACACAGGGCTATGAGTGGCCACAGTCACACCACCACAGTCACACCACACAGGGCTATGAGTGGCCACAGTCACACCACCACAGTCACACCACCACAGTCACACCACACAGGGCTATGAGTGGCCACAGTCACTCCACCACAGTCACACCACACAGGGCTATGAGTGGCCACAGTCACACCACCACAGTCACACCACACAGGGCTATGAGTGGCCACAGTCACACCACCACAGTCACACCACCACAGTCACACCACCACAGTTCACCACCACAGTCACACCACCACAGTCACACCACCACAGTTCACCACACAGGGCTATGAGTGGCCACAGTCACACCACCACAGTCACACCACCACAGTCACACCACCACAGTCACACCACCACAGTTCACCACACAGGGCTATGAGTGGCCACAGTCACACCACCACAGTTCACCACACAGGGCTATGAGTGGCCACAGTCACACCACCACAGTCACACCACCACAGTCACACCACCACAGTCACACCACCACAGTCACACCACCACAGTCACACCACCACAGTCACACCACCACAGTCACACCACACAGGGCTATGAGTGGCCACAGTCACACCACCACAGTCACACCACCACAGTCACACCACCACAGTCACACCACCACAGTCACACCACCACAGTCACACCACCACAGTCACACCACCACAGTCACACCACCACAGTCACACCACCACAGTCACACCACCACAGTCACACCACCACAGTCACACCACCACAGTTCACCACACAGGGCTATGAGTGGCCACAGTCACACCACCACAGTCACACCACCACAGTCACACCACCACAGTCACACCACCACAGTCACACCACCACAGTCACACCACCACAGTCACACCACCACAGTTCACCACACAGGGCTGTGAGTGGCCAGAGGGCGAAGCTAATGGGGGAGATCCAATTACTTATCGTTAATATCACCGCCATTTACCATGGTACACCACCATTTACCATGGCACACCACCATTTCCCATGATACACCACCATTTCCCGTAACACACCACCATTTGCCATGATACACCACCATTTCCCGTAACACACCACCATTTCCCATGACACACCACCATTTTCCACGACACACCACCATTCCCATGACACACCACCATTTCCCAAAACACCACCATTTCCCATGATACACCACCATTTCCCATGACACACCACCATTTCCCATACATACCACCATTTCCCACGATACACCACCATTTCCCATGACACCACCATTTCCATAACACACCACCATTTTCCATGATACACCACCATTTCCCATGACACACCACCATTTCCCATGACACACCACCATTTCCCATGATACACCACCATTTCCCATACATACCACCATTTCCCACGATACACCACCATTTCCCATGACACCACCATTTCCCATAACACACCACCATTTCCCATGACACACCACCATTTCCCAGGACACACCACCATTTCCCAGGACACACCACCATTTCCCATGACACTGTCGTATACACCAACTGCTCAGCCTTTAAGGAGAAATCTGCAGTTCCAGTCAGGAGTTAAATCAAGAAGGGTTCATTGAATGTTTAGAACTCCATATGCGCTCCATCCAGTCTGCCATCTGTTATCTGGAGGACTTCTTAGGTATACATTCTATATTCCAAGAACTCTCATAGAAAGATCAACTGTGTTATTGTTATTGTTATTACTGTTTAAAGCCCGCCCAACTGCGTAGTAGAGCCGTATCAGAACTATAACCGTTTGGAAACATACACAATACGTCAACAGGAAGGGAAAAAGGCAAAAAACCAAACAAACAAAAATCCGAAGCATTCGCGCACATGATGTAAGGCCCTGGCGGTGACCACTCCATTCAATTTATAACACACGGAATTTAAAAGACATATCTGATTAGCTTTTAAACATGAATAAGAAAGCACACTAAAACATATATATCTATATAAACAGGCCTAAATTACCGCAGATCAGATTTCCCTAAGCCGAAAATGTACTTAATACATGTACCCAATTATCACTCCTAAGCGAAAGTACATAAGACTTTACCGAACGTATATAAAGCAAAGGAACAAGACAGAGACAAATAGACTGACAAAAACGAGGACATTTCTAGCACAGAATTTTCAGAAGGTGGGGATAGTATTTATACTGAAAGATCCCCCGGCATCTCCATGGGAGGAATATTACACACACACACACACACACACACACACACACACACACACACACACACACACACACACACACACACACACACACACACACACACACACACACACACACACATATATATATATATCTATATATATATATATATATCTCTCTCTCTCCATATATATATATACAGAGAGAACAGAGAGAACGAGAGAGAGAGAGAGAACGAGAGAGAGACAGCGAGAAAGAGAAAGAGAGAGAGACAGAGAGAGAGAGACATACACACACATACACACACACACACACATACAGACAGACAGACAGACAGCGAACGAGAGAGAGAGAGAGAGAGAGAGAGAGAGAGAGAGAGAGAGAGAGAGAGAGAGAGGAGAGAGAGAGCGAGCGAGAGAGACAGAGAAAGAGAGAAAGAGAGAGGGAGAGAAATATATATATATATATGGAGAGAGAGAGAGAGAGAGAGGGGGGGGGGACAGAGAGAAAGAGAGAGTGCCTTAGACATACCTAGAGATCAGTCCCTGTCTATAAGTCAAACACTGTCTGTTCAATGGCCTTCTTAATGCTCCAACCATTCAGTGCTATCAGTTTATTGTTTCAGAGGTCCGTTGTCCGTTTCAACAACTTGTCTGCGCGTTGGATATTTTTTGCAGGCTAGACAAGTATTGGCAGATGGGGGGGGGGGGGGGGGGGGGGGGGGGGGGGGGGGGGGGGGAGGGTGAAGCGCTTATGGAATCGTCCGAGTGCGATAAATCGCTCTTGAACAATTGCAATTGAGGGACGAGTGAGTAAAGAGAGGGGAAAAGAGAGAGAGACAGAGAGATAGAGATAGAGAGAGACAGAGACAGAGACAGAGAGACAGAGACAGAGAAGAAGAAAGAAAGAAAGAAAGAAGAGAGACAGAGTGAGAGAGACAGAGACAGAGACATAGACAGAGAGAGAGAGAGAAAGAGAGAGAGAGAGAGAGAGAGACAGAGACAGAGAGAGAGATAGAGAGAGAGAGAGACAGAGACAGAGAGAGAGAGAGAGAAAGACAGAGACAGAACAGAAGACAAAGAGAGAGAAAGAGAGAAGATCTGCAAAAGACTTTCGAAAACTTTCCAAACTGTACTCGAAAAACTTTCGGTAAAAAGACAAATCACTTGCATGGCCGATAAAGTATGACACATTCTCCTTTCTCTCTGGAGACTCTGTGGCAGCCTATCAAGTTTGAAGAGTGGCCTAAAGACATACTAATTGTTCCATAAGGCTTCTTCACAGACCCCCTACCGTGCCTCCAATTCACACCTGCATCAATGGACTCGTAGTAGTGAGAGTCTCACAATTTTTTTCTACCATCAGTTTCATTCAATTTATGCAGACTATGTATTGACACAAACAACACACCACACGTCCATGATAACATGCATAGTAATTGTATCACAAGCACCAGAGGCAATCGTTCCACAGTTTTTTTTTCCTAGATTACTTATGATGTGATTATTAAAAGTGTGAGTCTTACAAGAGTTTGGAAAAGAACGGTGTACAGAGTTTACCACCTTTAACAACAAGAAAAACGATAACAATACTTCTAATAATAGTGATAAAGAAATAGTCATTATCATCAAGATAAAGATGTTGATGATGATACTCGTAATAATATTAGTACTACTACTACTATTACTACTACTACTACTACCAACAACAACTACAGAACTCCTATTACTACCCCTACTACTTATCCAACTCATGCTCCAACTCCTACTACTGCTACTACTATACTACTACTTATGCTGCTGCTGCTATTACTGCTACTACTACTATTACTGCTACTACTACTCCTACTATTACTACTACTACTATTTATTTCTTCTAAATTACGAAATAACTGATATATTTTGTTGATTATTTTAAAGATATATGTCCTTTTCTTCAATATTTAGAATAAATCTTGAACTTGGTTTATTCTCACATTAAGTTGTACACACACAGACACACATGCACGCACTATTGTGCGCTACACATTAAGTTGTGCACACACACACAGACACATGCACGCACCATTGTGCGCTACACATTAAGTTATACACACACAGGCACATGCACGCATCATGTGCGCTACACATAAGTGTACACACATACACATGCACGCATCATTGTGCGCTACACATTAAGTTGTACACACACACAGACACATGCACACACCCTTGTGCGCTACACATTAAGTTGTAAACACACACAGACACATGCACACACCATTGTGCGCTACACATTAAGTTGTACACACATACACATGCACGCACCATTGTGCGCTACACATTAAGTGTACACACATACACATGCACGCACCATTGTGCGCTACACATTAAGTTGTAACACACCCTACACATGCACGCACCATTGTGCGCTACACATTAAGTTGTACACACACACAGACACATGCACGCACCATTGTGCGCTGCACATTAAGTTGTACACACACAAGACACATGCACGCACCATTGTGCGCTACACATTACGTTGTACACACACACAGACACATGCACGCACCATTGTGCGCTGCACATTAAGTTGTACCACACACACAGACACATGCACGCACCATTGTGCGCTACACATTACGTTGTACACACACACAGACACATGCACGCACCATTGTGCGCTGCACATTAAGTTGTACACACACACAGACACATGCACGCACCATTGTGCGCTACACATTACGTTGTACACAACACAGACACATGCACGCACCATTGTGCGCTGCACATTAAGTTGTACACACACACAGACACATGCACGCACCATTGTGCGCTACACATTAAGTTGTACACACACAGACACATGCACGCACCATTGTGCGCTACACATTAAGTTGTACACACACACAGACACATGCACGCACCATTGTGCGCTACACATTAAGTTGTACACACAGACACATGCACGCACCATTGTGCGCTACACATTAAGTTGTACAGACACAGACACACATGCACGCACCATTGTGGAGACGCGTGCATTTACACCAGATCGTTGTGCTGTGACGCGGTATTTTGGCCATATTTCAAAAATTCTGCAGACCTACACAAAATGATAAAACCAGACATTTACACGTAAACACACACATGCACGTGCGCGTGCACACACACACACACACTCACACATACGCACACTCGCTCACTCACTCACATACATACACATTCGTCTGAAATTATTAATTTCCCAAGAGAAAGAACGTAAGACTTAATCGAACACATACAAGTGAATGGACCAGCAAGGCAGAAAATGATAGGAAGAAATGACAGAAAGCAAAGGAACAAAGCAGAAAGAAAGAGAGTGAGAGAAAAGAGGACATTTCTAGCCGGATTTCCAGAAGGTGGGGATACTATTTATACTGAAAGAGCCCCCGGCATCCCCACGGGCGGGGAGCAGACAGCATGGAAATGTTGAGAAGTATGTTTTCATGCATAACATAGTGTATAAAATGCAAAGCGTTTTGGAGCTTACTGCCCGGGACGATATGCTATATAAATCTTCCATTCTTCTTCTTCTCCTCCTCCTCCTCCTCATCATCATCATCGTCGTCGTCGTCATCGTCATAGTAATGATAATAATAATAATGATAATAATGATAAGATTATCATTATTATTATTATCATTGTAATAATATTATTATATCATCATCATCATCATCATCATCATAATGATGATAATAATAATATTGTTATTATTATTATTATTATTATTATCATTATTATTATTAGTGTCATTATTATTATTATTGCCGTTGTTGTTAAATTATTATTATTTGTTATTATCATGAGTATAATGACGATGATGAGGATGATCATATCATCATCATCATCACCATCACCATCACCATCACCATCACCATCACCATCATCATCATCATCACCATCATTATTTATCATTATTATCATCATCATTATTTCAGCTACTATTATCACTCTTCTTCTTCTTATCATTATCGCTATTATTATTCCTTGCCATTATTATCATTATTCGTACTAACTCTGCTTCAAAACGAACCCCACAGTGTCTCCGTGTTGTACAAACGTTCCGTGTTGTCGCAGGTTTGTTGATTTGTTTATCGTGTAGATGTGCATGATGGCCGGCACACATACATCACAGCTGTGATTCTTTTTGTACAGGCATACACAGTCACCTGCGGCAAAACATTGTTGTCCTTTCCCTACCCCCTCACTCCTCGACTCTCTCTTTCTCTCTCTCCTCTCTCTCTCTCTCTCCTTCTCTCTCCTCTCTCTCTCTCTCTCTTCCTCTCTCTCTCTCCTCTCTCTTCTCTCTCTCTCTCCCTCTCTCTCTCCCTCTCTCTCCCTCTCCTCCCTCTCTCTCTCTCCTCCCTCTCTCTCCTCCTCTCTCTCTCCCTCTCTCTCTCTCTCTTTTCCCTCTCTCTCCTCCCTTCCCTCTCTCTCTCCCCTCTCTCTCTCTCTCCCTCTCCTCTCTCCCTCCTCTCTCTCTCTCCCTCTCTCTTTCTCTGTCCTCTCCCTCTCCCCTCTCTCCCTCTCTCTCTCTCTCCCTCTCTTTCTCTCTCTGTATGTGTGTGTGTGTGTTTGTGTTTGTGTTTGTGTGTGTGTGTGTGTGTGTGTGTGTGTGTGTGTGTGGTGAGAGAGAGAGAGAGAGAGAGAGAGCGTGTGTCCGCGTATGTGCGTTCGTGTGTGCGTATGTGCATGTGTGTGAGTGCATGTGTATGTATGTGTGTGAGTGGTGTGTGTGCGTGCGTGTGCCTGTGTGTGTGTGCATGAATAAACTCAAGTGTGTATGTGTAAGTATGTACGTGTGCGCGCACGTAGTATGTGTGTATGTGTGTTTGTGCGGCTGCACGCACTGTTTTTGTGTGCGCGCGCGTGTGTGTGCGTGTGTATTTGTGTGTGGTGTGTGTATACATGAGTGTACCCACTGTCCAACAACAGACGGAAAAACAACAAACACAAAATCGGGGTTAGCAAAAAGGGAAACGCCAGGATCTCACATTTCGTACAATAATGTAGTCTGCATGTCTCATTTGCATATCGTCATGAATAATTTCCGATAAATAAGCACGCGCCTAGACCTGTACCCACTTACTATTCACGGCACAACGGCCGGTGGGTTATTTCCCACCTCCAGGCTGATTTGATCCGCATTAGCGTATTTAGGGTTTGAACATAAAAACGCCCATCATTGGTTCGTTCCGCGCTTGTGTAGTAATGTTGTTTTTTTTTCGTCCTAATTTCTGTGCTACCTCATTGTCGTTTATCTCACGCCTCTCATTTCGGCTCCAACAACACACCGTGAGTCCATACAGTCGAAATCCCAGCGCCAGGAATCCCACGGGAGCTATTGTTATTGTTATTGTTGTTGTTGTTGTTTAAAGCCCAGCCGACTGCGTAGAGCCATATCAGGGCTATAACCGCTTCAGAACATACAAAACTTAAACTGGCGGGAAAAAAAAGGAAAGTAAGTACACATATCAACGCATTTGCGCACATAATATAAGGACATGCCCCTGGCATTGACCACTCCGTCCAATTTATCGCAGAGTGGATTTAAAAAGCACACGTACACCTGAATACAAATTTAAGCTTATCTAAGGACACCAAAACATATATAAAATCGGGCATAAATTCCCTAAAATTGCTTCCGCATTATCTCACCTCCCTAGAGCTAAAAATGCACTTGATACATGTACCCAATTATCAATCCTTAGAAAAAGTACATAAAACTTTATCGAACACATACAGGTGAATGGACCAGCAAGACAGAAAACGAATGGAAGAAACATCCACACGTACAAACACACACACACACACAACATCCACATGTACACACACACACACACACACACACACAACATACACACGTACATACACACACACACACACAACATACACACGCTACACACACACACACACACACAACATACACACGTACACAAACACACACACACACATACACACACACGTACACACGTACACACACACATGTACACACACACACACACACACACACACGTACACACACGTACACACACACACACACCAAAACTGAGGTCGGCACAAGACCAAGGCGGGAAGGGCCAGACAACGTGGTACAATGTTCACCATGTGATAACGATGGGATGATGACCGTCATGCTATGGAATCCTGTCAGCTTATTATTTCATAAGGTCTAACCCCACCCACCCCCCTCTATTTCTTTCAAGAAACATAGGGTTTGCGGTGACTCAAGGTATCGGTCAAATGGCAAATTTGGGTGGAGTGTGTATGGAATTGTCCGAGCGTGATGAATTCCTCTTGAACAAATTCTCAACTGTCACACACCTGGCAATTTGTGATATAGTTGGATTATAGCGTTTCTTTGGTCATGTCACGTGAAATTTGCATACAAGGGACGTAATTTATGTACACTTCCTTTCTGGTCCCTTTTTTTTTTAAAGTTGAACTTTATTTTCTCTTAGGTTGGATGAACTCTGTACGGGCCTGTCTGGAAATAATTCAGTTCAAGTCCAAATACTTCATTATCCCTAAAAGTGAAATTAGATACAGAACAGCTGTTGTCCTGTTCAAGTCACAATTACGAACGTGGAAGTATACATATAAAATAATATGACCCCCCCCCCCCTTTACACACACACATACATGCATATGTACACAATCACACTTATACTACACACATAGAAACACACACACACACACACATCACACACACACACACACACACACACACACACACACACACACACACACACACACACACACACACACACACACACACACACACACACACACACACACACACACACACACCACACAACACACACACCACACACACACCCGCCCCAAACCGCACGCCGGAACAATCTATGCTTCCATGCAGTGTGTTTATGCGCAACAGACTCATTTGTTAATAAGGAGCACGACCGACTTCGGCACAAAGCCACTTTCTGATCTGTTCAACTTCACTTCTAGTGCACAACATTGGCGGTCGGATGAAACAAGTTTGCAGCTCCCACCGTTTGTACCACTCACCTTTCCACACAACTGGCACAGACACTTTTGCCTCTCGCCCCCTGTCTCACTGCACGTATACAAGTTATATAATTATTTTACACTCTCTCCCTCTCGCCCACAATCTGTATTTACCGTTATCTGACAAATTTCTGTTTGTCACCTGCGGGCTGCCAAACCAACACACAAAAAGAGAATGTCAGTACAGATTGAATTAAACTCTGACAAAAGTACACGCATGTTTTTAGGAACCAGACACACACACACACACACACACACACACACACACACACACACACACACACACGCACACACGCACGCAATACACACACACAAACACACACACCCACACACACACACACACACACATACACACACAAACAGAATCAGAACGCCTAGATGCGAGGGTTCGATTCTCGGAGGAGGACAAATTCGTTAAAAAAAATACGACAGCAGAGGGGCATCAGATTCATGACCTGGATGCGGCACAGCCCCCTTAGAGTTTTAGGAGTTAAGGGCCATAACTCTTGCTTGACGGGGTTTCTCCTTTGAGGACCTTCTGCTGTCCGGATCTCCTCGGAGTTTCTTGCTGCTATTGAATGCGTGTCCTGGTTCTGTGTACATGTTTGTAGTTTCTATTTGCTTGTCTTTAGACTGAACATTAAGATTTCTAAGTTCGCGTACAAAGCAAACTCGTGACTGGCATTTCTTGTGAATACAACCATTTATTATAGTTCTTCTTCGTATTGTACATGGTATGACTGCCATTACTTTTGAAAGATGCGACGTTTTTCTTGTCTTTTTACCGAATCAAAACATAGGGTACCGATGTGTGACAGAGCGCCTCAATGTGATGCATGAGATGTGAATTTATGTCGCCAGCTGTGGAACGTGTTTTCAGTCTGTGACCCTATCGACTGACAAAAGAGAGAGAGAGAGAGAGAGAGGGACAGAGACAGAGACAGAGACAGTAAGAGAGAGAGAGAGAGAGAGAGAGAGAGAGAGAGAAGAGAGAGAGAGAGAGAGAGAGAGAGAGCTGACTGCAGCCATTCAACATTCAATTCTACCATGAATGCAAATAGATTAATTTCTTAACAAACATACTCCAAAGAAGCTGAGTGTTTCAGCACCTATTACAAACTTAATTCTCTGTTTTAACTATCTCAAAAGGCAGAAAAAGTGGTAACTACATTTAAGAAAACAGAGATTGTTCCCCTTATCTTTTGAAAGATAGACGTAATATAGAACAAGTAGGACAGAGGGGGATGGAAACAGATGACGGGGCATGCATCAGCAGCTTCCATCAAGAATGATGTCACCGACAGGTGAACAGGTGAACAGGTGAAGATATAGATATTGTCATAAACATTCAACTAACCTTAAACACGAACTCTGATCGTGTTGAGAAGAGATATCACTTGTCGATCTAGTGTACTTTTGACACATGTTTGGAGATCTTAGTGTTTATTCTAACCAGTCATCCTGGTGCGTGGTTAGCACGAAGGATTGACAACAGGAAGGTTGTAGGTTCGAATCCCATGACTCCTGTCACAAATGACTCCTGTCACAAACGTTGTGCAATTTTTAGGTTCCAGCGGCTTCTGCCCTGAGTTGAGCGTGCTGTAGAAAGACTGGGACCACACATTCGAGCCTCAACCACTTCACGTATGCGTCATTGAGGGTGTTATTTATATTTCCTGTCCTGCACCGCAGGTATCTGTATCTCACAGGTCTGGTGGCTGCCAGGATGTATCACGAAAGGAAGCGCAAAGAGACAAGTCCGTCACACAGTCCTTGATTAGACTGAAATCCATAGCATCATAATCGCATCACGTCTCACTGCTCAGCTGTGCGTACCGGTTCATTTTTGGCCGTGATTTTTGACACCACTAGGTCTCTTCAAATGCTCTGTCTTGACTTTGTGGAAACTTCAGAATATTCAGGCATGATGTTGGTTATGTTCTCGATGTAGAGTTGGAGGTCTGCCTGTCTTCCTTTGTGCTCTTTTTTCTATGAAAAATGGTTGCTATGAGTACAGTGTTTTTAGTACACAGGGCCCAGGTATTTTATTCAAGTCATGCTATCGTTACGACCTAATGTCTCAACTTGTAGAATGGCCCTTAGAACAGGACACAATCTTGATGTTTAGTTAAGATTAACGTAGGCTACTATGAGTTTCCTGAGCCCTACGTTCTCGGTTGAGGCTTATTTTAAGACAGTAAAGCACACGATATTAGTATTTTGTTTGATGTAGTTTTCGGCCTGTCCATGGATATCTTAATGTTAGTAAAGTAGCTGTGTCATAGTTAGTTGTAGTGTCTGTGTTCCAGGATATTAGAAGTAAGAAGAGTAAAGAAGTGACAGAATAGATAGAAGAGTGTAGTGTACATGAGTACATGTCAGGTTGTAATGTCGATAGATAGACGTATCACTGGAGCAGTCTTGCCTGTTCACCAGGATACATTAAGACAGTAAAGATAGATAGAGTACATAGAGTACAGCCCTGTCACCAGGATACATTAAGACAGTAAAGATAGATAGAGTACATAGAGTACAGCCCTGTCACCAGGATACATTAAGAAGTAAGATAGATAGAGTACATAGAGTACAGCCCTGTCACCAGGATACATTAAGATAGTAAAGATAGATAGAGTACATAGAGTACAGCCCTGTCACCAGGATACATTAAGACAGTAAAGATAGATAGAGTACATAGAGTACAGCCCTGTCACCAGGATACATTAAGAAGTAAAGATAGATAGAGTACATAGAGTACAGCCCTGTCACCAGGATACATTAAGAAGTAAAGATAGATAGAGTACATAGAGTACAGCCCTGTCACCAGGATACATTAAGAAGTAAAGATAGATAGAGTACATAGAGTACAGCCTGTCACCAGGATACATAAGAAGTAAAGATAGATAGAGTACATAGAGTACAGCCTGTCACCAGGATACATTAAGACAGTAAAGATAGTAGAGTACATAGAGTACAGCCCTGTCACCAGGATACATTAAGAAGTAAAGATAGATAGAGTACATAGAGTACAGCCCTGTCACCAGGATACATTAAGACAGTAAAGATAGATAGGTACATAGAGTACAGCCCTGTCACCAGGATACATTAAGATAGTAAAGATAGATAGAGTACATAGAGTACAGCCTGTCACAGGATACATTAAGAAGTAAAGATAGATAGAGTACATAGAGTACAGCCCTGTCACCAGGATACATTAAGATAGTAAAGATAGATAGAGTACATAGAGTACAGCCCTGTCACCAGGATACATTAAGACAGTAAAGATAGATAGAGTACATAGAGTACAGCCTGTCACCAGGATACATTAAGACAGTAAAGATAGATAGAGTACATAGAGTACAGCCCTGTCACCAGGATACATTAAGACAGTAAAGATAGATAGAGTACATAGAGTACAGCCCTGTCACAGGATACATTAAGAGTAAAGATAAGACTACGTACAGATAGAGAGGCATGGTCGCCGTCAGAAAGAAAGAATAGAGGTACAGAACTCAGATATAGATAGCTGTCACGTACATTAGATAGAAGATCGACAGCTACAGAATAGGAAAGTAATAACATAGTACGTACTGTAAGTAATAGAGTATAGGTCGCTCACAAATAGAGTAATATAGGCGTCTGTGTATAGAAGAGAGCAGTAAGTAGTAATAGAAAGAAAGTAAACACCATATTAAGTAAGTGATATATGGATAGTATAGAGTGAGATAGTAATAGTACCTGTCACATATAGAAAGATATAGCTGGACTTCGAAAGATAAGAGAAGCATAGAGTGTCAGTACTTAGAATAGAAAGTATAGACGCCTGTACAGGAACATTAAGAAGTAAGTGAAAAGTCACGTCAGAATAAGAGTAGAAGATAAGATAGGTACAGTAATATAGAGTAGTAATATAGTAAGTAAGAATAGCGTAAGATATAGAGTAAGATAGGTAAATACTTAGACATAATAGAGATAGTACAGTCGTAAGATAGAAGTAATACATACGCTAGAATAAAGAAGTAGTACATAGAGTAAGCCGTACCAGATAATTAAAAGTAAGATAGATAGAGACTAGAGACAGCCGTCACGGACTTAGAAGTAAGATAGATGATAATGATACAGCTGTCAAGGTACATTAAGAAGAAGAAATAGAGTACAAGGTACCTTCACAGATACATTAATAAAGAAGATAGGAATAGTAAGCTGTCACGGTCATTAGAAGAGATATAGAGTACTAGAGCCTGTACCAGGCATAGAGAAGTAGATAAGTACATAGAGTACGCCCGTCACAGATACATTAAGACAGTAAAGAAGAAGAAAGTAAGGTACAGATACTTAAGGAATAGATAGAGAATAGAGTCAGCTGTCACAGGTCATTAAGAGTAAAGAATGAGTACATGAGTAAGCTGTACAGATACATTAGCAGTAAATAAAAGTAATAGGTACAGCTTCACCAGGATCATTAAGACAGTAAAGAGTAAGTACATGAGTACACCTGTAAGATACATAAGCGTAAGATAATAGAGTAATAGGTACAGCCTGTCACCAGGATACATAAGATAAAGATAGATAAGTACATAGAGTAAGCTGTACAGATACATAAAGTAAAGAAGATAGATACATAGAGTACAGCCTGTCACAGGATAATTAAGATGTAAAGATAATAGATACATAGATAAGCCTGTCACAGGATACATTAAGATAGAAAGATAGATAGAGTACATAGTACAGCCGTACAGGATAATAAGACATAAAAAGTAAGTACATAAAAGCTGTAAGATACTTTAAGGTAAGATAGATAGATAATAAGTAAGCCGTCACCAGGATACATTAAGAAGTAAAGATAGATAGAGTACATAGAGTACAGCCTGTCACCAGGATACATTAAGAAGTAAAGATAGATAGAGTACATAGAGTCAGCCTGTCACCAGGATACATTAAAGTAAAGATAGATAGAGTACAGTCACCGTACCAGATAATAGAAGTAAAGGAAGAGTAATAATAAGCCGTAAGGATACAAAAAGTAAGATAATAAGTAAAGATACAGCGTAAGGTACATAATAGTAAGATAAGATAATAGAGTACAGCCTGTCCCGGATACATAAGAAGTAAAGATAGATAGAGTACATAAGTACAGCCTGTCACCAGGATACATTAGAGAAAGATAGATAGAGACATAGAGTACAGCCCTGTCACAGGATACATTAAGAAGTAAAGATAGATAGAGTACATAGAGTACAGCCTGTCAAGGATACATTAGAAGTAAAGATAGATAGAGTACATAGAGTAAGCCTGTCACCAGGATACATTAAGAAGTAAAGATAATAGAGTACAGGTACAGCCCTTAAGATATTAAGAAGTAAAGATAGATAAGTACATAAGTAAGCGTAAGATACATAGAGTAAAGATAGTAGAGTACATAGAGTAAGCCGACGTACATAAGACAGTAAAATAGATAGATAATAGATATGTACCAGACATTAAGAATAATAGATAAGTAAAGATAAGGTCACAGGAACTTACAGTAAAATAGATAATAATAGAGTACAGTCACCGAACATTAGAAGTAAAAATAGAGTACATAGATACAGCCCTGTCACCAGGATACATTAAGAATAAGAAGATAAGTAATAGAGTACAGCTCACAGACATTAAGAAGTAAGATAGATGAGTACATAGAGTACAGCCCTGTCACCAGGTACATTAAGTAAAGATAGATAGAGTACATAGAGTACAGCCTGTCACCAGGTACATTAAGAAGAAAATAGATAAGTAATAGATAAGCCCTGTCACAGATACATTAAGAAGTAAGATAGATAAGTACATAGAGTACAGCCCTGTCACCAGGATACATTAAGAAGTAAAGATAGATAGAGTACATAGAGTACAGCCCTGTCACCAGGATACATTAAGACATAAAGAAGATAGAGTACATAGAGTACAGCCTGTCACCAGGATACATTAAATAGTAAAGATAGATAGAGACATAGGTACAGCCCTGTCACCAGGATACATTAAGGTAAAGATAGATAGAGTACATAGAGTACAGCCCTGCACCGGATACATTAAGATAGTAAAGATAGATAGAGTAATAGAGTACAGCCGTCCTCCAGGATACTTAAGAATAGAAAAGAAGATAAGTAATAGAGTACAGCCCTGTCACCAGGATACATTAAGACAGTAAAGATAGATAGAGTACATAGATACAGCCCTGTCACCAGTAATTAAGATAGTAAAGATAGATAGATACATGAGTACAGCCCTTCACCAGGATACATTAAGAAGATAAGATAGATAATACATAGAGTACACCCTGTCAAGGAACATTAAGACAGTAAAGAATATAGAGTACATAGAGTACAGCCCTGTCACCAGGATAATTAAGAAGTAAGAATAGATAGAGTACTAGAGGACATAGTCACCAGGATACATTAAGTAAGTAATAGATAGCCTCACATAGAATTAAGCTAGTACACCAGGATACTTTAAGACAGTAAGAAGATAGAGTACATAGAGTACAGCCCATGTCACCAGGATACATTAAGACAGTAAAGATAGTAGAGTACATAGAGTACAGCCCTGTCACCAGGATACATTAAGAAGTTAAAGATAGATAGAGTACATAGAGTACAGCCCTGTCACCAGGATACATTAAGACAGTATAGATAGATAGAGTACATAGAGTACAGCCCTGTCACCAGGATACATTAAGACAGTAAAGATAGATAGAGTACATAGAGTACAGCCCTGTCACCAGGATACATTAAGACAGTAAAGATAGATAGAGTACATAGAGTACAGCCCTGTCACCAGGATACATTAAGACAGTAAAGATAGATAGAGTACATAGAGTACAGCCCTGTCACCAGGATACATTAAGATAGTAAAGATAGATAGAGTACATAGAGTACAGCCCTGTCACCAGGATACATTAAGACAGTAAAGATAGAGTACATAGAGTACAGCCCTGTCACCAGGATACATTAAGACAGTAAAGATAGATAGAGTACATAGAGTACAGCCCTGTCACCAGGATACATTAAGACAGTAAAGATAGATAGAGTACATAGAGTACAGCCCTGTCACCAAGTGTCAAACCTAGATGGAATGTGTGTGTGTGTATATGTGTGTATAAATGTATGTGTGTGTTAATGTTTAATCAAATCACGTACTTTGCACGTGCACTTAATGTTGTTTAAACCCTGTGGATCACTGTGAAAGTAATTTTCTGACAAGAGGACAGTAACCCACGGTACGTAAAACAATCTGTCAAACAGACGACATGTAAACAACGTTGTGATGGTAATGGTCAGGCTGTACGTGACACACAGGAGTCAGTGGCAGGGGTATGAAGAACGTGTGGTACTAATGGACAACCTAGAATGGAGTATGAAGAAGATGTACTTATACCAGTCGCCGTGGTGTAGTGGTTAGCGAGACGGACCACACATTGGAAGATTGTGGGTTCGAGTCCCGATCAGTCCCTTCAAAAAATCATTTGTGGGATTTTTCGGCTCCAACCGGCTTCTAACGAGAGTTGAGCGTGCTATGGGCTCATTGAGAAGACTGGAACCACACAGTCGAGTCTCATCCACTCTACGGGATGCGTCGTTGAGGGTGTTGTTAAAATCTTCTGACCAGCACCGCAGGTGTCTGTATCTCTTAGGCTTGGTTAACACCAGGATATATTATTATAGTAAGCATAGATAGAGTACAGCCCTGTCACGCAGTCTCAATCCTAGATGGAACTCCGGAGCATCATGATTATCATCCTCATAGTCATGTTCATCATTTCATTGTAATAACTGTGCCAGCTTTTGTGGCCATGAAGGTGACGTAGAAAACGGGGAAAAAGTGAGTACAAAAGATATCTACGTACAATGATCTTTAAAAATAAAGAAGGATGTATTTTTTCTATTTAATTACTACATAAACATTCTTTGTCTAAGTTTCAGTTTCAGTTTCTCAAGATGACGTCTCCGAGCTCGGAACGAATTCCATATGCACTAACATCACAGGTGCCATGAGAATGGTGATCATGGCACAAGCCTTAAGCCTGCACATAAACTCATCAGCTGGACAGGTCCTGAGGCCCTACTCAGACTATGATTTATCTAGTCTATATCTTATACTGGTATTTTATTAGACTATCACTGGAACACTCTTGTAAAGAATTATTATTGTCACAAGCATCACAGGAAATGAAAAATACACATAAAACAACACACAATCATCGTTGACATTTGAATGTACTTTAACTTTAGCATCGGTCGTCCACCTGTTTGCCTATTTTTTACGTTTTTTTTCTATATGTTTGTATATCATTCTGTTGTAACATTCATTGATCTATGTGTGTTGTATCATTCTGTTGTAACATTCATTGATCTATGTCTGTTATATCATCTGTTGTAACATTATTTATCTATGTCTGTTATATCATTCTGTTGTAACGTTATTTATCTATGTCTGTTATATCATTCTGTTGTAACATTCATTGATCTATGTCTGTTATATCATCTGTTGTAACATTCATTGATCTATGTCTGTTATATCATCTGTTGTAACATTCATTGATCTATGTCTGTTATATCATCTGTTGTAACGTTATTTATCTATGTCTGTTATATCATTCTGTTGTAACGTTATTTATCTATGTCTGTTATATCATTCTGTTGTAACATTCATTGATCTATGTCTGTTATATCATTCTGTTGTAACGTTCATTGATCTATGTCTGTTATATCATTCTGTTGTAACGTTCATTGATCTATGTCTGTTATATCATTCTGTTGTAACGTTATTTATCTATGTCTGTTATATCATTCTGTTGTAACATTCATTGATCTATGTCTGTTATATCATTCTGTTGTAACATTCATTGATCTATGTCTGTTATATCATTCTGTTGTAACGTTCATTGATCTATGTCTGTTATATCATTCTGTTGTAACATTCATTGATCTATGTCTGTTATATCATTCTGTTGTAACATTCATTGATCTATGTCTGTTATATCATTCTGTTGTAACGTTATTTATCTATGTCTGTTATATCATTCTGTTGTAACATTCATTGATCTATGTCTGTTATATCATTCTGTTGTAACATTCATTGATCTATGTCTGTTATATCATTCTGTTGTAACACTCATTGATCTATGTCTGTTATATCATTCTGTTGTAACACTCATTTATCTATGTCTGTTATATCATTCTGTTGTAACACTCATTGATCTATGTCTGTTATATCATTCTGTTGTAACACTCATTTATCTATGTCTGTTATATCATTCTGTTGTAACATTCATTGATCTATGTCTGTTATATCATTCTGTTGTAACGTTATTTATCTATGTCTGTTATATCATTCTGTTGTAACGTTATTTATCTATGTCTGTTATATCATTCTGTTGTAACATTTATTGATCTATGTCTGTTATATCATCTGTTGTAACATTCATTGATCTATGTCTGTTATATCATTCTGTTGTAACATTTATTGATCTATGTCTGTTATATCATCTGTTGTAACATTTATTTATCTATGTCTGTTATATCATTCTGTTGTAACATTATTTATCTATGTCTGTTATATCATCTGTTGTAACGTTATTTATCTATGTCTGTTATATCATTCTGTTGTAACACTCATTTATCTATGTCTGTTATATCATTCTGTTGTAACATTCATTGATCTATGTCTGTTATATCATTCTGTTGTAACGTTATTTATCTATGTCTGTTATATCATTCTGTTGTAACGTTATTTATCTATGTCTGTTATATCATTCTGTTGTAACATTCATTGATCTATGTCTGTTATATCATTCTGTTGTAACGTTATTTATCTATGTCTGTTATATCATTCTGTTGTAACGTTATTTATCTATGTCTGTTATATCATTCTGTTGTAACGTTATTTATCTATGTCTGTTATATCATTCTGTTGTAACGTTATTTATCTATGTCTGTTATATCATTCTGTTGTAACATTCATTGATCTATGTCTGTTATATCATTCTGTTGTAACGTTCATTGATCTATGTCTGTTATATCATTGTTGTAACATTCATTGATCTATGTCTGTTATATCATCTGTTGTAACATTATTTATCTATGTCTGTTATATCATTCTGTTGTAACGTTCGTTGATCTATGTCTGTTATATCATTCTGTTGTAACGTTCATTGATCTATGTCTGTTATATCATTGTTGTAACATTCATTGATCTATGTCTGTTATATCATTCTGTTGTAACGTTCATTGATCTATGTCTGTTATATCATCTGTTGTAACATTCATTGATCTATGTCTGTTATATCATTCTGTTGTAAGGTTCATTGATCTATGTCTGTTATATCATTCTGTTGTAACGTTATTTATCTATGTCTGTTATATCATCTGTTGTAACATTCATTGATCTATGTCTGTTATATCATTCTGTTGTAAGGTTCATTGATCTATGTCTGTTATATCATTCTGTTGTAACGTTATTTATCTATGTCTGTTATATCATCTGTTGTAACACTCATTGATCTATGTCTGTTATATCATTCTGTTGTAACATTCATTGATCTATGTCTGTTATATCATTCTGTTGTAACGTTCATTGATCTATGTCTGTTATATCATTCTGTTGTAACGTTCATTGATCTATGTCTGTTATATCATTCTGTTGTAAACGTTATTTATCTATGTCTGTTATATCATTGTTGTAACATTCATTGATCTATGTCTGTTATATCATTCTGTTGTAACGTTCATTTATCTATGTCTGTTATATCATTCTGTTGTAACGTTATTTATCTATGTCTGTTATATCATTCTGTTGTAACATTCATTGATCTATGTCTGTTATATCATCTGTTGTAACATTCATTGATCTATGTCTGTTATATCATTCTGTTGTAACGTTTCATTGATCTATGTCTGTTATATCATCTGTTGTAACATTCATTGATCTATGTCTGTTATATCATTCTGTTGTAACATTATTTATCTATGTCTGTTATATCATTCTGTTGTAACGTTCATTGATCTATGTCTGTTATATCATTCTGTTGTAACGTTATTTATCTATGTCTGTTATATCATTCTGTTGTAACGTTCATTGATCTATGTCTGTTATATCATTCTGTTGTAACATTCATTGATCTATGTGTGTTATATCATTCTGTTGTAACATTCATTGATCTATGTCTGTTATATCATTCTGTTGTAACATTATTTATCTATGTCTGTTATATCATTCTGTTGTAACATTCATTGATCTATGTCTGTTATATCATTCTGTTGTAACATTATTTATCTATGTCTGTTATATCATTCTGTTGTAACATTATTTATCTATGTCTGTTATATCATTCTGTTGTAACGTTATTTATCTATGTCTGTTATATCATTCTGTTGTAACGTTATTTATCTATGTCTGTTATATCATTCTGTTGTAACATTCATTGATCTATGTCTGTTATATCATTCTGTTGTAACGTTATTTATCTATGTCTGTTATATCATTCTGTTGTAACATTCATTGATCTATGTCTGTTATATCATTCTGTTGTAACGTTATTTATCTATGTCTGTTATATCATTCTGTTGTAACGTTTATTTATCTATGTCTGTTATATCATTCTGTTGTAACATTCATTGATCTATGTCTGTTATATCATCTGTTGTAACATTTATTTATCTATGTCTGTTATATCATTCTGTTGTAACATTTATTGATCTATGTCTGTTATATCATCTGTTGTAACATTCATTTATCTATGTCTGTTATATCATCTGTTGTAACCACTCATTGATCTATGTCTGTTATATCATCTGTTGTACATTTATTTATCTATGTCTGTTATATCATTCTGTTGTAACATTCATTGATCTATGTCTGTTATATCATTCTGTTTTAACATTTATTTATCTATTCTGTTATATTCAATTCTGTTGTAACATTCATTGATCTATGTCTGTTATATCATTCTGTTGTAACATTCATTGATCTATGTCTGTTATATCATTCTGTTGTAACATTCATTTATCTATGTCTGTTATATCATTCTGTTGTAACGTTCATTGATCTATGTCTGTTATATCATTGTTGTAACATTCATTGATCTATGTCTGTTATATCATCTGTTGTAACGTTATTTATCTATGTCTGTTATATCATTCTGTTGTAACATTCATTGATCTATGTCTGTTATATCATTCTGTTGTAACGTTCATTGATCTATGTCTGTTATATCATTCTGTTGTAACGTTATTTATCTATGTCTGTTATATCATATGTTGTAACATTCATTGATCTATGTCTGTTATATCATTCTGTTGTAACGTTATTTATCTATGTCTGTTATATCATTCTGTTGTAACGTTATTTATCTATGTCTGTTATAT
>JAPXFY010000032.1:19533671-19536171 GCA_030674185.1 Monoplex corrugatus
AAGAAAAAGGAAAAGAAAGAAAGGAAAGGAAAGGGAAACAAAAACAAAACAAAACAAAACAAAACAAAACAAAACAAACAAAACAAACAAAAGAAAAAGGAAAAGAAAGAAAGGAAAGGGAAAGGGAAACAAAAACAAAACAAAACAAAACAAAACACAAACAAAACAAAACAAAAAAAACAAAACAAAACAAAAATAAAACAAACAAAACAAAAAGGAAAAGAAAGAAAGGAAAGGAAAGGGAAAGGGAAACAAAAACAAAAACAAAAACAAAACGAAACGAAACAAAGCAAAAACAAAAAAAATATTTTGTGCAGGCCGGAGGGTCTATGCCAAGCCCCCTGTATCACCAGCATGGCGTTTCTAACGAACTCAGTCACGGAGACCATGTGTGTGCAGGACTGTAAAAATCAAAACTTATAGTTTTTGGAAGTGCTGGACTTCCCTTTCTCCTCTCTTTCTCTTCTCCATCCCCCGTGTCTGTGTTTACAACAGTGAACGGTTTAATATGTACAGGTTATTTTATAGTGTGCTGATCTTAAAAAAGTACTTGCAGCTGAAATAAGATCGAGAAATTTTTTTAACCACAAGATTTGGATGTGGTATTTTTGAAATAGTTGAGCATCATTATCAATAAAAAAAAAAAAAATACTGAAACTGAATTTATTTGCCCGCTGTGCAATGATATCGAAGACAAGTTTCATTTCATTTGCTATTGCCCGCTACTTAATTGTTTTGGCATGTGAAAACACTGTTAGATATTGACTTCAGTCCCATTTCCTACCCCACACAAATGGCCACCGAATCTCGGACAGCTGTTTCACAATGCTGTGATGATGATCATCATCATCAAGTGCCTTGCCACATGGCGTTGGCGATCATGGCCCTCCATATGTATCTATCCCTTGTTGCCGCAAGAACATCTTCCACCCTCTCTGTCCTCAGCCACTCTGCAAGTCCGTCCAATATTTCCTCCCTGGGTCTACCTAGTGCTCTCTTTCCCTCCAGCTTTCCTGTTGTGACCAGGTGCTCTAATTCCCCTTTCCTAAAAAAAATGGCCTCTAAATGTTGCCTGTCTTTTCCTGATCTTCTTTATGAATGATCTTCTTGTGTCTGCCTCCATCAAGACTGTCTCGTTTTGTTTTCTTTGCTGTCCATGGAACTCTCAACATTCTTCTAAGAAACCACATCTCGGCTGCCTCAATCTTGCTCTGGCTTTGCTTGTTGACTGTCCACGCCTCACAACCGTATAACATTATCGGTTCTACATAACATCCCATAACTGTCTTCCTGATGTTTATTGATAGGCATTTGTTGGTGAGAATGCTTTTCATCTTCTTGAATGCTGTTTTGGCTGGGCCGATTCTGCTGGCTATTTCTGATGTGCACCTGCCGTCTGGTGAGATGATAATGTGATGATAATGATGATAATGTTGACGGGGACAATAACCATGATCCTATGGAGTTCCATTTAGGATTGAGACCACGTGGCAGGGCTGTGCTCCACTCTACTCAAACATCACGCACTCTGCCATCCTCAGAACAAAAACTTCTGAAGATGCTAAAAACGTAATCTTGAATCAGCTGGTGACCGTGCTTTCAGTTTCATCATGCCATCTGTTTGGAACTCACTGCCAACTGATTCCAGATATCTGCACACCCCTTCGCACTTCAAGTCACAGCTTCACCCAAGTCTTCTATTCCCCCCATTTTCTACTCCACCTTAATGGCCACAGAAGCTGGCACAGTATTTAAAATGCGATGATGATAATGACAGTGACGATGATAATTATGATGCTATGGAGTTTCAGTTAGGGCTGAGACTGCGTGACAGGGCTGTACACTACGCTTACTATTATGACATATCCTGGCGACAACCAGGCCCGAGAGATACAGATACCTGCGGTGTTGGTCATAAGATTTGAGCAACACCCTCAATGATGCATCCTTGAAGTGGGTGGGACGAGAATGTGTAGTCCCAGTCTTCCCATCGAGCCCACAGCACGCTCAACTCTGGAAATGAACGGGTTGGAGACAAAAAAATCTCGCGATGATATGTGAAGGGACTGACGGGGATTCAAACCCACAACTTTGCGGTCGGTAGCCCGTTGCGCTAACTACTACACCACGGTGAATGGTAAGTCTTATATGTTCACCTGGTATATGTCGATATATTTGAACATTTAATGAATACTTGTCTGTTAGATCTTGGTGTCGTCGACCAGGCCCGAGAGATACAGACATATACGATGTTAGTCAAGATATTTGAGCAAGAATCGACTGTATGGTCCCAAACTTCCCTATGAATCCATAGCACACTGGACTGTGGGCAGGAGGGGTTTAGACCTAACAACGAACTGCACAGGGAGTTTGACAGTACTGCTGGGGATTTGAACCCACAACCTTCCAGTCAATGGTCCGTCACGCTAACCCCCGCACCACGGCGACTTCTTACAGCTATGAATTCGTCAGTTCATCTTCATAACGTCCACCTTCATTT
>JAPXFY010000032.1:19548671-19556171 GCA_030674185.1 Monoplex corrugatus
TTATCCCAACTGACATTATATGCACCCAAGTATATTCAAAATGTCATTACCGTTTTAATCCATAAATGAAGATGATATAACAAAATTTTCAAGATTTCTATATAAATTGCAGCAACGGTATTTGATAAGATTACATCAGAAATGTAATTAGTATTAACTTTGGATGTCTATGCTTAAGTTTATGTTTGTGTAAACAATAGTAATCACACTCCTTTTCAAGGGATGTGGCCTGTTTAAATAAAACGTTCAGTGTCCAGTGTCACAACACACACACACACACACACACACACACACACACACACACACACACACACACACACACACACACACACACACACACACACACACACACACACACACACACATACACACACTCTCACGTATACACAGACACCACTCTCTCTTGCACACACAGACACCACTCTCTCTCTCACACACAACACACGCACACACACACACATACACAACACTACACACACACACACACACTTTCTCTTTCTCTCTCTCACACAGACACAGACACACACACACACACACACACATACACACACTCCCGCGCCCCGCGCGCACACACACACACACACACACACACACACACACACACACGCACACACCCTCTCTCTCTCTCTCTCTCTGACACACACACACACGCGCTCGCACACACACATACATACACACACACACAAACACACACACAATGCACACACAATACACACACAAACACACACACACACACACACACACACACACACACACACACACACACACACACACACACACACACACACACACACACACACACACACACTCACTCTCTCTCTCTCACTCTCTGCGTTATCATTAATAAATTTGGTAAATACTCGTCCTGCGCAAACTTGGAAACTGTTAGATCAACTTTACTGCCACGGACACAGTGCCATTATCCATTAGAATATTAGAACATTACTCTGTCTGTCTGTCTGTCTGTCTTGTCTGTCCATCTCTCTGTCCTCTCTTATATATCCCCTATGTCTTTGCTGCACACGCGTGCAGAGCTCAGACGAAATTGAAAGTAACAGAAACACAAACATTCGAAGAGAGATAGAAAAAGTACATTATGAGATGTGAATGAGCATGAACTTGTATTTCCTAGATCAGATATTAGATACAGACTAAGAAGATTGATATTGACGAAAAGATACAGGTAAAAAAGATACCTTCAACAATCGATCGCTGTGAATCTATAATGGTAAATCCAAGTGACTTACTCAAGGAAACTTATTTTCAAATACACATTGCAGAATTAGAAGAAGAGTCGCAGAATGGTTCACACGTTCGCCTGCCAATAACTAAACTCGAGGTTCCAGGGTGCGTTTCCCACTTGAGGCCGCTAAATTTCCTTCTCAGTTTGACCGGAAAATCGAACTGAACGTCTAGTCCTTGGGAAGAGGACAAAAAATGAGTCGGACCGTGTGCTTTTTGGCCTGTGCACGCTAAAGACCTCATGGCAGTTGAAAATTGTGAAGAGCAGGGCTTTCGCCCGGCTGCCCTGCTCTAAAACATTGGAGAGATAGATTAATTTGCCAGGTCCCTTCCTCCCCTTGAAAGCCAATCAGCCGTCTTTGCCTTTCTAAAGTCCTGGTAAAAACTTGGGTGGCGCTGTGCTGGGGCGACGTGCTCTTAAAGGGGAGAGCATCCCGGGTTTCACATGGTAAATCCACTGTGACAAAAAGAATGAGTAAGAATATGATTATGTCCATGGTCGCCTACATTGGGGAAAACTGAGAGATTCTTTAATCACTCATGCATCTGTATTCCCATTGCTAACGATGGTGACAACGTGAAACGTGAAATCAGTAACTTTTGATATCATTGACGATCATATTGACTTATGAAGCAGTCTGTGTTGTATGGGTCTGTTTTGGGCTGTTTTGACAAACAAATGTTTTGAGTTCTAATGTCACACACACACACACACACACACACACACACCACACACACACACACACACACACACACACACACACACACACACACACACACACACACACACACACCACACACACACACACACACACACATACTTGTGCGTGCATATACACCGACTCTCATTTCTATCTGACTCCGTGTCTGTCTGTTAGTCTTATGACTGTCTGTCTGTCTGTCTGTCATTCTATCTGTTGGTCTGTGGGTCTGTCTGTCTGTCTAATTGTCTAAACTGACTCAAATATTTATTGACACTGTCAGTCTGCAGAGTGTACGAAAAAAGGGAGAGGTGAGACAGAGAGAGACAGAGACAGACAGAGAGACAGAGAGAGACAGAAAGAGACAGAGAGAGACAGAGAGAGACAGAGAGAGACAGAGAGAGACAGAGAGGTGATGTGTGGATCTGTGGAAGTGATATATACAGAGTGATGTGGGTAGTGTGTGCGATAAATTACTTTTGAAAACGATTAGGAATAGGCGGTATGTTATATTGTTCAGAGGTGGGTGTCCCTAGTGGTGCGCGCACACACACACACACATACAGACACAGACACACACATATATGTATCTATCTATATGTATCTATGTATCTATGTATCTATGTATCTATGTATCTATGTATCTATATATATATATATATATATATATATATATATATATATATATATATATATATATACGTACACACACGCACTCACAAACAAACAAAACAAACAAACAATTTTTGTCTGCAGACAGAGTAAATCCATTCTCATTCATGTATGTGATAATCTTATCAACACGTTGCTGATAGTGACATACAATTATTTGTCTCTTGCATATATTGTGAAGGAATGTCCACGTGACTGTTTTCCATAATGCGCTGTCATCAGCGTATCAGGGTTGGAGGGGAGCACAGTTGAAGTGATCCGTGATTTAGTAGTCCTTGTGGTCGGTGATTTAGTAGTCCTTGTGGTCAGTGATTTAGTAGTACTTGTGGTCAGTGATTTAGTAGTCCTTGTGGTTTATGATTTAGTAGTCCTTGTGGTCAGTGATTTAGTAGTCCTTGTGGTCGGTGATTTAGTAGTCCTTGTGGTCAGTGATTTAGTAGTCCTTGTGGTCAGTGATTTTCTGATACTAGGGGAAACCAACGACCCATTTGCTTTTTCTAACATTGGCTTTCTCCCTAAACAACGCTGACGGTAGAATAATGATAACGGTAATGATAATGAATAATAATGATGATAATAACAATGACTATTTGTATAGCGCCTCATCTCACAAGAGCACTAGGTACTTCATAAAAACACGAGAGACGAAGGCAAGTACATGTTTGCATCAACACCTACCGCTGTAATGGAAACACGAATTCTTAAACATTATCGTCATCATCATCATCATCATCATCATCATCATCATCATCATCATCATCATCATCATCATCATCATCATCATCATCATCAGCAGCAGCAGCAGCAGCAGCAGCAGCAGCAGCAGCAGCAGCAGCATGTGCCCTGCCGCGTGGTGTTGGCGATTGCGGCACTCCATACGAATCCATCCCCTGTCGCTGCAAGTACATCTCCCACCCTCTCTGTCCTCAGTCACCCTGCAAGTCCGTCCAATATTTTCTTCCTGGGTCTACCTGGTGCTCTCTTTCCTGTTTGTGACCAGGTGCTCCAATTCCCCTTTCCTCATTAAATGGCCTATGAATGTTGCTTGTCTTTTCCTGATCTTCCTTATGAATGATCTTCTTGTGTCTGCCTCCATTAAGACTCTCGTTTGTTTTCTTTGCTGTCCATGGAACTCTCAACATTCTTCTTAGAAACCACATCTCGGCTGCCTCAATTTTGTCAGTCGTGTTACTGTCAACAGCGACGTTTCAGTTCTGGTCGTCATTATCTTTTAACTTCAGCAGCATCTAAACTCGCGACTTCTTCCATCTTGTCTCGTACCGATTATTGTTACTCTGCTTTCTGGCTTGCCTGCTTTTTCTATCGCATGCCTCCATCGTATTCAGAATTCTACGACCTGTCTTGCCATTCTTAAAAAAACACGATCCTATCACCCCTCCCCCCCCCCTTCCCCTTTGCTTCAAGTTCTCCGCTGGTTGTATGTTTGTAAAACATGTTCATGCTAAATGAACACATGCTACATATGCTACAGCGCATTCAAAACAATGCTGTACGCCTTGTACTCAAAAAGAAAAAGCTGACCACATATCTCCTCTCCTGGCACAACTTCACTGGCTCCCTGTATCAAAGCGCATACAGTACAAACTAGACACCATGTGCTACAAAAGCCTCAATAACGCAGCCCCCGATTACCTGTCAAGCCTACTTGAGATCTATCTTCCCTCACGTACCCTCCGCTCTGCCTCCGATCCTCTGACTTTTCGCTTTCCACGCACTAAGCTCAATACCTATGGTCCACGAGCCTTCTCTGTTTCTGGTCCACTCTCCTGGAACAAACTTCCTCTCTCAGTCCGTCAGCAACCTACTTTTGCCTCCTTCAAGTCCGCTCTCAAAACTCACCTTTTCTCCTCTGCATAAAATCCTAACCTCACTCAACCCCCCTCTGCAGCCTGTCTCCGCTCGGAGGGGAATCACTTTGTTTTAATATATAATTGTATATGATGTGCTCTCTGTGGTTTTCCATTGGTTTTATTCTTGCTTTTATTGCTTTTATTCTTTTCTCCCCATTTGTGGCCATGCATGTGTGTGTGTGTGTGTGTGTGTGTGTGTGTGTGTGTGTGTGTGTGTGTGTGTGTGTGTGTGTGTGTGTGTGTGTGTGTGTGTGCGTGCGTGCGTGCGTGTGTGCGTGTGTGTCTTTTCGGCGCTTGGATTTGATTTTGTCGAGATTTGCGCTATATAAATATTGTAATTATTATGTATGCATGTGCGTACGTATGTATGTATGTATGTATGTATGTATACGCTTAGATTTATGTATGTATGTATGCATGTATACGCTCAGCTTAGATTTATGTATATAAGTATGTAAGCATGTATGTATGCATGTATACGCTCATATGTATGTAGGTATGTATGCATGTATACGCTCAGCGCTTAGATTTGGTTTTGTCAAGATTTTGCGCTATATAAATAAAATATATTATTATTATATGTACTAACGGTAGTGCACCTGTTTGTTTTTGTGACCGTACACCCCTGGCCGACCTCTTCGTTCTGCTTCTGGTACTGCTTGTTTACAAATTCCTCCATACACATGTTCCACAGTCGGTCACCGCTCTTTTTCTGTGTCTGGTCCACACAACTGGAACGAGCTTCCCCTGTCTGTTCGACAGTCACATAGCTTGAAGAAATACCTTTTTGTCAAGCACTGATTTCTCACAGAGTAGCTTGAAAAAATGTTTACCTTTTTGTCCAGCACTGATTTCTTCCTCTGTGTGTCCACCTCTTCGTCTTTATCCCCTCCTGTCCTCCTCGTCCCGGTTTGTGTGTGTTTTGTGCTCTTAAGTGTGTCATTGCAGGTGCATGTTTTGGTGGATAATGAGTGTGTCATTGCGGGTAAATGTTTTGGTGGATAATGAGTGTGTCATTGCAGGTAAATGTTTTGGTGGATGAGTTTTGGTGGATACTGAGTGTGTCATTGCAGGTGCATGTTTTGGTGGATAATGAGTGTGTCATTGCGGGTAAATGTTTTGGTGGATAATGAGTGTGTCATTGCAGGTAAATGTTTTGGTGGATAATGAGAGTCCACACTTTGATTTGGTTTATATGTCAAGGTTGGGCGCCGTATAAATGTTATTACTATCGTAATTATTATCGTCGTAATAATAGACCTCTGACAGTTGAGGGAGGGGAACTGTGGTCGGGTCTTATCCCCTGTTTGTGTTATATCGTCATAGTCCTTCCAAGCACTAGACCTCCAAATAGTTGAAGCAGAGGACTGTGGTCTAGTCTTATCTCTGTTTGTGATGTATTGTTATAGTCCTTCCCAGCACTAGACCTCTGATAATTGACGGAAGGTAACTGTGGTCTAGTCACCTGATCCATGTCAGTAGTGTACCGCCATAGTCCATCCTAGTCCTGTGTGTCTGTTGTTGTTGTTATTGTTATTTAAAGCCCAGCCGACTGCGTAGAGCCATATCAGGGCTATAACCGTTTCAAAACATACAAAACTTCAACTGGAAAAAAAAAAGAAAAGAAAATCAAGTATGCATATCAATGCATTCGCGCACATAATCTAAGGACATGCCCCCGGCGTTGACCACTCTGTCCAGTTTATCGCACAGAGGATTTGAGAAACACACCTGAATACAAATCTAAGCATACCTAAGGACACAGAAACATATATAAAAACGGGCCTAAATTACCTGAAATTGTTTCTGCATATCTCACCTCCCTAGAGCCAAAAATGCGTTTATGTACCCAATCATCAATCCTAAGAAAAAGTACGTAAGACTTTATCGAACACGTACAGGTGAATGGACGGGCAAGGCAGAAAATGAAGAAAAATCAGAAAGCAAAAGAACAAGCCAGAAACAAAGAGAGTGACGGGAAAGAGGAAATTTCTAGCACAGAATTTCCAGAAGGTTGGGATACTATTTAGACTGAAAGAGCCACCAGGCATCCCCACGGGGGGGGGGGGGGGGGGGGGGGGCCCTGTATGTCTGACAGTAAAACGTACAGTGGGTGAGTCTCATGATCTCTCTGACTGTGTTGTGTCATCATCACAACGTCCCATCCTGATCTTTGGCCCATGGGCTCTTTTACCCCTCACACATTACAAAACAGATTCTTTTAATGGGACATTATATTATTCCCTGATGTGTGAGAGAGACAAATCATCTACCTTCATGTGTGTGTGTGTGTGTGTGTGTGTGTGTGTGGTGTGTGTGTGTGTTTGTGCGTGTGCGTGTGTGTGTGTGTGTGTGTGGTGTGTTTGCATATGTGTATTTGTGTTTGTGTGTGAGTGAATGAGTGTGTGTGTGTGTGTGTGTGTGTGTGTGTGTGTTTGTGTGTGTGCGTATGTGTTTTTGTGTGTGCGCGCGAGTGTGTGTGTGTGTGTCCGTCTATGTTTGAGTGTGTGTTGTGTATGAATGTATGTGTGAATGTGTCAATGTGCGTGCTTTCATGTGTGCGTGTGCATATGTGTAGGAGTGCAGAATCTATGATTGTGTTGTATGGGTGTGTGAGTATGTGTGTGTGTGTGTGTGTGTGTGTGTGTGTGTGTGTGTGTGAGAGAGAGAGAGAGAGAGAGAGAGAGAGAGTGCGTGTGTGCACATGCGTGCATGTGTGTGTATGAATAGTGCATTTTATGATGGTGGCGGAAACCAATGATGTATCTACCAACCACTTTTTCAGCATGGCATTCCCTAAGGGCAGGGAGGCTATTATGATAAGGTGGACTGGCAGAGAGAGCTGACAGATATGGAGACAGGCAGAAACAATAATTAATTCTCCAACCCTGCCCCGCCACCATCCCTCCATAGTGTCTCCACACAAGTGGTCTGTGGGATGGGCCTCAAGTACTTTACTTGTCGATTCCCGGAAAGAGAAATTAGTTTTTTTTGTGGCTCGTCATTACTTTATT
>JAPXFY010000032.1:19566171-19573671 GCA_030674185.1 Monoplex corrugatus
TGCAATGGTGGATAACTGTTTTCAGTCTTTGCACAACGCAAACGTGTGGGTCAGTGAGTTCAGTCTACCGGTATGTCGGGTTGTGGATGATGTGAATCATCGGCAGCACTGAGATTGCAAACAACACTCGGCAAGACTTGAGTTCCATCACCACAGTTTCAGTTTTAAGCTGGACAAAGAACGAAAAGAAGAAGAAACAAAAATAAGAAACAAGAACCTCAAAACGTTAAGAAACAAACAAACAAACAAACAAAAATCGAAATCAAAAAAATAACAACAACACAACACTGGAAGAGATTGAGGTTCCATCTACGGCTAGCCATTTTTTTTTTTGCTATCAAAAAATATAAAATAAAGTAAAAGAGCAGAAGAAGAGCAGAGAGAGAGCAAGGAACAAGAGAGAGACACACACACACACACAACAGCACAGACAAAGAGAGATACAAACAATGACAATACATTGCAAAGAGAAAGACGAGAGAGAGACGACAAGAACGAAGAGACGAGCACAACAGTAACAACAGACGTAAGAGGCAAGCAGAGACAGCAAAAACGACAGACAAGAAGAAACAACAGGAGGCAGAGGCACACGGACACGAGAGAAAGGCAGAAAAGAAAAAACAGATGGTAGAGACAAACAAACAAACATAACAAAACAATAAAAACACAGCAAAAAATAAACCACGATGGTGATGTTCGATGTGATCTTCTGTACAATCGTGTATGTTCTCTTAATGTGCATTGTTAATCGTTCAAACCTGTGGTTAGGACCCTTTACGTTTTATGGGATCAGGATCTGTAATTGTGCATTTTTTTTGCTTCATTGGACACTTTTTGCCACAGTAAAGCCAATGGTTACGATTCATGGTTTTTATATAGGAAACCAAACGCAAAACAATAAAACATAACTATTACGATAAATTATTACATAATATAATATATCTATATCTATGATACATAATATATTATAAATTAATTTATATTATTTTGTGTGTGTGTGTGTGTGTGTATGTGTGTGTATGTGTGTGTGTGTGTGTGTGTGTGTGTGTGTGTGTGTGTGTGTATGTGTGTGTTGTGTGTGTGTGTGTGTGTGTGTGTGTGTGTTTAATCTTATTTCTAATCTGATAAATAAACCACTATTCTAAAAAGAAACCAAACAAAGCACAAACCCAAATTTTCATGAGGGGTCAAACTGCAGCAAGCACCGACAGCAACGTCAGCCGTCTCGTGGCGCGCCATGCCAGTGACTAAACGCGGAACAGGAACAATGCATGAGATGGGTCTACTCGTATTACTCAATAGCTTATGGATACCCCCCTTCTTCCCCCTCCACCCCCCCCCCTGCTTGAGCATGAATTTCATTTTGTAAGGTAAAATCAATTTGATAGCGTGGTTTCAGTGAGTCATGGCGGTTATCGTTGAAAGGGTCGTGGTGGTGGTCTCTTTATCGGGGGACTTTTCAGTCGATCTAGCACTGCGACTGAACGATTACTGCTGTCAGTAGGGGGCTTAGAAGGCAGCGTCCTTTGAAAACTGGACCAGATCATATATTGTTGGACTCCATCGAAACGACACAGACTCAGTGCAGGGTCTCCTACGGTCTGTATGGCATAGTGGATTTCCTGGAACCGGGACTTCGACCGAATGAACTTGGTGTTGATGGTTTCAAGAAGGAATGGGCGGCATGGGAACCAACGCAACTAAGGCGGCGCGTATGTTGGGCAGGCCTTTTAAAGAAAGTGTGATTATGTCGTATGAAACAGACTTATTGATAACGAAAGCCGCACGATACTTTCCATACAATTCCATTTGTAGGTTCAACATTTTACTGCAAGACTCGTCTTTGAAGCTTCTCGCTATGAGAGTCCAACGTCCCTGTGTCGTATGCTCCACTGGCTTCCTATTCAACAGTGTATTAGACACAAGGCTAATACAGCTCCTGCATATTTCTAAGAATTGCTCCATGCCAAGTCTCTTCTGGTACTCTTTGCTCTTGTTCTGATCCTCGGCTGATCAAAATCCGTCGATACAGATGCGGGCTCATACTTTCCGATCTCTTGTTCATTCTCGACCTTTTCTGTGGAATAATCTGACCTTTGATCCGAAAAAAATTGCCTAACCTCCCTCTTTTAAAAGCAAGTTTAAAGTCCATCTTTTCCGTGATTCCTTCTGTTTAAATCAACTTTATTCATACTGACCCTATCTCCTGTCTCCATCCTGTTACAGTCCATTCTTTAGTATGTTGTACACGGATGTTGTTGAGAGTGTGTGCGTAATGTTAACAGGCAAAGATAATGAATGTATATATATATATATATATATATATATATATATATATATATATATATATATATATGTGTGTGTGTGTGTGTGTGTGTGTATATTTATATATACACACATATACATATAATTCTATTTTTGAATCGCAGCATTGTAAGGGTCTAGAGCACTGTTAGGTGCACTATGAATGTACATTAACAATAATAATAATATTATTATCATTATTATTATCATTACTAACTACTACTAACTACTATCATTCTCATCATCATCATCACATCATCATCCCACATCCTCCTCTTCATCATCGTTATTATTGTCATTATCACTACCATCACTATTATCTTTATTATTATGATTATCATTATTATCATTCTTGTTGTTGTTATTGTTATATTACTTTTTATTGTGCTCACCTCTAGCAGACCTTTCTAGTTTGCACAGAAATCTTATAGTCTACACAGGGCAAAATCAGGGTTAATTTCAATTGACAGACACTCCACTTGCATATGTGACACACTGATTTGAGTCATTCGTTTCTTTTTAAACGGTCATGGGAGAGAGAGAGAGAGAGAGAGAGAGAGAGAGAGAGAGAGAGAGAGAGAGAGAGGCAGACAGACAGAGAAAGAGACGGAGAGAGCATAGAGAGAGACAAAGAGAGACAAAGAGAGACAGAGAAAGAGAAAGAGAAGAGAGAGAGAGAGAGAGAGACAGAGACAGAGACAGAGACAGAGAGAGACAGAGAGAGAGACACACAGAGAGAGAGAGAGAGAGAGAGAGAGATAGAGAGAGAGAGAGAGAGGGGCACTGCTCGAACAAGGATCTGCAATTGAATGTTTTAGGAATGGAGACAACTGGAGTCCAATGCGCCGTTTGGGAATATTATCGCCATTTGGTTTAATGCATGAATAGTGTCAGTTGGCGAATGGCAAATGGTTTCCGTTTACGTGCTTGTGTCAGTTGGCTCTGCTCAACCTCCATCGCCCCTCTTCTGCCACCTCCACCACCCCAATGTACCACCTCCACCACACCCAATGTACCACCTCCACCACACCCAATGTACCACCTCCACCACCCCCAATGTACACCTCCACCACCCCATTGTGCCACCTCCACCACCCCATTGTGCCACCTCCACCACCCCATTGTGCCACCTCCACCCCCATTGTCCACCTCCACCACCCCATTGTACCACCTCCACCCCATTGTACACCCCCACCCCATTGTACCACCTCCACCCCCTATTGTACCACCTCCACACCCCTATTGTATCACCTCCACACCCCTATTGTACCACCTCCACCACCCTATTGTACCACCTCCACCCCTATTGTACACCTCCACCTAACACCTACCCTATTGTATCACCTCCACCCCTATTGTATCACCCCACCCCTATTGTACCACCTCCACCACCCTATTGTATCACCTCCCACCCCTATTGTACCACCTCCACACCCTATTGTACCCCTCCACACCCTATTGTACCACCTCCACCCCTATTGTATCCACCTCCACCCCTATTGTACCACCTCCACCCCCTATTGTATCACCTCCACCCTATTGTATCACCTCCACCCTATTGTACACCTCCACCCCTATTGTATCACCTCCAACCCCTATTGTATCACCTCCATCCCTATTGTATCACCTCCACCACTATTGTACCCTCCACCCTATTGTATCACCTCCCACTCCCTATTGTACCACCTCCATCCCTATTGTATCACCTCCACCCCTATTGTATCACACCTTCCACTCACCCTATTGTATCACCTCCACCCTATTGTATCACCTCCATCCCTATTGTATCACCTCCATCCCTATTGTATCACCTCCACCCTATTGTATCACCTCCACCCCTATTGTATCACCTCCATCCCTATTGTATCACCTCACATCCCCTATTGTATCACCTCCACCCTATTGTATCACCTCCATCCCTATTGTATCACCTCCATCCCTATTGTATCACCTCCACCCCTATTGTATCACCTCCACCCCTATTGTATCACCTACCATCCCCTATTGTATCACCTCCACTCCCCTATTGTATCACCTCCATCCCTATTGTATCCACCATCCACCCCTATTGTATCACCTCCATCCCTATTGTATCACCTCCACCACCCCTATTGTATCTCCACCTATGTTCCACCCACCTATTGTATCACCTCCACACCCTTCCACCCTTTTGTATCACCTCCACCCCTATTGTACCACCTCCACCACCTATTGTATCACCTCCACCCCTATTGTACTCCTCCACCACCTATTGTACCACCTCCACCACCCCTATTGTATCACCTCCATCCTATTGTATCCACCTCCACCCCTATTGTATCACCTCACATCCCTATTGTACACCTCCACCACCCTATTGTATCACTCCACCCTATTGTACACTACACCCTATTGTATCACCTCCACACCCTATTGTATCACCTCCACCCCTATTGTATCACCTCCCACCCTATTGTATCACCCCCACCCCTATTGTACACCTCCACCCTATTGTACCACCTCCACCCCTATTGTACACCTCCACCACCCTATTGTATCACCTCCATCCCTATTGTACACCTCACCACCCCTATTGTATCACCTCCATCCCTATTGTATCACCTCCACCCCTATTGTACACCTCCACCCTATTGTACACCCACCCCTATTGTATCACCTCCATCCCTATTGTTCACCTCCACCCTATTGTACACTCACACACCCCTATTGTATCACCTCCACCACCCTATTGTATCACCTCCACCCTATTGTATCCACCTCCACCTATTGTACACACCTACCCTCCACTATTGTATCACCCCACCCCTATTGTACACCTCCACCCCTATTGTACACCTCCACCCCTATTGTATCACCTCCACCCCTATTGTACCACCTCACACCCCTATTGTATCACCTCCACCCCTATTGTACACCTCCATCCCTATTGTACTCACCCTATGTACCTCCACCACCTATTGTATCACCTCCACTCCCTATTGTATCACCTCCACACCCTATTGTACCACCTCCACCCCTATTGTACCTCACCCATCCTATTGTATCACCTCCACCCCTATTGTACCACCTCCACCACCCCTATTGTATCACCTCCATCCCTATTGTATCACCTCCCACCCCTATTGTACCACCTCCACCACCCCTATTGATCACCTCCATCCCTATTGTATCACCTCACCCTATTGTACACCTCCACCACCCTATTGTATCACCTCCACCCCTATTGTACCACCTCCACCACCTATTGTACACCTCCAACCCCTATTGTACCCCTCCACACCCTATTGTACACCTCCACCCCTATTGTACACCTCCACACCCCTATTGTATCACCTCCACCCCTATTGTACCACCTCCACCACCCTATTGTACACCTCCACACCCCTATTGTACCGCCTCCACCACCCCTATTGTACCGCCTCCACCACCCCTATTGTACCGCCTCCACCACCCTATTGTACAACTTCCACCACCCCTATTGTACAACTTCCACCACCCCTATTGTACCATCTCCACCACCCCTATTGTACCACTCCCACCCCCCATGTACCACTTTACCACCCCCATTGTACCACCTTCCACCACCCCTATTGTACACCTCCACCACCCCTATTGTACCACCTCCACCACCCCTGTTGTACCACCTCCATCACCCCTATTGTACCACCTCCACCACCCACATTGTATCACCTACATCAACCCCATTGTACCACCTCCACCACCCACATTGTATCACCTACATCAACCCCATTGTACCACCTTCACCACCCCTGTTGTACTACCTCCACCACCCCTATTGTACCACCTCCACTACCCCTATTGTACCACCTCCACTACCCCTATTGTACCACCTCCACTACCCCTATTGTACCACCTCCACCACCCCTATTGTACCACCTCCACTATTGTACCACCTCCACTATTGTACCACCTCCACCCCCCATTGTACCACCTCCACTATTGTACCACCTCCACCCCCCATTGTACCACCTCCACTATTGTACCACCTCCACCCCCCATTGTACCACCTCCACTATTGTACCACTCACCCCATGTCCACCCCCCATTGTACCACCTCCACTATTGTACCACCTCCACCCATTGTACCACCTCCACTATTGTACCACCTCCACTATTTGTACCACCTCCACTACCCCATTGTACCACCTCCGACTCATTTGTACCACCTACCTACCCCCCATTGTACCACCTCCCCACTATTGTACCACCTCCACCTATTGTACCACCTCCACTATTGTACCACCTCCACTATTGTACCACCTCCCACTATTGTACCACCTCCACTCCCCATTGTACCACCTCCATACTTGTACCATCCACTATTGTACCACCTCCACTACCCCTCATTGTAACCACCTACCACCCCATCCACCTCATTGTACCACCTCCACTACCCTATTTACCCCTCCACCCCCTATTGTACCACCTCCACTATTGTACCACCTCACGACCCTATTGACCACCTCACCCATTGTACCACCTCCACCACCCAATTTATCGCCTCTTCCACCATGATGATGATGATCATCATCATCATCATCCTGATCATCATCATCACCACCACCACCATACCATGTGCCCTGCCACATGGCGCTGGCGATCATGGCCCTCCATACGAATCTGTCTTTTGTCGCTGGAAGTACATCTCCCACCCTCTCTGTCTTCATCCACTCCGCAAGTCCGTCCATTATTTTCTCCCTGGATCTACCGGGTGCTCTTTTTTCATCCAGCTTTCCTGTTGTGACTAGGTGCTCTATCTTATTTTGCCTCCTAAAATGTTCTATAAATGTTGTTTGTCTTTACCTAATCTTTTTCATTAATGTTCTTTTTGTGCTTGCCTGTTTCTAGACTGTCTCTTTTGTTTTCTTTGCTGTCCATGGAACCCTTTAACATTCTTCTACGAAAAACCACAGTTCAGTTGTCTCAATCTTGTTCTAACTTTGCGTGTTGACTGTCCACGCTTCATATCAGTACAACAGTATCGGTTTTATGTAACAACGAAGAACTCTCTTCCTGATATTAACTGATAGGCATTTGTTGGTAAGAATGCTTTTCATTTTCTTGAACGCTGTTTTAAGTTGGCTGATTCTGCTGGCGCTTTGTAACGTGCATCTGCCTATTGTGAGATGACTGTTCCCAGATATTTAGACTTATCAACTTGTCTCAATGTTGTGC
>JAPXFY010000032.1:19586171-19588671 GCA_030674185.1 Monoplex corrugatus
GTTTACGCTAGCATTCAAAATAGGAGACAACGGGTATCAGGGCTAGATTCTGACATTTTCATTTATTTAAAGCTGATACTGTAATTTTTTCTTCATATGCTACTACCTGTAAGCTTCATAATATTGTGAATCTTTCTTTGTTGCTTGAAAACACGGGTGTTTTTTGGCACGAGAAATATTCGAAGAAATGCCTGTTTTTCAGCATGCCCGTTCAGTTTCTGCCATAGATCCGTCGACCATCACTTACGTCGTATATAACGCCATTGACAAGCGAGAAACATTTCGTTAACAATGGGTCTTCACTGCTGAGGAAAAGGCATTACTGATTTTTTTTTAATTGAGAATAGCGAATCACAGGGATACCATATTCCAATTAACGTATTTCAGAAAATGAAATCTGATTTTTAAAACGGTGTTCACGATCAGAAAGAGCACGAACATTACATTTGCATTTTTCTTTTCTTAAACTAGAAATATCTGTCTGGTACCAAGTGAATTCATTCTGTGGTGGAATGTCACATATATGCTTTTACATAAAATTTCGTTGATGCAATCCCCGTGGTGTGGTTTAGTAGTTAGTGCAACGGACTACCGATTGCAAGGTAGTGGGTTCAAATCCAGGTGAATATCTTCAAAAATCACGGTGGGATTTTTCGGCTCCAACCAGCTCCCACTCAGAATTGAGCATGCTGTGTTCTCACTGGGAGGACTGGGATCACACAGTCGAGTCTCATCCACTTCACGGATGTGTCATTGAGGGTGTTGCTTACCTCTTTTGACTAACACCTCAGGTGTCTGTATCTCTCGGGCCTGGTTGACGCCAGGATATACCATGACAGTGATCGTAGAGTACAGCCCTGCCACGCTGTCTCAGTCCTACATGGGACTCCGTAGCATCATGATTATCATCCTCATCGTCACCAGCATCATCACATTGTAAAAACTTTGCCAGCTTCCGTGGCCATTAAGACGGTGTAGAAAATGGAAACCCCCCAAAAAAACAACAAAACAACAAAAAAACAAACAAAACAAAACAAAACAAAACAAAACAAACAAAACAAAACAAACAAACAAACAAACAAAAAGAAAGTGAGCACTAAAGAAAATTTCCCTAAGTGCGATGATCCTAAAAAAATTAATTCTGTTGGTGCGTATCTTCACGTGGGCGTAAGGAGGTGTTGGACAGGGAAAGCGGAGAGAGAGAGAGAGAGAGAGAGAAGAGAAGAGAGAGAGAGAGAGGGGGGGGGGGAAGCGTGCGGGTTACGAATAGCAAATGGTCGTTTCAAAGCACTACGTTAGTATGATCTTAGTATTTAGTATTGTTTACTTTACTTTATCTGTCAGTGTATCCAGATCTTTGTTTTGTAAGTCATCGAAGTTGCCATGCTTATTATCAAAATACCATCACACACACACACACACACAACACACACACACACACACACACACACACACACACACACACACCACACACACACACACACAAAACACACACACATCGCTTTTTGCCTCATTTATTTTTCATATGCTTGCTTTCTTATTCAGGACTACATGCGACATCAGCCCTATTATAATCTACCACGACAGGGCAGATCAGTGAGTACTCTGTCTGTCTTTCTGTCTGTCCGCCTGTCCGTCTGTGTGAATCTCTCCAAATCACAAACAGCATGTATTGTGCATACTGACCCTGCATGCCAGTCGCTCCCTTCTCTGTCTGCCTCTGTCTGTCTGTCCGTCTGCCTACCTGCCTGCCTGCCTGCCTGTCTGCCTGTCCGTCTGTGTGAATCTCTCTGAATCACAAACAGCATGTATTGTGCATACTGACCCTGCATGCCAGTCGCTCTCAACTCTCTCTGTCTCTGTTCATTTCTCGGCTGTCTGCCTGTCTCTGTCTCTTTGTCTCTGTCTCTCTCTCATTTCTCCCTCTCTATCGCCTCCCCTCTCTCGGTCTATTTCTATCTCTGTTTGCCCGTTTGTCTCTGACCCACTCTGTGAAAATGTGAATGTGAGAGGTAAGACTGATGTAACTGGATTGTGCCGAGTGCAAGGAATCTAGTCTGACCTCGGAAAAAGAAAAAGAAGAAGAAGAAGGGAAAAAAAAAAGGAAAAAAATAACATACCCCAACCAACCAACAAAAAACCAACCAACAACCAATAACCAATCAACCAACCAACCAACCAACCAACCAACCAACCAACCAACCAACCAACCAACCAACCAAAACCAAAAAACAACAAAAAACAAAAAAAAAAACACAAAAACAAAAAAACAAAAACAAAAAACAAAAAAAACAAACAAAACAAAACAAAACAAAACAAAACAAAACAAAACAAAAACCATCCTAATCTAACAAACAGGAGACTGGAGGGAAAACCGGAATGCTCAGAGACGTGGCTGGCTTCGCTTTAACTGTCAGCACTGAGAGCACGTGAAACCTGTATCAACTATGTATCATGGTACAAAATTCACATTGAATAAATTAACTACTGTTGCTGATGA
>JAPXFY010000032.1:19593671-19603671 GCA_030674185.1 Monoplex corrugatus
TAGATAAGTAAATAAATAAAAATAAAAATAAATAAACAAATAAATAAAATAAATAAATAAATAAATAAGCTAATAAATAAGTCAATGAATTGAATGACTTAATGAATGAATGAATGACTAAAAGCAAACAAATAGATAGATGAAAGAAGAGGAAAACGATAGGGCTACAGAATCGAACATGGACGCTAAATTATTCCAGCAAACAAGACAGGGGTACACTTTCGGCACCATGACCTTTGTTATGAATAAACTAACAAAGAAAACAACAAACAGGGATAAATTAGTAAACAAAATAACAAACATGGATAAACTAATAAACAAAACAATAAACAGGGATAAACTAATAAACAAAATAACACACATGGATAAACTAATAAACAAAATAACAAACATGGATAAACTAATAAACAAAACAATAAACAGGGATAAACTAATAAACAAAATACACACATGGATAAACTATAAAACAAACAACACCCCAATGGATAAACTAAAAACAAAAACAACAAACATGGATAAACTAATAAACAAAATAACAAACATGGATAAACTAATAAACAAAATAACAAAATGGATAAACTAATAAACAAAATAACAAATGGATAAACTAATAAACAAAATAACAAACATGGATAAACTAATAAACAAAATAACACACATGGATAAACTAATAAACAAAATAACAAACATGGATAAACTAATAAACAAAATAACAAATATGGATAAACTAATAAACAAAATAACACACATGGATAAACTAATAAACAAAACAACAAATATGGATAAACTAATAAACAAAATAACACACATGGATAAACTAATAAACAAAATAAAAACATGGATAAACTAATAAACAAAACAACAAACATGGATAAACTAATAAACAAAATAACAAACATGGATAAACTAATAAACAAAACAACAAACATGGATAAACTAATAAACAAAATAACAAAGAGACAAACAAACAACAATAGACGAATAAACATACCGCACCAAAAACAAACAAACACAAAACTAACACACATATCAGACAATCAAGGCAAACAGGTGTATCAAACCCACCAATAGCTGTGGTGCCATGGTTAGCGCAACTGACTACTAACGGAAGGTTGTGGTTTCAAATCCCTTCGTTCTATCAAACTGATTGTGGGATTTTTTTTTACCACAATCGGCTCCTACTCAGAGCTAAGTGTGCTTTAGGATGACTGCAACCACAGAGTTGAGTCACATGTGCCGCGGAGACGCGTCATTGAACATGTTGCTTAAATCTTCTGACCACCATCGCAGATTTCTGTATCTCTTGGGTTTGGTTTATACCAGGAAATGTTGTGATAGTAAGCATAGACTACACCCTTACCACGTCCCCCCCCCCCCCCACTGTGGGGATGCCGGGAGCTCTTTCAGTATGAACAGTATCCCCACTTTCTGGAAATTCTGTGTTAGAAATATCCTCTTTTTCGTCACTCTCTCTGTTTCTGACTTATTCTTTTGCTTTCTGTCATTTCTTCCTATTATTTCCTGCCTTGCTGATCCATTCACCTGTATGTGTCCGATAAAGTCTTACATTCTTTCTCTTAGGATTGATAGTTGGGTACATACATTAAGTGCATTTTAGCTCTAGAGAGCTGAGATATGCAGAAGCAGTTTTAGGTAATTTAGGCCGTTTTTTATGTTTCAGTGTCCTTATTTATGTTTAAATATATATTCAGATTTGTTTTTTAAATCCCCGTGTACAATAAATTGGACAGAGGGCCCATCTCCTTAGATTATGTGCGCGAATGCATTGATATGTGTACTTAATTTTCTTTTCTTTTCCCCGTTGAAGTATTGCATACGTTTTGATTGGTTGTAGCCCTGAAAGGCTCTGAGTAGTCGGCTGGGCTTAAAACAATAACAGTAACTGTAACAGTAACAGGTAGAACTCCGTAGCATCAGGATTATCATCTCCATCATCATCATCTTAGCATTGTAAAATTGTCCCAGCTTATGTGACCATTAACCCTTTCATTCCCGCAACCTCATTATAAGCTGCAAGAACTTAACCCTTGCACTCCCACACCCTATCTACCAACTTCCTGCAAGAAGCTGGGTGGATAGGGCGAGAGAGTAAAAGGGTTAAGTTTTTGCTTTGCTGTCCTGGCTGACAATGCAGGATGCTGGCAGACAGGGTGAGGGAGTCAAAGGGTTAAAGTGGCATAGAAAATGGAACACACACACATACACGCACACGCACGCATGCACACACACACACATACACACGCGCACACACGCGCGCACGCGCACACACACGTACGCACACGAACACAGGAAGAAAAGAAAGGAAAAGGTGAGCACAAGTGGAAATGTCTAAGTGTGATGACCCTTTAAAAACTCATTGCAAGGCGTGGTAAACACAGTCGTCAAGTCTTGTCCTTACTGGCACGGCACGTGGTACCAGTGGCTATGATGTCAGGTCAAGACAGCCTGGTAACAGGAGAGTGGACCTCTCTTTCAAATGACGCTGGCCACTCGGGACCAGGCTGTTGTCAAGTACATAACATGGGCAATTACATTACTGTGATCGATTGATTGATTTGGCTTTTCCGTTGACACTCGCTCCAGGTGCTAATGGCCGAGGGGTTAGCCATCCCAGGAGAGTAGGATGAGTGACAGGCCTTACCTAACACAGCACTTACACTGTCTGTATGACAACACAATAAGATGGACAGAGTTATACAACATCCAGGACCTGAACTCGCAACCTCTGGTATTTGACTCAGCAGATTGAGCTATTGTTTGACCATGTGTAACTTTCGTCAGTCCCCAAGAGACGATAAACTGTGGTAACATTCTGACATGCGACATATCTTCCATGTCAGGCCAGACAATTTATTGTTCTGCTGTTTGTAACCATGTAATCCCACAGTACGATCTGTAACCATGTAATCCCACACTACGGTCTGTAACCATGTAATGCCATACTGTAGCCTGTAACCATGTAATCCCACAGTACGATCTGTAACCATGTAATCCCACAGTACGATCTGTAACCATGTAATCCCACACTACAGTCTGTAACCATGTAATGCCATACTGTAGCCTGTAACCATGTAATCCCACAGTACGATCTGTAACCATGTAATCCCACAGTACGATCTGTAACCATGTAATCCCACACTACGGTCTGTAACCATGTAATCCCACATACGGTCTGTAACCATGTAATGCCATACTGTAGCCTGTAACCATGTAATCCCACAGTACGATCTGTAACCATGTAATGCCATACTGCAGCCTGTAACCATGTAATCCTATACTACGGCATGTAACCATGTAATCCCACACTACGGTCTGAAACCATGTAATCCTATACTACGGCATGTAACCATGTAATCCCACACTACGGTCTGTAACCATGTAATCCCACAGTCCCATGCTACGGTCTGTTACCATGCTATCCCATACTACAGATTAAACAAAAGACCTTTCAAAAAGCAGATACACTCAGTCAATCTTTGGGGTAAGAAAAGGTTAAGGAGTAAACATGACAGAAATCTGGCACGAGAGCCCCTCAGGCGGTTCACTGCTGTTCTAAGATTCGTTCTGGCAACTCCTTTGACATCGGTGAGGCGACGGTATACTGGCTGTGGTGTTTCCATTGGACTTGATCAGTGATCGATTGACAGGTGTTGTTCTAACCATCTCTGGGATCTCTTCGTTTGATTAAATGTTTAACGTTTGCCTTACTAGAATATCTATGTTGTTTAATGTATGAGTTATGTGTGGTGTAATGTAGACCCTCTTTGGGTGAGAGCTGGATGAAAAGAAGCATATACTTTGCTTAATTTATATCCTCGCAAACAAAATTTGTTCTTGTTCTTAGTCTTGTTCGTTTCTAATCATACTTGTTTTGGTCTTGCCTATTACTCTCTGGATACATCTCATCTCATAGGCTGTGATCTTTCTATAAAGGGTTTTATGTAAAGTTCATGTCTAGGAGGGGTAAGACAATGTGGGTACAGAACTTGCATAGATAAATCTGCCTTTTCTTTGCATAGGAATACTTGGGTGGTTTAGAAACGGTGAAAGTTGGCAGTTTACTTCATGTGCTATTCAAACTCTGGTCTCAGTTTCTGCCTCCATTTTTCAAAAAAAAAATTCAGTACACAAGCTTCCCAAGCACATACATTCTGTGTTTGGTGAAGAGTTTGACATCATTAGGTAAAAGATACGTAAAGTTTATAAAGTTATAAGGGAAATTAACTCTGTCTTGCTCTCTGTAATGTATACTTCCCTTCATTAGATACGTGTGTTTATTTCTATCAGCAAACAGTGTTTATGCGCCGACTTATGGTACCTATCATGAATACCGTGCCTGTCCGTCACGTGGGGCGTGTGGCGCACATGTATGTATGACATTGTCGGCACACTATGATGATCTCTTGAGAACAAATCCATACTGAAACCATTGTCAGTTTATGAGGACAAATGTTATGGCATGGCTTGCCCATCTTTCTGTCATGTGTCTTCTTCTGTCGTTCTCTGTATTTGTCTTGTCCTTGGTTCTCTACTTTCTAAATAGTTTGGACTTTTGAGCCTGTTCAAGATGAGTTGGTCGCACTCGGACAATTGTGCATGCGCTCCACTCAAATCTTCCAGCAGTTTGTGGCAGAGCTCTAGATGCTGGGCAAAACTGTGAGGACTGTGAGGGTCTTGAAGTAGGGAACGGGACCTAACAAACCCTGACACCAACACAATGGCTGCAGCATTAACATGGGCAGAGAACAAGCCAGCTTCTATGCCCCAGGATGCGATTGAACTCGAAGACATGAGATCATGAGTCCCTGGGACGATCAAAAGAGGCAGTCAGCCCGAGACATAACCTGTGGTTCTCTCGAGAGTCGAACCCCCGGCCCTTGCAAACCATGAGCTGCATGGTGCTATAGCGAAGTGGGGTGACTGTTGGCATGCAGAGTGTTGACACAAAGCATTAGGTGTGGTCCTTGTTGACGGCCTATGTTGGCGTGCAGAGTGTTGACACAAAGCATTAGGTGTGGTCCTTGTTGACGGCCTATGTTGGCGTGCAGAGTGTTGACACAAAGCATTAGGTGTGGTCCTTGTTGACGGCCTAATGTGATGGAGTGGATGTGTTGGATGTGGAGCACGCCTGTCATGGTTTTAATCACTGCTGTTGACTTGCACCCACTCCTGCTGGGAATTAGCTCTTTTTTTTTTTATCGATAATTCATCCGTTCAGCACACACACACACACACACACACACACACACACACACACACACACACACACACACACACACACAAGCACGCACGCACGAACGCACGCACACACGCACAAATGCACACACACACATATACGCACGCACACACACGCTCGCACGCATGGACACACGCACAATCACACACACACAAAATGCATACACAAATGCACACACACACACACACACACACACACACACAGAGGTGCAGACACACAGGCACACAGAAGCACACAGTCACACAGAGGTACATACACACAGAGATACAAAACACATATACATACACACAGAGATACAAAACACATACAAACTTACAGAGAGAGAGAGAGAGAGAGAGAGAGAGAGAGAGAGAGAGAGAGAGAGAGAGAGAGAGAGAGAAAGAGAGAGAGAGAGAAAAAGAAAGAGAGAGAGAGAGCACACATACACAAACACACACACAGACATAATCTCTCTTTCTCTCTCTCTCTCTCTCTCTCTCTCTCTCTCTCTCTCTCTCTCTCTCTCTCTCTCTCTCTCTCTCTTTCAAACGACAAGCAAACACGATAACTTTTCGATTTCCTAACGTATCATATCTTGAAATATTGATTTATCCATGTATTTCTTTTTCAGTGATTTTATTCAACAGCAACAGTTAAAAATGCTTTACACATGTATAACAATAACTTTTACCGTTGAAAAACAAAGTATCATTGTCGCTCTCTTTCTCTCTCGAGTCGATCAAACAAACCACCTGTCTGTCTGTTTCTTTTCGTGATTGGTGTGTGTGTGTGTGTGTGTGTGTGTGTGTGTGTGTGGTGTGTGTGTGTGTGTGTGTGTGTGTGTGTTGTGTGTGTGTGTGTGTGTTGTGTGTGTGTGTTTACGTGTGTGTGTGTTTACGTGTGTGTGGTGTACGTGTGTGTGTGTGTGTGTAGTGTGTGTGTGTGTGTGTGTGTTACGTGTGTGTGTGTTGTACGTGTGTGTTGTGTGTGTACGTGTGTGTGTATATGTGTGTGTGTATGCGTGTGTGTATGTTTGTATGTGTGTATGTATGTGTGTATGTGGTGTGTATGTGTGTGAGTGGTGTGAGTGAGTGTGTGTGTTGTATGTGAATGTGTGTGTGAATGCATGTGTGTGTGTGTGTGTGTGTGTGTGTGTGTGTGTGTGTGTGTGTGCATGAGGGTATGTTTCCCTTTCTTTCAATATATGTTTCTCAGTCTCTGTGTATCTCTCTGTTATACTCTTTGTCTCTTTCTGTCTCTCTTTCTCTGTCTCTCTCTGTGTCTGTCAGTCTGTCTGTTGGTCTGTCTCTCTCTGTGTACGTCTGTCTATTTATCTCCCCTTTGCAAATGATTCTAACCTGCTCGGGTTAAAATCACCTAGAATGGATTACAAAGTTGATTACTATAAATCTCTCTCTCTTTCTCTCTCTCTCTCTCTCTCTCTCTCTCTCTCTCTCTCTCACACACACACACACACACACATAGACACACACCGTTTGTGTATACTAGTTTCAACAAAGTGCAGGTTCGTGTTCTATTTTCCGTTGAACAGTAGCAGGTTTTCGTTTTACGTGTGTTTATTTTTTTCCTTTATTTTTTCCTTCGCCCTTATTATTATTTTTTTTCTCTTAATGCTTTTTCACCCCACCACCCCACCCCAACCCCCAACTGTTTTTTGTTGTTAGTTTTCGGCCATCAGAGCACGTGGAAAGGAATTTTCCCATCACGGGGCTCACGCGTACTCGGGTGCACTTTCTGATTCCTTCCATAGAGCGTGGCACAGGGCGGACAAGAGTGAGCTCCCCTGAGTCGCCGATCTTTTGTGTTCAGCTGACGCGAGAGTAGCGTCCCTTGTGCAGCCATGCACACGGACAAGAGAGGGGGGCGATGTTCAGCGAATTGCGGTGCCCATCAGCAAATCATTCCATTACGGTGGGCAACATTTGTTTTTGATTCTCTCTGTTGAAAAAAGAAAGATAGATAAACAGAAAAAAAAACCCAAGCAAACAAACAGCAATTGTTGTAAGAGGAGATTTTTATTTATCTGGAGGTGAAGCAACATATGTGTGTGGTTATGGGAAGAAGGAGGTGGGATAAGTTTGGAGAGAGAGAGAGAGAGGAGTGTGTGTGTGTGTGTGGTGTGTGCATGTGAGAGAGAGAGAGTGAGAGAGTGTGTGTGTGAGAGAGAGAGAGAGAGAGAGAGAGAGAGAAACAGACAGACAGAGAGACAGACAGAGATAGAGAGACAGACAGACACAGCGAGACAGACACAGACAGACAGACAGACAAACAGGCAGACAGACAGACAGGCAGACAGGCAGACAGAGAGTGATACATTATGTTTTTATTACAGTAGCGTGTTACGGTCTTTATGTCAAGGGGTACAACCTACATGATTACAATAACTCTCAGAAGAAAAAAAGAATCAACTTAGTGTAAAATCAGACCTGGAAATCTGTCCAGCTTAAAAGTTAAATGTTTATCTTCGTTGATGCCCAGTATATTAAACTTTTAAAGCTCTGTTAATGTCGAGAATAGTTTGAAGGTAAACGTTAAGGTTGAAAAGGGATTATACAATTAAGCAGCCATCTAACAATTGATATAAACAATGTCATACAGAGAGAAATTGGGGGTGGGGGGGTGGGGGGGGCAGAGAGAGAGAGAGAGAAAGAGAGATAGAGGTAGACAGACAGACAGAGAGAGAGAGAGAGAGAGACAGACAGACAGAGAGAGACAGACACAGAGAAAGTGTGTATGTGTGTGTGTGTGTGTGTGTGTGTGTGTGTGTGTGTGTGTGTGTGTGTGTGTATGTGTGTGTGTGTGTGTGTGTGTGTGGTGTGTGTGTGCATGAGAGAGAAAATACACAGTCATAATATAGACACTATCTTCATCACCATCATCTCCATCAGCATCTTCAAAATAATTGGCAATAATTTTCAATGTAGAGGCATATCGTTACCAGTAGCATGGGTACACAAGAGCAGGACCTTAATGGCAGTGCAGGGTCTCCTCTGCTGAGCGCTTTTAATTCTGATGCTGCGACCGCCGCTGTCCCTGTTGGAAGACAATGCATAAACTCTCATTCATAATATCTGTGCGCCGAGTGGAATTAAATATCTAAACAATACAGACTGACAGGGCGGTTTGATTGTTGAAATTTGCTGATGCGGGCTCCACACATTTCACAGAATGGACATTCATTAATAAAGTGGGAATTTCCGTGTCGGATGCTTCGCTGATAGTTTGACAAGAGATCCGTTAAGCCATATTGAAACTCTCTCTGCTCCGTTGACTTCCGGCAAGAGCAGTTTGACCGTTATCCCGACTTTAAGAACTTAACAGCCCATTCAGAAACTTTCTGTTTAATAGCTGATTTATTATTTTGTCTTTTTGTTTACGTCTAATTGGTTTCCAATATATAATAAACCATATGTAGTTATTTATTACTTACATGCATACATACATACATACATATATACGTACGTACGCACGTACGTAGATGCATACGTGCCTGCATACATACATACACACATACATACATACACACATACATGCATGCATACATGCATACATACATACATACATACATACACGCATACACATACACACATTCATACTACATACATACATACATGCATTACATACATACATACATACATACATACATACATACATACATACATACAAAGTTACGCATATATACACTAAACATACATAATGAGAACAGTGATGCCCAGTCACAGACTTGAATAGACCTTATTTAATACACGTATAACCCAAACTGGAGGAGACGCTTGTCTAGCTCCGCAACATAGCAGTTGCTGTCGTAATGACTATTGGTGTTTTAAACACGTAAGGTCGAAACGTATACTACTGAACTCCACCGAAATAACCCAGTAGCAGTGCAGAATCTCCTCTTGTATGTAGCCTTACGGGAACTTGCTATCTATAGGTATTGGGAACTCACTAGCGCTGGGACTTCAAATGAAAGAACTCAAGGTAGGTGGAGTGTTTGATGGCCAAAAGGGGAGGTGTCCCAGTGAACAGGTGCACACAACAGGGCGGAAGACACGTAAAGATGTACTGTTGTACAGTCGGCACATTACTTTGTGACCCATTTGTTTGTAAAAGGAGACTGTTATTATGTTAGTATAGTATGACCATTTTATTTCCTTCCTTTTAGGTTATGTGTATATTCATACGTTATTCATGAATGGTATCTCTTCACATATTCACTTATCTCTGTGCGAGAACGGAGGAAGGTATATTTCTCCCTCTCTTTCATTCTTTCTGTCTCATGATAGTTTATCTGTTTCTTTCTTTCTTCTTCTTTCCCTTCTGTCCCAATATCTGAGCCGGTTCTGTGCATTGATCCCAACCCTGTTTATCCAGTCTTCACTAGCAACCACCAACCCCAAGTTCATTCAGTCGAAATCCTAGAACCAGGAAGCCCACAAGGGTCGGAGATGCCTAGCTGCCTTAAGGCCATCCACCACAGGAGATCCTGCGTTACTGCTGGTTCACTTCGGTGGAGTTCAACAATGCCTATTTTGATCAACTTTACTGAGGACACTGTTTACTGAGACTGTCCTATAACGGCAGTAACGCTCAGCCGTAGAGCCAGACAGAGTGAGAAACATCCCTTCTTCCCGGAAATATGGAGATCCCCGGTACGGCTATCCAACAATAGTCCCCATGAACCACTGATGCCCAAAGACCCCAACTGAAACACTACCCAGGCATGGAAACGAGTGAAGTCTTAAA
>JAPXFY010000032.1:19608671-19621171 GCA_030674185.1 Monoplex corrugatus
TTTCATCGCACAGGGGATTTAAAAAGCACACCTGAATGCAAATTTAAACAAACTTTAGGACACCAAAACATATAAAACAGAAATTGCCTACAATTGCTTCTGCATATCTCACCTCCCTAGAGCAAAAAAATGCACTTAGTACATGTACCTAATTATCAATCCTAAGAAAAAGTACTTAAAACTTTTATCGAACACATACAGGTGAATGGACCATGAAGGCAGAAAATGATAGAAAGAAATGAAAGGAAGCAAGGCAACAAGGCAAGAAACAAAGAGAGTGGCAGAAAATAAGAAATTTTTAGCACAGAATTTCCAGAAGGTGGGGATACTGTTTATACTGAAAGTGCCCCCGACATCCCTACGGGGTAGGGTGGGTGGGGTGGGGGATTATCCTGGTGTCGCATGGAGAAAGAGTTGATAGTCTGTAGCGACCTGGGAGGTCTGAAATAGAGAAATGCTGACTGATATCAAGGTCTTCACACCTTGGAGCCAGGCCCAGGTCTTCCTTTCTTTTTCTGTACACTACACAACATCATTTGTCATATATTTCAATCTAGGGGAAGAATCAAATTCTACTTACTAAAGAAGGAACAAAGAAAACAAAAATAATAAAATGAAAGGTAAACATACAGCATCTGGTCAGTTATTACACAATTGAAAACAGTAGCACAATGCATGTTGTCCAGAGTGAGTTCTATAATACAAAGAGAAACCGTATATCATCATTGCTACTAACATAATCTACATTACATATGGTTTCAAAGAAGAATATTGAGAGTTCCAAGGACAGCAAAGAAAGCAAACGCGACGGTCTTGATGGAGGCAGACACAAGAAGATCATTGGTAAAGAAGATTAGGAAAAGGCAAACAACATTTATAGGCCATTGTATGAGGAAAGGGGAATTAGAGCACTGGTCACAACAGGAAAGCCAGAGAGAAAGAGAACACCAGATAGACCCCGGGAGAAAACATTGGACGGACTTGCAGGGTGGCTGAGGACAGAGAGGGTAGAAGATGTGCTTGCGGCGACAAGTAATAAAGGCATATGGAGGGCCATGATCCCAACGCCATGCGGCAGGGCACATGATGATGATGATAATCTTGATGAGCCTAATTCTAAGCCTGGAGCTCTGCAAGTCACCGCAGTTTGATCAGTGATGTACCACATGTCCTGGCGCTAGTGTGCAGTCATCTGCAAGGAGATATCCCTGTAGGACAGCCCTGATGATGTTTCATTATTACTACTCACTATATCATCATCACCATCACTCCATATACAACCAATGTTTATTCTGTTTTCTCTTTTCTGTTGCAGAAGACAGTAGAAACCAGCAGAAACGTCCTGAGAAAACTGAAGGATATTTTACAAAACTGATGTGACGTCACTTTCCAGCATGCAACAGTAGATGGACAGAATTGCAGTCAAAGGAAGAGGAATTTGAAAGAAACCAATGAGAAAGACTTTAATGTGTGCTATTAACATTCGTTGGAACATCAGTAGTGCAGGTACACTTTGTACATTAAACAAGTTGCATAACCTATGGTGATGGTGATGATGAGGATAATTGTGATGATGATAACAACACCATTAATAATAATAATCAAAAAAGAAGAAAAAAACTAATTATAAAGATTATAAAGATGACACTTTATACCATACATATACATTCAGTCACATTGAAATTATTGATTTCACTTGGTCAGCATACACACAACACACACACAACAGACACACACACACACACACACACACACACACACACACACACACACACACACACACACACACACACACACACACACACACACACACACACATGTAACAGTTTTGTTTGGATTTTTATGATAAATAAATTCTTTAAACTCTTGAGTCCTTAAGACACACAGACGCACACACATACAGAGACGTAGACACACACAGACACACACAGACACACACAATCAGCACACAGACAACAGACACACAGACACACACACACACACAGACACACACACACACACACACACACACAACACACACACACACACACCAAACTCATTTCAATCCAAGGGGAGAATCAAAATCTGCAAAACAATGAAGAAAGAAATACAAAATGACACAGGCAAAGTGCAGAACATTGAGCAGCCGGTCAGCTACAACATTTCCAGTCAACAACACACCACGCTCAAGCTGTCAAAGTGAGACATACATGTAGAGATAGAAACCGTAACATCCTCATTGCAAATTCTACACAGCATGCAACGAAGGATCACAATTGATTACTCTGCAATTGGGGAATCACTAACTGAAGACTATAACAGGCAATCTGCTTGAAATTTGATGATACCCTTGATTTTTTGCATTATATTCTTCGATTTCTATCTGTATTTCAGCTTTTGTTTTTGTTTTTTGAAAGCAGAAATGTTTGGTAAAATTACTTTTTTATATTTATAAACATATGTTTCAGCAAAACAGTTTAATGAATTCAAGTACAAAAAAATTGAACAGGTTGTGCAAAACTGGTCACCCAGCGGCAACTGTTTCCTTAAGATCATAATGTGGACTGTCTTGAGCTCACCATTTTATGGTAATACGATGTTGTTGTTCAGGTTAAACATAGTCGTCATGACGTATGTGTTTATTACATTGCTTCTTACTTACCGAGGCACAGCGTGGATCCATTTGTTCAGTAATTTAGCCTAAAACACAGTCACAGATTCAGTCTTACAATTTGTCTTCACTGCGCTCTGATGATGCTGTTGTAACGTTGTACACATTTCCCCCGAAAAATGTTTTCACGTCGTCATTATTGTTCTTGATATTCATCGATAAGTTAGTTAAAAATAAGATGATTAACTTCTGCTTTCTATCAAAACTCTGCTTCCTACCTTTGTTGTTTTGAGCTTTCGTTGGGACTATCCTCGTTAAAAATGCAGAAGTGGGGGAGGGGGTGGGGTGGAGTGAATATTAGTACAAACAAAATGACAAGTGTCACGCTCTCTCAATGCACACAAATACAAACACGGATGCATGCTCTCTCTCTGTGTCTCTCCCTCCCCACCCTCTTTCTCTGTCCTCTCTCTATGTGTCTGTCTATCTCTCTGTTCTCTGTCTCTGTCTATCGTTTTTCTCTGTCTCTGTCTATCTGTCCTCTGTTTTGCTCTGTCTCTGTTCTCTGTCTCTGTCTATCTGTCCTCTATGTTTCTCTGTCTCTGTCTATCTGTCCTCTATGTTTCTCTGTCTCTCTCTCTCTCTATGGCGGGCCCCAGTAGCTCAGTTGGTTTGAGCATCGAATTCACATGCTAATGGTTGCGGGTTCGAATCCCGGTGTGCGCTATATTAAAATTGGCCATCTCGCTGTCCCATCTTAACATCATTGTTGTTCTGGTGGTGTCAGTATAGGATTAGATAGGTCCCCCTTCCCCCACTTCCCTGGGATGGTTATCCCCGTCGGCCATATCACCTGAGGTGGGTGTCGACGTAAAACCTCAACTCAATCAATCAATCAATTATCTCTCTATGTGTTTCTCTGTCTCTGCCTGTCTGTGTCTTTCTCTCTCTCTCAAGCAGACACACACAGTCTCATATGTTTACACAGACTCTCTCAGCCATGTGTTCTTGTCCTTTCTGCACGCCAATCCTCCCTGCACTGCATAGTTTCACTAGTGAATGCATAGTTCTGAATCCACATTGTGGAAGTGTTAGAGATGGACAGGAAACGTAGAACGTTCCCGTTACAAATGGAAAGAACGAAATAAAAAGGTGAAATGCATTTGTCTGGCTTTGTGTGTGTGTGTGTGTGTGTGTGTGTGTGTGTGTGTGTGTGTGTGTGCGTGTGTGTGTGTGTGTGTATGTGTGTGTGTGTGTGAGTGTGTGTGTGTGTGTGCGCGCGCGCGTGTGTGTGTGTACTGTGTGTTTGTAAGCGCGCGTGTGTGTTGTGGGTGTGTTTGAGACTAGTCAGTCTTGATTGTTTCTCACGTGTTTACTTAATGAAATGTTTGACATTATAAGCCTTCACTGCCAAAGATTGGTCCAACACAGTCAAAATAGTACATATAGGTCGCGCGCACGAGCACACACACACACACACACACACACACACACACACACACACACACACACACTCACACACAGAATGAAAACAATATATCACAATACACTGAATACTGGTACATAACATTTTGATTAGTCTTTATTTTTCTTTCAATTTCTGCCTGCATCAATAACCATGACAATAATCTGCATCCACAGAATGTTTTATCTCACTGTGATCATACAATAGTTTAGAAGCTAAATCATCATCATTCCGCTCCCCCCAAAAAAAAAAATCAAGTCAGTTCTGTAAACAACTAAGCTTTACGTTTTTCAAGGGTATGAAAACCCACACCACAACAAGCAAAGCAAAAAACAAAAAAAAACCCTAACCAAAATCAAAAAGCACGCACACACACACACACACACACACACACACACACACACACACACACAAAAGATGACCACGCCAGACCACCAATATTCCCCATTTTGTTCATTTGTTTTTCAATACATTTCCCTACCTATGACCTTGATAACTGACCGGTTTCTGCGAAAATCGTGGAAAACAGAATCCTGACTGGATTCAGCATTCATTCCAGTGCGATTAAAAATCCAACAACAATGAGACATTAGAAAAAAAAAGACGAAGTACTTTACATGGCCGGTTGCTGAGGACTCCCCCACCTTTGAAGTCATTCGTACTCACATAAATTTGAATAACTTTTATCACTTAAGATTAGGCCTGGGTGTTTTTGTGTGTGTGTGTGTGTGTGTGTGTGTGTGTGTGTGTGTGTGTGTGTGTGTGTGTGTGTTTTGTGTGTGTGTGTTTCTGTCTTATTCAGTGCGTGTGTGTATGTGTACACGCGTAAACAAGGGCATAAGCGTGTGTGTTTGCCTGCTGTCTGATTATTACACTACTTGGCAACTCTTGTGCTAATACATCAAACTCCAGGTTAATTCACTGCAGTCCTCGTACAACAGAGTCCAACACCACCTTGTTCTTGTTTGTATTATTGTCCCAGCGTGTTCACGATTAGGGACTGTCTTCAAGATGAACCGTGTTATATACTTAAAGAACCAACACCACCTATCAGAGGCCTGTTTCTTATCCGTTAGGCAGGTGAGGTTTCATGACGTACGCTAGGTAGAACAGTTTCTTTGTTCCACCTAGTGGCACACGTGGCTACCTATTCGCCAGGTAAGGCAAGGTAGCATTTGGAGGATCTTGCCGGTGAGATACAGATGGCGGTCATGCAAGTCGCCTTTGTATTATGAAATAAGTGCTGTACCTTGTCTAAAAATCTTTCGCCTCGTGTCCGTTTCACAGCACATTTTTCTCGCTCTCGCCTCTGGCACGTGAACGTGCAGGCATATAAGAAACAGTGCCCTGGTCACTGTGAAACCAGCTTCCAGAGTAGACTGTGAACTCCTGCCAGATCACTTCAGTCAAAGTTACGTCTTAGTGTAGTGCCTAGTTTTGATCACAGACTTGCAAACAGACTTAGAGTAGTGCTTAGTTTTGATCACAGACTTGCAAACAGACGTTAGAGTAGTGCTTATTTTGATCACAGACTTGCAAACAGACGTTAGAGTAGTGCTTAGTTTTGACCACAGACTTGCAAACAGACGTTAGAGTAGTGCTTAGTTTTGACCACAGACTTGCAAACAGACGTTAGAGTAGTGCTTAGTTTTGACCACAGACTTGCAAACAGACGTTAGAGTAGTGCTTAGTTTTGACCACAGACTTGCAAACAGACGTTAGAGTAGTGCTTAGTTTTGACACAGACTTGCAAACAGATGTTAGAGTAGTGCTTAATTTTGACCCCAGACTTGCAACAGATGTTAGAGTAGTGCTTAATTTTGACCACAGACTTGCAAACAGATGTTAGAGTAGTGCTTAATTTTGACCACAGACTTGCAAACAGATGTTAGAGTAGTGCTTAATTTTGACCACAGACTTGCAAACAGACGTTAGAGTAGTGCTTAGTTTTGATCAGACTTGGAACATGAGATGTTAGAGTAGTGCCTAGTTTTGATCACAGACTTGCAGAGATGTTAGAGTAGTGCCTAGTTTTGATCACAGACTTACAGAGATGTTACAGTAGTGCCTAGTTTTGATCACAGACTTGCAAACATGAGATGTTAGAGAGTGCCTAGTTTTGATCACAGACTTGCAGAGATGTTAGAGTAGTGCCTAGTTTTGATCACAGACTTGCAGAGGTGTTACAGTAGTGCCTAGTTTTGATCACAGACTTGCAGAGATGTTACAGTAGTGCCTAGTTTTTGATCACAGACTTGCAAACATGAGATGTTAGAGAGTGCCTAGTTTTGATCACAGACTTGCAGAGATGTTAGAGTAGTGCCTAGTTTTGATCACAGACTTGCAGAGATGTTAGAGTAGTGCCTAGTTTTGATCACAGACTTGCAGAGATGTTAGAGTAGTGCCTAGTTTTGATCACAGACTTGCAGAGATGTTACAGTAGTGCCTAGTTTTGATCACAGACTTGCAAACATGAGATGTTAGAGAGTGCCTAGTTTTGATCACAGACTTGCAGAGATGTTAGAGTAGTGCCTAGTTTTGATCACAGACTTGCAGAGATGTTAGAGAGTGCCTAGTTTTGATCACAGACTTGCAGAGATGTTAGAGTAGTGCCTAGTTTTGATCACAGACTTGCAGAGGTGTTACAGTAGTGCCTAGTTTTGATCACAGACTTGCAAACAGACAGACAATTCACAAATTTCCTGACCTCTTATTCAAGATCAAAGTTGTGTATGCAGGCTACTTCCAGTGTACGCTTCATCTCATTTATGATTCTACAAACAAGTGCAAAAGCGCATCGTTTTTGGAATATTTTTCTTCTGGTATCACAGGTTGACTTCTGGAATAGAGTTCTCTGTGGTGAGCATTTTATCTGTGAAGTGAACTGGGCACACAAACACATTCTTCGGCGGATCTTTTTGATAAGGCACCATGAGCCTCTGTCTTTTGAAATCTGGATCTTCAAGTTTGTAAGACGGTTGGTATGGACGTTTGTTTCTGGTCTGGTTTTCATGGTCAAAGCAAGGCTGTGTGAGAGGTGAATTTAGTTTCCTCTGTAAGAACAGCCGAACAGAACAGTGAGTCATGTTTCTTGCACCACATAGAAAGATAATCTAAACTGGAGGGCGAACATATAATTCTGAAACTACATGGAGTAACAACAATGGCGGCCCACATACTACGGGCTTAAGTTACCGAAGATTGCTTCCGCATATCTCATTTGCCTAGAGCCAAAAATACACTTAATACATGTACCTAATTATCAATCCTAAGAGAAAGTATGTAAGACTTTACTGAACACATACAGGTGAATGGACCAGGAAGGCAGAAAATGACAGAAAGAAAAGATAGAAAGCAAAGGAACAAGGCAGAAATAAAGAGAGGGCAGAAAGGGGGAAATTTCTAGCACAGATCTTCCAGAAGGTAGGAACACTACTTATACTTAAAGAGCCCCTGGCATCCCCACGGGGGGAGGGGGGGGGGGACATAAGTAAATGATGAAGGAGATACCAAGTCATAAATAAAAGATACATGACAAATGCATCTACAGCAGGAATCAGTGAAGTTTTGAAACGAGCCATGCACGTAACTGGAGTCATTTACACTGTCACTTCATGTCTGTGTTCTAGCACCTTGATAAGATTGGCCAATCTGACAGGACTGTAGACTCAAAATTTAGTATCTCAAGTTCAATCCCAGCCCTATAATTTACCCCCCTCCCCCACACACATACACAGAGCCACCAACCAACCAACAAAACCCCTCCCCTGAATCCTGGTCTATGTTTCAGTTGATATGTCAATCATTCTGGTGATGTCAGCTTGGAGTGTGAAGTACATTCAATGTCTGCATCCCCCATGCATGTCAAACCCTGGCCACTCACACAGTTTGTCACACATGACAGACCTTTTCAAACTAACAGTAATTCAAACAAATAACAACAATGAGCCCTAAGGTCAACTATCAAGATACACTTTTTGACTATTAGTAGATTTACATTAGGTACATGTGTAAATGCAATGGAATAAGCACCAAATATAACGAGCACACATACTGCATCTGTATCTTTCTGTCTGTCTGTCTCTCTCTCTCTCTCTCCTCACACACACACACACACAAACCACACACAACACACACACACACACACACACCCCACACACATCTAACACTCACATATCAGGTACAAACAAGCTGATATAAATAAAAAAGGAGATATGGCTGACAATATTAGACAGACATAAAAAAATAATGTTCTCAGCGATAAAATTGGTGAATGAAGTCATAAACTGTCATTCCAGAAATTTACATCAATAAACTTATAAACTATATTCTAACCTCAGAGCACAATTCACAAAGAAGGAAAAAGTCCAATACAGTTACACCTTCTCATTACAAGTTTAAATCTTGCAGACATATTTCTAGGAAAATACCACAGCCTGAGTGTATCCCTGATGTCTATAACATTGAATGGAGTAACCTGTATATCATGGAATATGAAGGCACAGAGCTGGTATAAACAAACAGAAAATATGTATTAAAAACACACCCTGAAAATTACCTAAACCAATTTTAAAACATTGTGCAGCCCAGAGCAATTTATAATATCTGATATCCGTTTCAGGATGTTTTATCAGAAATATTTGTTTATATAATTCGTAGTACCGCTAAATCAAGAAAGAATTATTTGTTAATTCATAATCATTTTCAGTAACATTCCATCAATTTGGTTTGTCTAACTGTAGACAGAATATTCAAATATGTACCTTTCCTTGTGAATTGTTGTGAATAACAACAATTTTTAAACTGCACATTGGTGTAAATGCAAGTAGTACCATAAATGACAGTGCTGTATGCAAAACTTGTTACAATAAATTTTGTGAAAAACAACTCTTAATTTGCGAATTTGTGCAACCACAGCAGTCTCACAAATGACAGTGACACTGCAAAACTCAGGTAACACCAAGACAAGGCTTCAGAGAGTCTGGCAATTTGAGAGAGAGAGAGAGAGAGAGAGAGAGAGAGAGAGAGAGAGAGAGAGAGAGAGAGAGAGAGAGAGAATATGTGTGTGTGTGTGTGCGTGTGTGCGTGAGTGCGCGCGTGCGTGCGTGTGTGTGTGTGTGGTTTCACTAGGCAAGGCATAAAGCCCCTTCACAATGGGGGAAGGGGGCTAAGAATGCATGGCACATAGACAAATAGATATGTGATCAAGTTTTGGCACACATGTGCTCTGTAACAGAGATAGTGAGAGAGGAAGACAGAGAGTGGGAATGAGAGGGAGAGAGTACAGAGAGAGATAGAGAGAGAGAGAGGACAGAGAGAGAGAGAGAGAAAGAGAGAGAGAGAGAGAGAGAGAGAGAGAGAGAGAGAAAGAGAGAGAGAGAGAGAGAAACGACAACTCTGATCACCAACAAATACACATTATAATTATATATATATATATATATATCTATATCTATGTATATATCTATATCTATATATCTATCTATCTATACATATATATATATCAGCACAGCTGGTAGAAGCAATGGTTGAACTTTCAGCTGACTGCATGCACTTGCCACAGCAAGAGTAAGTCTATCATCTCTGTGTAAATCTGGACAAAGTCTAAAGCAAGCAATTTTTAAACACATGAAGCACAAACACCATGATTTAAAAAGGTCTAAGGCACTGTGAAAGGGCAAACGTGTAACTAGAGATCTCAAACCATGCATAATACCTAATCAACAGATAAACACAATACAGCATAATACAACACAACACAACATAATGCAATAAATACTTCTCCCTTAAACCACCAGGAATCAAAACATGTATTACAAGGAAATCTAAAACAAGTGTAATTGCCCACATTCAAGCAAACAGGAACTAGAAAAAAAAAAACACGAAAAAAGAATCAGAACACATATTAACTACAACCAGACAAGACAGGCACAAATTTTCAGCCAAGTGGCCTTTGTCAAGCGTAATCTTTGTTTGTAATTTTATGCTTGACAAAAGCAAGTTGGCCGAAAATTTGCACCTGTCTTGTCTGGTTGTAGTAAATATGCGTTCTGATTCTTTTTTCATGTTTTTTTCTGGTTCATGTATTACTAAGCTTGTAAAACAAAAAAGCTTACTAAATCCAAACAAAGTATTTCAGTATATGGATAATGAATCAACAAAACGTCAAATAAATTTTCTGCTTTAAAAGAATTTCTTTTTAAAGTTATGCAAATTTTGTGTTCTGAGAAAAAAAATATCAGGTAAGCAGCAAAAGTGCAGTGCAGTGTGTTACAAGAAGAGCAAGTCAAACAACAATCATCACGAAACATGTATCACAGACACAGCACGATGGAGTGGAGAGGGGGAGACAGAGTTGTTCCCTTGCACTGGCTGTCTGACTAAACAGCTGTGATACTGTCATTAAAATGAGATCATGTCCGGAGCAGAAATGAACAAACACTGCTGTTATCATCCAGAGATGTGGCAAACACAGTGAGGTATCCTGTGGTAAGTGGCCTAGACTACTTGCTGGGATGTGATACCGGTGTGTCCAATGGACTCCCTGCTGGTGACGCTATAATGGCATGACCTAAATTCAGGGTATGTTTGTAAGCCAGATTCATTATCAGTATTATTGTTTGAAGCCCAGCTGACTGCACAGCGCCATGTCAGGACTGTAACCATTGCAAATGTACACACCTTGCTAACCATGAAAAAAAAAACTGGAAAAGAAAATCAAAAACACATATCAATGTATTCATGCACATAATCAAAGGATATGACCACGCATTGACTATTCCATCCAATTCATCACCAGGAGATTTAAAAACCAACCTTCAGTGCATAAGTATAAGCAAGTATGCTAAAACATGCATAAAAACTGGCCTAAGTGACCTAAAACTGATTCTGCATATCACATCAACTCAGAGCCAAAAATGCAGTTAATACATGTACCTAATTAACAATCCTAACAGAGAGTATGTAAGATTTTACAGAACACAAACATATGAATAGACCAGCAAAGCAGAAAATGGCAGGAAGAGATGACAGAAAGCAAAAGATTTTCCAGAAGGCGGGGGATACAATTTATACTGAAAGAGCTCCTGGCATCCCTACAGGGGGCTGGGATGGGTGGGAGGTAAGCCAGAAAGAGAAATGTAGTAATGTGAAGGATATAATAATGAAGAAGAACAGAAATGATAAAGGTCAAGGGGAATAAAATACACAGGAAAAAAATATCTACAAGAAGTCAACAATCTTAGCTAGATCTTTCATCTAAAAACAAATTGCTTAACTGCTAGTAAATATCACATCTATATCCAGAGCTTGGTGATTCCCAAGTTCACAACAGAATAGTTTTTTTTTTATACAGCAATGGAATATGGAGAGCAAACAAATCACAAAATCACACATCATGGCTGATGGCAGGCATGCGTGCGTACGTGGGTGTGTACGCGTGCATGCATGTGTGGGTGTGCTCATTTTAAAAGTTTTTAAACCTTTCTCAGTACACATATCCTGATACCAAGTTTTCCCACCACAAATAGATTACACCCTTGGCAAATCTGTTGTCTTTGTAGATGCTTGGTATAAAAATATTCTCTTGGTATAAAAATATTCTTTGCATAGTAGGCTATATTGGAATCAATACTAAACATGACCAAGAACAGATACAGCTGCTAGGCATGATGTCGTCTCAGACACAAATATTACAACAGTTAAAACACAGTATGTCAAAAACCTTCACACACATGTATGCATGTTGCATAGCTAACTGAGCTGCTTACACTGTTACAGCACACACACACATGCCTGCTATGTTATGAAAAGGCACATCAAGTCCTTATATTCACACAACACTACCTATGCACCTGTGCAAGAGCACGGACATATGGCACAGTAACTTCAAGGCCTTGAATAACATTACCTAACTTCCTAACTATATACGTTATTTTTTATTGGCAAACCATGTTTGAAATTCTTCTGAAATTTTTCAAGCTTTCTGCTCATCATCAGTGTTCTGGAAAAGGAGAAAATAACTACCAACTGGAAGGTTGTGGGTTCGAATCCCCATCAGTACCTTCAAAAATCATTGTGGGATTTTTCGGCTCTAACCGGCTCCTACCCAGAGTTGGGCGTGCTATGGGCTCATTGGGAAGACTGGAACCACACAGTCGAGTCTCATCCACTTCACGGATGTGTCATTGAGGGTGTTGCTCAAATCTTCTGACCAACACCGCAGGTATCTGTATCTCTCAGGTCTGGTTGACGCCAGGATATATTATGACAGTAAGCGTACAGTACAACCTGTCACGCAGTCTCAATCCTAGATGGAACTCCATAGCATCATGATTATCATCCACATCGACATCATCATCATCGCATAATAAAAACTGTTCCATCTTCTATGGCCATTAAAGTGGTGTAGAAAATGGGACGAGAAAAAAAAAAGTGAGCACAAAG
>JAPXFY010000032.1:19626171-19631171 GCA_030674185.1 Monoplex corrugatus
TTGAATGTTCTGTCTCCATACTGTTTTGATTAGACACAAACAAATCACATACTAAATTAGTAGCTCACCATGAAACCACCCTAATAAATGATGAAAAAACACGCGCACACACAAACCGATTTGTTCTGTTAATCCTTTTGTGTATACTTTAACACACAAAGTTCATATTTTCCGTAAAAAGTAGATAAACCAGGCACCACAACAAATTACTAAGCAAAACAGACTGCACAGAACAAAAGAACAGTCTTTTGTCTAATTGTGTGCTCAATTCTTTTGCCCCAACAAAGTTTGAGGCGGACACTGCATGCTTTTGTATTAAGTACATGGACTGTGTTAGTTTAACAGATAACAGAGAAGCGATTCCAGCCTAGCGCCTGCAAGCAGGCACCTGTGCCAGAGATAAGAGCTGGGGAAAGGGAAGGGGGGTGGGGAGGTCAGGCGGTGTAAGTGTGAGCTGGCCAGGCCTGCCTAAATGGTGAGAAATGGCAGCATTTGTACAGCCGTGCAATGCGAACAAAACAAAGTTCATCTGTCCGAACCAAGATGCATCAGAAGGTATGAGAATCTCAATGGAGATACGATCAAACAAGTTCAAGACTTTAAATACTTTGGCAGCTACATTGACTCCCACAGAACAAGACGTCAACACCAGACTCAGAAATGCCTGGGACGCACTAAATCAACTGAATAAAATCTGGAAATCCAATCTACCAGACAACCTGAAAAGGAACTTCTTCCAAGCAGCAGTAGAATCCGTTCTTACATATGGCTTGGACCCTAACAACGACATCGGAGAAGAAGATTGATGGAGCATACACACGAATGCTGCATGCAGCCCTGAACAAATCCTGGACAGAACATCCAACTAACAAAGAGTTATATGGTAAGATCTCACCAATCAGTAAATCAATACGTCAACAAAGACTGCGCTTCACGAGACACTGCTGGTGTAGCAAAGAAGAACTGGTAGGGGATGTTCTACTATAGAGACCCAGCCATGGCAAACAAAGACCAGGACGTCCAAAGAAGACCATCGACCAACTGATGGACGATACGGGCTGTCAGTATGATGAACTACCTACTGCAATGTCTGACAGAGAAGGATGGAAGAAACGTGTCATGGATAGCCGAGCAAGCTCGACATGATGATGATGATGACAAATAAGCAAAATCAATGAACCTCATGCAGCACTGATTATCTGCTGTCTTGCTGGTGGTGTTCAGAGGTTACTTGCAACATTCTCTATTTCATATGTCATCACTGTGACATTTATCTGTCATGAGAAACACTCATGAACGTACTAGGAACAATTACAGGTAGTAACGATTACAAGGTAATATCATTATTATTAGTAGTATAATTATCATTATTATTATTATCATAATTATTATCATTATTACCAGCAATACTACTAATAATGATTAATAATTACAATATTTATACAGCGCAAGATCTTGAATAGAAATCAAATCTAAGCGCTGAACATACACATACGCACACATGCACACACACACACACATACACATGGCTACAAATGGGGAAAAAGAAGAAAAGCAATGGAAAAATCATAGAAAACATATCATATACAAATATATATTCCACACCGAGTGGAGATAGGCTGCAGTGGGGGTTGAGTGAGGTCAGGATAGGCTGCAGTGGGGGTTGAGTGAGGTCAGGATTTTATGGAGAGGAGAAAAGGTGAGTTTTGAGAGCGGATTTGAAGGAGACAAAAGTAGGTTGCTGACGGACTGAGAGAGGAAGTTTGTCCCAGGAACACAGAAGCTCGTGGACCATAGGTACTGAGCTTAGTGCATGGAAAGCGAAAAGTGAGAGGATCAGAGGTAGAGTGGAAGGTACGCGAGGGAACATTGATCTCAAGTAGGCTTGACAGGTAATCGGGGGCTGCGTTATTGAGGCTTTTGTAGCAGATTATTAGTAGGATCAGCTGCTGTTAACAGTACAGCACTGGTATGAACAGTAACACTAGTAGTAATAATACCTATGTAATACTAGTAACAGTAGGAGTTTACCCTTGCGCTGGGTGATGGGGTAAGAGTACCCCACACATCAAAATGGCGAGGATTCAGTCCTATCTCTTCAAACGTCTCCCTCAAGGCTGTGTGTGTCAGATCAGGGTCCGAGTCATCCTTGTTACCCCCAGGAAAACTGCACGCAGAACACAAGGTGATAGCTGCTGATTTTGATTTCTTATTAAATTACTGTACAATGTGTATAATGCCCTTCAGATTACTCAGCCTCCCACTCCATCCAGATAACTTAATCCATTTCAAAGACATCAATAAATCAAACGGCACCAGAAATGATTATTATATGTGAAGATCAAGCTAGTCAATGTGATTCACTAGTCTATCAGCATATGTGCAGGCTTTTTCTGGCTTTCCATTCTCTGCTCTTTATCTCTCTCTTTCTTTCTTTCTCATAGTTCGTATTTTTTTTGTTTCACGCACATGAGCACACACAATGCTCGCACAATTCGTACACATATATATGCACAAACTCCCAAGTCTCCATTATATAATATAATGCACAAACTCCCATTGGTGTTGCGGAAGGTGAAGCTGTATCCTTACCTGAAGAATCTATCCTGTCACATCTTTTCATAGTCCTTCAGGACTGAAGAAAGCCAATCAATGTAATTTTGTAACTTTACCAAATACAAAAAAAAAAAAGTAAAGTGATAAGTGCTGCTTAAAGAGGGACTGCGTTCAAGTCTTCTGTTACCTGAGCAAATTTTCAGCGAAGGCCTAGTGATTAAAAACATCTTCCTAGAAACAAGAAAGTTGGGTTCCAGTAATGGACTAGACAGGAATTTCTCTTCCTCTCTCCCCAGTCTTCAAGTGGTGGTCTTGGTGTCTATCTTTCAGATAAGATGATAAACTGATGTCCTGCATGCAGCACCCATTCAATGCACATCAAAGAAAACAATTTATGACTACAAAGCTGCCCCTGGCAAAATTCCACAGGCACAAGTTGAGACCAACTGTGTGTACATTGTAGGAAGCTGTACTATCGAAACACACACAACACCACGTTGACCCTGGAAAAAAAGTAAAGTGCACATATCAATACATTTGTGCACATAATCTAAAGATGTATATGTCCATGCCATTGACCATTCTGCCCAATTTATCACCAAATTCCAAAGGGTTAAAAAAAAAAAAGAACCTAAACCTACAAATATATAATGTGTGTGTATATATGTATATACATACAAATATATACAAATATATACATATATATATATTATATATAATAATACATATATGTATATATTAAAACACATAAATAAGAACACTAAAACATATAAAAACTGGCCTAAGTTACCTATTGCTTCTGCACATCACATTTCCTTAGTGCCAAGAATGCAGTTTCTACATGCACCCAGTGATCAATCCTAATGGGAAGTATGTTAGGCCTTACAGAACACATGCAGGTGAATGGACCAGCAAGACACAAAATGATGGGATGAGATAACAGAAAGCAAAAGAGCAAGGCAGAAACAAAGTAAGTAACACAAAAGAGGGCATTTCTGGAACAGAGTTTCCAGAATACAGAGATACTATTTAAACTAGAAGAGTTCCTAGCATTCCCATGGGGGAACCAAGGAAACTGAACTCAATTCTCACAAGTTCCTTCTGATCAACAAGTAAAGTGGAATTAGTCCACAACTCAGAGACTCATCACATCAAATAATGACTCACCTGACCTCACCCCGATGAAGCCTCAACGATGATGACCTTAAGGTCAAAAGCACAGAAGGCTCACCATCCACCATACACAATGGCACCAACACTGCTGCCACCTTGCCCTCCTTCTCTATCCCCATCAGCTCCTTAGTCCGCACTGGCTTCACTCTGCCAATGTGTTTAATCACTTTTTGTCGATTGGCGTCACTGAGCATATTTTCAAATGTTACTTCATCGTTCTCTGTGTCAGCTTGTGTATGGAGATAACGATTGCCTATAGTGTGCTGGTTGGCTATTTTGTGGTGTTGTACTTGGGTATGATACGTATAACATCATCTTGAGAGCAGAATTTGGATGATGACACTTTCTTTGTGGTCATAGCCCATGTTTGAGACTCTGTCATCACCTTGCATGTTTTGATCTGGAGGTGTTTTTGTGAATGAAACTTTATCCTCTGACAATGGCACTTAAGAAGACCATGAAGTTGTTTCTCGAACTTGGGTCCAGCTTTTTGATGTATTTTCAATAATACTGACATCTGAAATATAACACATAAGACTAAGTGAAGAACCACACCCACCACACAACACAACACACCACACACACACACACACACACACTCAGATGTACACAATTAAATTTTAGGTGTTCATTTCAAAAGCAAGCACATTAAAAAGACATGCACAGTACTAGTATAAAAAGGGACATATTTTTTTTATTTTTGTTTAATGTTTATAACCAAACTGACTATAAATAATTTGAACCAACCCCCCCCCCCCCCCAAAAAAAAAAAACAAATACAACAAAAAAATAAATATATATGTATATATATATATATATATATATATATATATCATGGATTTCAAAACCACAATTAATTTCATGTGGCCTGTATTCTAAGTCACTGATGATACAGTTCCAAGACGAAGCTGAACATCCAAAGAGAAGTACATCAAACCAATATCTTCAGCCTGATAGTGATATGAACAAAGGTAAGGTAATCAAGTATACACAGGATGTAAATCTAGAGAATGTTTAATGTGGCTAGATCAAATAAGGTTCATGCACAGAACACAGGCTTGTACTAACAATATATTACTGGATGTTTAAACTTTAAACACAGGTTTATGACATCTGACAGAGAGGGAAAAAAAAAAAAAAAGGGGGGGGGGGGGTAAAGAGGGGAGATTATCACACCCAAGCATGGATGCCATGTGGATTGATTGGATGGATGAGCTGGTCCACACCCTGGCTTGAACATTTGTGCTTGCTTTTAGGAACGGGGACGGTAA
>JAPXFY010000032.1:19638671-19648671 GCA_030674185.1 Monoplex corrugatus
GCCATTGTAAACGCCTAGGGCATTAATTTGATTAGGCGTACTAAATGTTCATAATAATAATAATAATAATAATGATGATGGAGGTGGTGGTGGTAATGGTTGTGGTGATTGTGATGGTGTGTGTGTGCACGCGTGTGGGCGTGTGTGTGTGTGTGTGAGTGTGTGAGTGTGAGTGTGTGTGTGTGTGTGTGTGTGTGTGTGTGTGCGTGCGTGTGTGTGTGTGTGTGTGTGTGTGTGTGTGTGTGTGTGTGTGTGTGTGTGATAGATAGATAGATAGATAGATAAAGACAGACAGAGAGAGAGAGAGAGAGAGAGAGAGAGAGAGAGGCAGACAGACAGACAGACAGACACAGACACAGAGACACAGAGACAGCGAGAGGAGAAGAACAAGAACAAGACCAAGAACAAGAACAAAACTGAAAACAAAACTTTATTTACAAGGGTGTGAAATTACTTCCAAAGAGGTATACAGTAAAAATCAATTATACTCAAGTCATCATATCTTTTTCAACAAGACAAACATTACATGTGAGTTCGAAGAAATAGATTTCAAATGTATATACTAAGTAAGTATGTTAGTGACTGATCTGAATATTAGGCAGTAGAAGAGACAATTATCGAGATGCTTTAAATATATGAGGGGGAGAGAGAGAAAGAGAGAGAGAGAGAGAGAGAGAGAGAGAGAGAGAGAGAGAGAGAGAGAGAGAGAGAGAATACGCAATCGAACTTTATTCAAGAAAAGTCCATCGCCTCATTTTAAGGGGTATAAGCATTGATAACTAAGATATACCGAAAGAACATAATGAAAGAACATGCACATTAAAAAAGTTTTTAAATAATGCACAACTTACGGCAAGCAGAACAGCAACAGAGCATGATGATACTAATTGAATTCATTGACATGATAGATGTCATCTCTTAAATGCCTTTTAAAGCTATACAGACAGATAACTTAAAACTGATGATGTCTAAATGTTTGGAAGACAAAAGAAAAGTTAAGGTATTCTCTTTGTTATGCTATTTCTTTAAACATGAGAGAGAGAGAGAGAGAGAGAGAGAGAGAGACAGACAGACAGACAGAGACAGACAGAGACAGAAGCAGAGACAGAGAGACAGAGACAGATACAGAGACAGACAAGAGAGACAGACAGAGAGACAGAGAGAGAGGAAGACATAAAGAAAGAAAGAAAGAAAGAACGAACGAAAGAGAGCGAGCGAGAGAGATAGAGAGAGAGAGAGAGAAAGAGACAGACAGACAGAGAGAGGCAGAGAGAGAGAGAGAGAGAGAGACAGACAGACAGACAGAGACAGAGACAGAGAGAGCTGTAGTGTGGAGCTGCAGAGGGAACATTGGGAAGAGGGAAATAAAGGGAGTTAATCAGGTCATGGACATACTGTTGTCTCCTTTCCGCCCAGCAATCCTGGTTGTTTTCTTTACCGGATGCAATTGGTTTTTTGATTTTCGCCGATGAAGTGGGACAGATTTTCTCGTCAAATCGACCGTGAGTCTGACAACCTTTTGACAGAACTGGCATCGCTGGTTATAATGAAAACATTGCTATTTCTGCACGGAGTCAGGTGGCCATTTTTCGACTCTCCCTTTTTGATTATTGGAAAACTTGGTCGCTTAAAGGTAGATCTGGCCCAGGCACAATTGCACAGCCGGTCGTAGATTGTGAGTTAGGTAAGGTTGCTTCGGGTTTAAGCAAGCATAGAAAAGACAAGCTTTTCGCGCGTACATCCTTTGCCAACTGAAGTCTTCCCTTTAACCTTTTGACCCTCGCACCCTATCTACCAACTACTAAAACTAAATACTTTAACTCCCTCATACAATCCACCAGCTTCCTGCAGCAAACATGGTGGATATGGTGAGTAAGTCAAAGGGTTATGTTTTTGCTTTGCTAGCGTGGTTGACTAAGCAGGATGCTGGTGGACAGGTGCGGGAGTCGAAGGGTTAAGACAATTTCTACCGATAAGCACACTTATGGCGCCCAAAGATCGGTTATGCAATAGTGCCTATCTAATTAACTGTATGTAAAGGTTCGAATTGGTCTGTAAAACCTTTTCTTAAAGGATCATTGCACTTAGAGAGATTTCCGTTGTGGTCACCATTTTTTTTTCTTTTTTCCCATTTTCTACGCAATCTTAATGACTACAGAAGCTGGCACAGTTTTTATGATGCAACGATGATGATGACGATGAGGATGATAATCATGATGCTATGGAGTTCCATCTAGGACTGAAACTACATGACAGGGCTGTACTCTACGCTTGCTATTATATCTTGGCGTCAACCAGGCCTAAGAGACACAGACACCTGCAGTGTTGGTGTGACGATTTCAGAAACACCCTCAGTGACGCATCTGTGAGGTGAATGAAACTCGACTGTCAGGTCCCAGACTTCCCAGTGAGCCTATAGCATGTTTAACGTTGGGTAGGAGCCGGCTGGACCCGAAAAATCCCACGATGCTTTTTGAAGGGACTGAAGGGACTGCAACCCATAAACTTGTAGTCGTTAGTCTGCTGCGTTAACCACTGCACCACGGCAACTGGTTGGTTTGTGAAACTTGCCTGTGCGGTGTTCTGTCTAGATGTGACTGACCGTGTTCTCTTTAACACAGAAACACAACGAAAATAGAATAAATGTTTCATTAAAGAAATAAGACAGGCAGACATTTTCGGCCAACTGCCACGTATCAAGCGAACACAAAAGACAACAAAGAAATAAAGTCACCAGATGCAGAATAAAAACGACAGATCAGCAAACTTATCGATCTTCTCCAGTTCAAAGCTTCACGAGCCACCAGGGAAGTCAACTGATCCGTTGGTTTTGTCCTGAAATGTTGTGAATTTGTTTCTTCACTAAGGATGAAACTGGTCCTGTTTCTGTCAAAGCTAGAGTAATGAACATCATCATCATCATCATCAAGCGCCCTGCCATATGGCGTTGGCGATCATGGCCCTCCATATGCATCTATCCCTTGTTGTCGCAAGCACATCTTCCATCCTCTCTGTCCTCAGCCACCCTGCAAGTCCGTCCAGTATTTTTCCCTGAGTCCACCTGGTGCTCTCTTTCCCTCCAGCTTTCCTGTTGTGACCAGGTGCTCTAATTCCCCTTTCCTCATGAAATGTCCTTAAATGTTGCCTATCATTTCCTATTCTTCCTTATGAATGATCTTGTGTAATGAACATGTTAACAAGAAACACCACGAGGGTGCGGATGGTACCCAGACCACCAATGCCTCGCCACTCTCCAGACAATCGCCTCCCAAACTCCCGACACCACTCAATAGTCATTTCATCAAGCAAAGGTGGGGTGTCCATGCGTTGTGTTACCCATTCGGGCCCAGTCATCAGTTACCTTGTTTACAAACCGAATGGCAAGGTGGGAAGAATGACAAACCCCGGGACATAGCCACACAACGCGCGCCAACTAGGTCCAGCCCAGCCTCCGGATCAAAAGAGACTGAAAGACCCCTCTCTGTCCCACTGTGGTCTTCAGGTAACTGATGGCTGGGCCTGAATGGATCATGCTTGAGTAATAAAGTGTTACAGGTTAAAGTTGGAACTGTTGACCTTCCAGTTTCTGGACATTCATGTAGACTTCTGTCTTCCATGGGCTCAAGATATGATGTTTTCAGGTCAGTTCCAGCCCGCAACACAAAATCTGGCCTGTTTGTTGCCCATCTTGAATGATACGATCATTCTGGTGGTGGCAGTTTAGTGTTTCATAGGTCTTGCCCACCGCACCTCCTGTCCATTTCAAGACCTTGCGAGCGCATAAGATTTTGTGCAGGTTCAGGGAGTCTGGCAGACAATTGCTGGCAGATTTGGATGGAGTGCACATGGAATTACCCGAGTACGATGAATCCCTCTTGAACAAAGTCCAGACTCCTTGCTGACCTCCATTCTATACACCACAGTGCTGCGGACAGTCTGACCTCCATTCTACACACCCCAGTGCTGCTGGACAGTCTGACCTCCATTCTATACACCCCAGTGCTGTGGACAGTCTGACCTCCATTCTATACACCCCAGTGCTGTGGACAGTCTGACCTCCATTCTATACACCCCAGTGCTGTGGACAGTCTGACCTCCATTCTATGCACCCCAGTGCTGTGGACTGTCTGACCTCCATTCTATACACCCCAGTGCTGTGGACAGTCTGACCTCCATTATATACACCCCAGTGCTGTGGACAGTCTGACCTCCATTCTATGCACCCCAGTGCTGTGGACAGTCTGACCTCCATTCTATACACCCCAGTGCTGCGGCAGTCTGACCTCCATTCTATACACCCAGTGCTGTGGACAGTCTGACCTCCATTCTATACACCCCAGTGCTGTGGACTGTCTGACCTCCATTCTATACACCCCAGTGCTGTGGACTGTCTGACCTCCATTCTATACACCCCAGTGCTGTGGACAGTCTGACCTCCATTCTATACACCCCAGTGCTGTGGACTATCTGACCTCCATTCTATACACCCTAGTGCTGCGGGCAGTCTGATCTCCATTCTATACACCCCAGTGCTGCGAGCAGTCTGACCTCCATTCTATACACCCCAGTGCTGCGAGCAGTCTGACCTCCATTCTATACACCCCAGTGCTGCGGGCAGTCTGACCTCCATTCTATACACCCCAGTGCTGTGGACAGTCTGACCTCCATTCTATACACCACAGTGCTGTGGGACAGTCTGACCTCCATTCTATACACCCCAGTGCTGTGGACAGTCTGACCTCCATTCTATACACCCCAGGCTGTGGACAGTCTGACTTCCATTCTATACACCCCAGGCTGCGGGCAGTCTGACCTCCATTCTATGCACCCCAGTGCTGTGGACAGTCTGACCTCCATTCTATACACCCCAGCGCTGTGGACAGTCTATTCTCCGTTCTACACACCCCAGCGCTGTGGACTGTCTGACCTCCATTCTATACACCCCAGCGCTGTGGACAGTCTGACCTCCATTCTATACACCCCAGCGCTGTGGACAGTCTATTCTCCGTTCTACACACCCCAGCGCTGTGGACTGTCTGACCCTCTACTGTCTATTTTACACCCCAGCGCTGTGGAATGTCTGACCTCCATTCTACACGTCCCAGCGCTGTGGACAGACTGTTGGTGAAATCCTGCAGTCCAGTGCTGGTGTCTGCATGAGATCGAAGTCGTCGGCTAACCAAAGGATCTCCCCCGTGGGGATGCTGGGCGCTCTTTCAGTATGAATAGTATCCTCACCTTCTGGCAATTCTGTGCTAGAAATTTCCTCTTTTCTGTTACTCTCTTTGTTTCTGCCTTGTTCCTTTGCTTTCTGTCATTTCTTCCTATTATTTTCTGCCTTTCTGGTCCATTCACCTGTATGTGTTTGATAAAGTCTTACGTGGTTTTTCTTAAGATTGATGATCGGGTACATGTATCAAGAGCATTTTTGGTTCTAGGGAGGTATGATGTGCAGAAGCAGTTTCAGGTAATTTATGCCCGTTTTTATATATGTTTCGGTGTCCTTAGGTGCGCTTGAAATTGTATTCAGGTGTGTTTTGTAAACCCCCTGTGCGATAAATTGGATGGAGTGGTTAACGCCGGGGGCATGTCCTTGGATCATGTGCGCGAATGCATTGATATGTGTACTTAATTTTCTTTCCTTTTTTTCCTTTGAAGTTTTTATATATTTTGAAACGGTTATAGCCTGACGTGGCTCTACACAGTAGGTTGGGCTTTAAAAACATACATAACAATAACAAAATAACAATAACAATAACAACCGAAGGATGCAGCACATGCCTGCCAGCATGAGGTGTGGTGCACGGTGATCTGGAAGTGTTTTCGGTATAAACGTTTCCCAAGAAGAGGATGAAGAAGACAGTGATAGCAGACATCCTTGACATTATCCCACTTTGGTTTGGAAGAACTCTCCTAGTTGATTGTTTCCACTCACAGCAATACTTGAGTTTTTATACGGCGTCTCGATGATTTAGACTTTATTTACCATCTTGTTAAGCCAGCACTCTGACTTGTCCAACAAATAGTTCCCCAAGAAAACTGTTTTGTCACTGTATTTCTGCTACATGCAGTACAACAGAGAAGAGTGGCAGAATGGTTCAGACATTCGTCTGCCAATAACTAAACTCGAAGTTTGTGGGTTCATTTTCCGTTGAGGCATCAACTTTTCTCCTATTGTCCTAGTCTCTCGGAATGGGACGAAAAACGAGGAGGGCCCGTGTGCCTTCTGACCTGTGCACGCTAAAGATCCCATTGCAGTCTAAAATCGCGAAGAACAGGCATTGCCAGGCTGCCTTGATATAAAACAATAGAGATGTAGGTTGATTTCCCAGGTCCCTCCTCTTGAAGAAGGCCGATTAGCCTTCTTGCCTTTCTGAAGTCTTAGTAAAAAAAAAAAAAAGGTGGCACTGCAATGCGGCGACGCTCTCTGAAAGGGGAGAGTTGCCGGAGTTTCACATGGTAAAACCACTGTGACAAAAAGAAATGAATATGAATATGAATGTGAATATGAAACATGCATAAAAAACGCTGGATTTACTGATTCAGAACCATAAAATACTTGCAAGCCACACACACCACACTGATATGAATCTACCTACTGCTTACTTGTACCCTCCTCTCTCTTCACACACTACCACCACTACCACCAGCAATCACCCTACGACCTTCAACATCCATCCCCAACCCCTACCCTCAGCACTCACACACTGAAAACAAAAACAAAAACAAACGCAAACCATGACACAAATCCACCTCTTCCCCAAGAGATCTGTAGTCCTCTGGAGTCCTTGTCCGCTCAGACGTAGAATCTAATTAGACGGATTTCATTCTCTTTGCCTCGATAATCGCCCTTTCCTAGGAGGTGGCTTCCCATGGGGTTTGTGCGGCCGTTCAGTGGAGCTGCACAGAGCACGTGCGGGAAACAAAAGTGAGGCTGGACGCACGTGCGGGCTTAGTATGTCCCGGATGGTTGGGCGCGTCTCTGCAAGGTCCTTGCCCCCTCTCTTCTCCCCTCTCTCTTTGTCATTAGACAATTAGATTGTCTGTCTGTCTGTCTGTCTGTGTGTCTCTGTCTGTCTGTGTGTCTGTCTCTCTGTCTGTGTCTCTATGTGTCTGTGTCTCTCTATCTGTCTGTCTGTCTCTGTGTCTGTGTCTGTCTGTCTGTGTCTGTGTCTGTTTCTGTGTCTCTGTGTCTGTGTCTGTCTGTGTCTGTGTCTGTGTCTCTGTCTGTGTCTCTGTGTCTGTGTCTCTCTGTCTGTGTCTCTGTGTCTGTGTCTGTGTCTGTCTCTGTGTCTGTGTCTGTCTGTCTGTGTCTCTGTGTCTGTGTCTCTGTTTCTGTGTCTCTGTGTCTGTGTCTGTGTCTCTGTCTATGTCTCTGTGTCTCTGTGTCTGTGTCTCTCTGCCTGTGTCTCTGTCTCTGTGTCTGTGTCTGTGTCTGTGTCTGTGTCTGTCTGTCTGTGTCTCTGTGTCTGTGTCTCTGTTTCTGTGTCTCTGTGTCTGTGTCTCTGTCTGTGTCTCTGTGTCTGTGTCTCTGTCTGTGTCTCTGTGTCTGTGTCTCTGTGTCTGTGTCTCTGTCTGTGTCTCTGTGTCTCTGTCTGTGTCTGTGTCTGTGTCTGTGTGTCTGTGTGTCTCTGTGTCTGTGTCTCTGTGTCTGTGTTTCTGTCTGTGTCTGTGTCTGTGTCTCTGTGTCTGTGTCTCTCTGTCTGTGTCTCTGTGTCTGTGTTTCTGTCTGTGTCTCTGTGTCTTTGTGTCTGTGTCTGTGTGTCTGTGTCTGTGTCTGTGTCTGTGTGTCTGTGTGTCTGTGTCTCTGTCTGTGTCTCTGTGTCTGTGCTTCACTATCTCTGTCTGTGTCGGTCTGTCTGTGTCTGTCTGTGCTTCACTATCTCTGTCTGTGTCTCTCTATCTGTGTCTGCGTATCTGCGTGTCTGTCTGTGTCTCTGTGTCTGTGTCTCTGTCTGTCTGTCTGTCTATCTCTCTGATTCTCCAGTAGCTCAATTCACGAAAGCATAACATACATTAATGCCATATACATCCTAAGAACTATCATAGAGAGGTCAATTGAGATGAATAAGGATTTGTATTTATGCTTTGTTGACTATACCAAGGCTTTCGATCGGGTACGACATGAAGAATTGATCAACCAACTGGAGAGACTCAATGTTGTTGGAAAAGATCTACGAATAATCAGGAATATATACTGGGAACAAACAGCTGCAATGAGAATAGAAAACAATGTAAGCTCTTTCCAAAACATCAAAAGAGGAGTCAGACAGGGTTGTGTTTTGTCACCAGATCTGTTTTCACTATACAGTGAAAACATCATGAGAAAACTAGAAGACCCTGGATTAAAGATTGGAGGGAAAATGATAAACAACATTCGGTACGCAGATGACACCGTGCTAATTGCAGAAAATGAAAGGGACCTACAAAACCTTGTGAATTATCTAGAAATAGAAAGCAAAGGTAAGGGGTTGGAACTAAATAGCAGGAAGACTGAAGTAATAAATAATAATAATTACAATATTTATATAGCGCAAAATCTTGATAAAATCAAATCTAAGCGCTGAAACAGACACACACGCACGCACGCACGCACGCACGCACGCACACACACGCACGCACGCACACACACACACACACACACGCACACACACACACACACACACACACACACACACACACACACACACACACACACGCATGGCTACAAATGGGGAGAAAGAATAAAAGCAATAAAAGCAAGAATAAAAGCAATGGAAAACCACAGAGAAAACACCTTACACAATTATATATTATAAATATGATTCCCCTCCGAGCGGAGACAGGCTGCAGGGGGGGGGGGGGGGTGAGTGAGGTTAGGATTTTATGTAGAGGAGAAAAGGTGAGTTTTGAGAGCGGACTTGAAGGAGACAAAAGTAGGTTGCTGACGGAATGAGAGAGGAAGTTTGTTCCAGGAGAGCGGACCAGAAACAGAGAAGGCTCGTGGACCATAGGTATTGAGCTTAGTGCGTGGAAAGCGAAAAGTCAGAGGATCGGAGGCAGAGCGGAGGGTACGTGAGGGAACATAGATCTCAAGTAGGCTTGACAGGTAATCGGGGGCTGCGTTATTGAGGCTTTTGTAGCACATGGTGTCTAGTTTGTACTGTATGCGCTTTGATACAGGGAGCCAGTGAAGTTGTGCCAGGAGAGGAGATATGTGGTCAGCTTTTTTCTTTTTGAGTACAAGGCGTACAGCATTGTTTTGAATGCGCTGTAGGATGTGAATGGTGGAGGCAGGAAGACCGGACAGGAGTGAATTGCAATAGTCAATGCGAGACATTATGGAAGGAGAGAACGAGTTTTGCAGTTGTTTCGACAGAGAGATACTTCCTGATCAGGCTTATACGATGGAGATGATAGTAGCAAGATCTGGCAGTTTGAGAAACAAAGTTGTTCATGGAGAGGGTAGAGTCAATGCAGACACCAAGGTTTTTAGCTGAATCAGAAATTGGGACTGATGTGTTACATAATGGGAGAGAAAGAGGAGGCAGCTGAGAAAGTTTCTGACGGGTGCCAATGAGGATAGCTTCTGTCTTGTCGTCATTAAGCTGAAGTCTATTGTGTGTCATCCAGTTCTTAATGTCCGAGTAACACTCAGTGGTGCGAGTCAACAGGCGCTGTATATTATCAGGTGAGTCACTGTCTTGAAGTTGGGTGTCATCAGCATAGAAGTGGTGTTTTATAGAGTGGGAGTTGATGATGGTGGACAGGGGAAGGTGTAAAGAGTGAAAAGAACAGGGCCAAGGACAGATCCTTGTGGAACACCACTGGTCGGGTGTGCAGGTTGAGAGTAAGTGCCATTGATGAGAACAGTTTGTTTTCTGTGTGATAGATATGAAGTGAACCAGGAGAGAGCAATGTCAGAGATGCCAAAAGTATGATGAAGTCTAGAAAGGAGAATACCATGGTGATCAGTAAAAAACATGAAATCCCTCATGCAAAATAAGCAAATGGCACAACC
>JAPXFY010000032.1:19651171-19656171 GCA_030674185.1 Monoplex corrugatus
TCGGTAAGCATTGAAAGAGTCTTAAATAACATAAACATTTGTTTAGTTATTTCATTACCCTTGTGAATAAAACCTGCTTTGTCCATCTCCGTCTGTCTGACCTACTTTCTCTGTCACTGTCTGTCTCTCTTTGCCTCTCTGTCTCTCTCTCCCTCTACCCCTCCCCGTCTCTCTACCCTCCTCACTCTCTCCCTCCCTCCCTCCTTCTCTCATTCCTCTCTCATTCTGTGTATCTGTCTCTGTCTATTTGTCTATTTGTCTGTCTCTGTCTCTGTGTGTGTCATTTTCTCATCTTTCTTTCGCTGTCTCTCTTTCTCTGTCTCTTCCTCTCCCCCTCCCCTCTCTCTCCCCCACTCTCTCTCCTTCCCTCCTTCCTCTCTCTTTCTGTGTATCTGTCTGTCTATTTGTCTGTCTGTCTGTCTGTCTCTGTCTCTCTCTCTCTCTGTCATTCTCTCTATCTTTTGCTGTCTTTTTCTTTCTGTTAGATAATTTTACTCCTGTCGTTGTTAACCCTTTGACCACCGCAACCAGTCTACCAGTATCCTGCGTTGCCAACCATGCTAGCAAAGCAAAAACTTAACCCTTTGATTCGCTCACCCTATCCATCAGCTTCCTCCATGAAACTGGTGGACAGGGTGAAGGAGCCAAAAAGTTACGTTTTTGCGGTTGGTGGATAGTGTGCGGGAGTCTACGGATTAACCTTTTCCCTCCTAACCAGTCGCCGTGGAGTATTGATTAGTTAGCGCTACGGATTACTGACTGGAATGTTGTGGGTTCGAATCCCCATTGAGAAGACTGGGACCACACAGTCAATTCTCATCCATTTCACGCATGCCGTCGTTGAGGGTGTTGTTAAAATATTATGACCAACACCGCAGTGTCTGCATCAGTCAGGCCTGGTTAACGCCAGGATATGTTATGATAACAACCGTAGAATATAGCCCTGTCACGCAGACTCAATCCTAGACAGAACTCTGCAGCATCGTGGCAACCATTATCGTCTAATTGTGAAAAAAGCGCCAGCTTCTCTGGCCATTAACGTGACGTAGAAAATGGAGAGGGGGGGGGGGGAGGAGGGGGAAAAGGTGAGCACAAAGTCAGCTTCCCTGAGCACGATGACTCTATAAACAAAAAACAAAAAATACAACTGATATCCCGTCCCCCAAACTGTACTTACCTCACAAAACAACAAAAACAACAACAACAACAACAACAACAAACAAGCAAACAAACAAAACAAAACAAAACAAAACAAACAAAATAAACAAAATCGAAAACAAGTGTGACTGCCCGCGTTCAAGCAAACAGGAACCAGAAAAAACACGAAAGAAGAATATGAACGCGTATTTAATACAGCAAAACAAGACAGGCGCAAATTTTCGGCCAACTGGCCTTTGTCAAGCGTAAGATTACAAACAAACAAACACTAGATACAAAAATATTCAGAAAAAGACTGAAACTTCCCTGCTGCTGTGTTCAATGGAGAAAATGAACAAAACTGCGGTGCTGGTCAAAACATTTGAGCAACACCCTCAATGACGCATCTGTGAAGTGGATGAGACTCGCCTGTGCGGTCCCAGTCTTCCCAATGAGCCCACAAACAAAAAACAAAACCTTCACTCTATCTACCAACAGCTTCCTGCCCTATTCCTTTCCACACCTCACCCTATCCACCAGCTTCTGGCCCTCATCCTTTCTCTAGATGTTGTTAGTTATGGATCATTGTGCTGTGGGCATCTGTGTCTGTGGCAGCAATGAAGGCTCCGTGTGAAGTAGCAAGGACTTAGCTGTAAGACAGGTCCGACAGGGCCAGATGCTACTATCCTTGAGTAATCCAGCACTCTGAAGACTGAAGTTTCTCTCTCTCACCCTATCCACCAGTTTCTTGTCCTCAACCTTTTTCTAGATGTTATTTTTTGTTTTTTCGTTTGTTTTTGATTTTTGTCCTATTCATCAGGAGCTCCTAGTCCATGACTTTGACATAGTCCTATTCATCAGGAGCCCCTGAACCATGACTTTGACATAGTCCTATTCATCAGGAGCTCCTGAACCATGACTTTGACATAGTCCTATTCATCAGGAGCTCCTGAACCATGACTTTGACATAGTCCTATTCATCAGGAGCTCCTGAACCATGACTTTGACATAGTCCTATTCATCAGGAGTTCCTAGTCCATGACTTTGATATAATCCTATTCATCAGGAGCTCCTAGTCCATGACTTTGACATAGTCCTATTCATCAGGAGCTCCTAGTCCATGACTTTGACATAGTCCTATTCATCAGGAGTTCCTAAACCATGACTTTGACATATCCTATTCATTAGGAGCTCTTAGACCATGACTTTGACATAGTCCTATTCATCAGGAGCTCTTAGACCATGACTTTGACATAGTCCTATTCATAAGGAGCTCCTGAACCATGACTTTGACATAGTCCTATTCATTAGGAGCTCTTAGACCATGACTTTGACATAGTCCTATTCATCAGGAGTTCCTAAACCATGACTTTGACATAGTCCTATTCATCAGGAGCTCCTAGTCCATGACTTTGACATAGTCCTATTCATCAGGAGCTCCTAGACCATGACTTTGACATAGTCCTATTCATCAGGAGCTCCTAGACCATGACTTTGACATAGTCCTATTCATTAGGAGCTCCTAAACCATGAATTTGACATAGTCCTATTCATCAGGAGCTCCTAAACCATGACTTTGATATAGTCCTATTCATCAGGAACTCCTAAACCATGACTTTGACATAGTCCTATTCATCAGGAGCTCCTAGACCATGACTTTGACATAGTCCTATTCATCAGGAGCTCCTAGACCATAACGTTGTGATATTAACCAGGAGCTTTTAAACCATGACTGTGACATTCATCAGGAGATCCTAGACCACGACTTTAACATAGTCCTATTCGTCTGCAGCTCCTAAACTATGACTTTGACATTCATCAGGAGCTCCTAAACTATGACTTTGACATTCATCAGGAGCTCCTAGACCATGACTTTGACATTCATCAGGAGCTCCTTGACCATGACTTTGACATTCATCAGGAGCTCCTAAACTATGACTTTGACATTCATCAGGAGCTCCTAAACTATGACTTTGACATTCATCAGGAGCTCCTAGACCATGACTGACATAGTCCTATTCATCATCAGCTCTCAATCCCAGCTCGAAACAATAGAGATTGACCCGTTCGCTGCACATCTTCATGTTTCTATCATTTAGGTGGCGTCAGCTTAGTGTTTCATAGATCCCTCTCTCACTCCCACCCCCATCCTTCCCCATTTCAAGACCTCAGCATCGCATAAGGTTTTTTGTTGAAGCTCAGGCAATCTTCAAGATAACTGTGGGCAGATTTTGGTTGGAGCGCATATGGAATGGTCCGAGTGCAATGAATCCCCTTTTGAACAAAGCTCCAAACAACTGCAAAACTCGTTCTCTCCTCCATAATGTCTCGCATTGACTATTGCAATTCACTCCTGTCTGGTCTTCCTGCCTCCATCACTCACATCCTACAGCTCATTCAAAACAATGCTGTACGCCTTGTACTAAAAAAGAAAAAAGCTGACCACATATCTCCTCTCCTGGCACAACTTCACTGGCTCCCTGTATCAAAGCGCATACAGTACAAACTAGACACCATGTGCTACAAAAGCCTCAATAACGCAGCCCCCGATTACCTGTCAAGCCTACTTGAGATCTATGTTCCATCACGTACCCTCCGCTCTGCCTCCGATCCTCTGACTTTTCGCTTTCCACGCACTAAGCTCAATACCTATGGTCCACGAGCCTTCTCTGTTTCTGGTCCGCTCTCCTGGAACAAACTTCCTCTCTCAGTCCGTCAGCAACCTACTTTTGTCTCCTTCAAGTCCGCTCTCAAAACTCACCTTTTCTCCTCTGCATAAAATCCTGACCTCACTCAATCCCCTCTGCAGCCTGTCTCCACTCGGAGGGGAATCACATTGCAATATATTATTGTTAATATGCTCTCTATAATTTTCCATTGTTTTTATTCTTTCTCCCCATTTATAGCCGTGTGTGTGTGTGTGTGTGTGTGTGTGTGTGTGTGTGTGTGTGTGTGTGTGTGTGTGTGTGTGTGTGTGTGGTGTGTGGGTGCGTGCGTGCGTGCGTGCGTGCGTGCGTGGTGTGTGCGTGCGTGCGTGTGTGTCTGTTCAGCGCTTAGATTTGATTTTATCAAGATTTTGCGCTATATAAATATTGTAATTATTATTATTATAAACTCATGTTCAGTGTTGTAGCTATTAAACCATATCTATAATCTATTCCTCTTCATCTCCGTCTTTGCTGGCAAGTCACACTGTGTCCCCGTTTTAAGCCAGTGTATATATTGTTGGACTTTCAGTCGGAAGTTCTGGGGTTCGATCCCGCCTGTGACCAAGGTGGAGATTTTTCCGACATTCCAGGTCTACATACAACAACAACAACAACAACAACACTAATAATAATGATGATGACAATAATCACAGGAATAATAATAATGATAACAAGAACAAGAACAACAAGAGCGAGAATCAGAAGCGAGGAAGAGGAGCGGGAGAGCGAGGGAGCGAGGGGAAGGAAGCGAGGGAAGGAGGAGCGGAAGGAGAGCGAGGGGAAGGAGAGCGAGGGAAGGAGGGGGAGCGGGAGAGCGAGGGGAAGGAGAGCGAGGGAAGGAGGGAGCGGGGAGAGCGAGGGAGCGAGGGGAAGGAGAGCGAGGGAAGGAGGGAGCGGGAGAGCGAGGGAGCGAGGGGAAGGAGAGCGAGGGAAGGAGGGAGGGGAGAGCGAGGGAGCGAGGGGGAAGGAGAGCGAGGGAAGGAGGGAGCGGGAGAGCGAGGGAGCGAGGGGGAAGGAGAGCGAGGGAAGGAGGGAGCGGGAGAGCCTCTCCCTCTGCCTCTGACAATAATCACAGGAATAATAATAATGATAACAAGAACAAGAACAAGAGCGAGGAAGCGGGAGCGAGGGGGAAGGGGAGCGAGGGAAGGAAAA
>JAPXFY010000032.1:19661171-19671171 GCA_030674185.1 Monoplex corrugatus
TCCTCATCCACCATGCAAAACTGTCTAATATTTTCTCTCTTGGTAACCCGGGGCTCTTTTTCCCTCTAGCTTTCCTGTTGTGACTAGGTGCTCAAATTTCTCTTGAGTTATAAAATGTCCTATAAATTTGCTCGTCTTTTCTTAATCCTTTTCATTAATGTTCTTTATGTGTTTCCTTTTTTCAAGACTGTCTCGTTTGTTTTCTTTGCTGTCCAGGGAACTATCAACATTATTGTAATAACCACATTTCAGTAACCTTGATCGTATTCTGACTTTTCGTGTTGTTTGTCCTGGCTTCGCATGCGTACAACAGCACTGGTTCTACATTACACTGAAAAACTCTTTTCCTGATCAATAGGCATTTGTTGGTATGAACGGCTTTTCATTTTCTTGAATACTGTTTTAGCTTGGCCATTTCTGCTGGATGTTTTAATGTACATCTGCCGTCTGATGAGATCACTGTTCCCAGATATTTAAAGTTGTCACTTTATCTCAGTGTCGTGCCTTTTGCTGTTACTTATATGAGGGAATTTCTTGATTTTTACTGATTTTTACATGGCTTCAGTCTTCTTACTATTCAGCTCTACTACCTTATCTCTGCTTTTTGTTTTTATTACATTCACATATTTTGTAGACTTTTTTTTTTATTTTCTACAATTAGAACGGTGTCATCTGCATTTTTCCTCCAACCTTCATCCCAGGGCACTTTTTAGGTTTCTCATGATGGTTTCGCTGTAAAGTGAAAACAAATCTGGTGGCATTACATATCCCTGCCTAACCATTCTTTTAATATTTTGGAAAGAGCTTATTTAATTTTTTTTTTATTGTTATGGCTGCAGTTTGTTCTCATATATATTCACTATTATTTTTAGATCTTATTCCTTATCGTTTTTAGATCTTTACCATCAATATTGAGCTTTCCCAATTGGTTGATCAATTCTTCCTGTCTTATAATAATAATAATAATAATAATGAACATTTATAAGCGCAAACCTCCAGTACGGGGCCGAAGCTCGTGACGCTGCACACTAATAACATCACACACACACAGACACGCAGGCACACACACACACACACACACACACACACACACACACACACACACACACACACACACACACACACACACACACACACACACAGACACGCGCACACACACACACACACACACACACGGACCCACACACACACACACACACACACACACGCGCGCGCGTGCGCACGAGAACAAAGAGTGTCCACACAGTTACTACCTAGTCGGGAAAATAGGATTTAAATTGGAAAGTTTTGAGGGCAGTCTTGAAAGAAGTAATAGATTCAATGTAGCGAATTTCACGGGGCAGAGAATTCCAAAAAGTTGGTGCTGAATATGAAAAGGTGCAGTGACCGAAGGTTTTAGTTCTTACTCTGGGAATGCACAGTAGTCTTAAGTCAGAAGAGGAGCGAAGATTTCTGGAAGGTGAGTAGACGGATAGGAGATCAGAAATGTAACAAGGGGACGTTCCAGAGAAAAATGAATGACAGAGAATCGCAAGTTTGAATTCGATACGAGCTTGTACAGGAAGCCAGTGGAGGCGTTTTAGCAGAGGAGAGACATGATCTCGCTTACGGGATTTAAAAACAAGCCGAGCTGCAGAATTTTGCACTTTCTGTAGTTTATCTATTTGATCTTTTGAACATCCAGAAAGAAGTGAATTGCAATAATCCAGTCTTGAGAGAATGAAAGCAGAAACCAGAGTTTTTGTAGCATCAACAGAAAGAAGATGACGCAAGGAACTGATTTGGCGGAGATTGATGTAAGCAGTGCGACAGGTGTTGTTTACATGAAGTTCAACACTCATGTTGTCAGTGAAGTAGAAACCAAGATTCCTAGCTGAGGAGGAGAAAGGAACTTCAGTCTGATCAATGGTAATGGTAGTAGGTTTGGGAGATGGGGAGGTTTTGAAAGGAGAGGACAAAAAGAGAGCTTCAGTTTTGTCATCATTTAACTTTAATTTATTTTCTAGCATCCAGGTCTTGATATCTGAGATACAGTCTTCTAAGACTGGGATAGCAGAGTAGATATCAGAAGGAGGAGAATCAATTTCAAGTTGGATGTCATCTGCAAAGGATTGATGCTCAATGGAATGTGATTTTATCAAATCGGAGAGTGGCTTTGTGTAAAGAGCAAAGAGCACAGGTCCCAGAACGGAACCTTGTGGAACACCGAAAAGGAGATCAGTGGGTGGGGAGGAATGATTGATGACAAGGACTGATTGTGTCCTGTTCGTGAGATACGACTGAAACCAAGAAAGAGCGGTGCCTGAAATACCATACAGAGAGGAGAGTCTATTAAGAAGAATGTTATGATCAACAGTGTCAAACGCAGCTGACAGGTCTAATAGGGTCAGCACAGAAACATTTCCAGAGTCAAGGGACAGAAGAAGATCATTGGTAATTTTGAGTAGAACAGTTTCCGTGCTGTGATGTGGGCGGTAGGCAGACTGTGAAGCACAGAGCAGATTATCAGACTAAAAGCCTTGGCAGAACCAACAAAACATAATATAAATCCTTATTCTTTTTAGGAGAGTTCTTAGGATGTATATGACATTAATGGTGCGTTTCCCTTCAACAAATCCACACTGTTCTCCGGCTATTTTTGTTTTGATTCTGTTACTTGTCCCCATCATGATTATTCTTAATAGAATCTTTGTCACATGACTCATTAAGCTGATTGTACGATGGAATTCGCATCCAAATAGCCCCTGCTTTCTTTGCAATGAAATTTGATTTTGACATATATCTTTAGGGACTTTTGTGGTGTCATAAATTTCATTTAGGAGGACTGTTACCTTTTCAATACCAAATTCATCTAGAGCCTCGATCATTTCTATAATAATATTGTCTGGTTCTGGGCTTTTCTCTGTTAGTGTTACATCTTTTTCAACACTGTTCTGACTTCGGTTTTCATGATTAGTTGTCCTCCAATGTTTTTTCTTATGATGTGTCCCTCCTTTCTGTCATCGTTGAAATGTCTTTAATGTACTCTACCCATCTGTCTATTTTGTTTTTTCCCATAATAATCGTACCATCTTTATATTTTAAACAATCAGTTGATGCGACTGTCTTTTTCCTGCGGGCAATTTCTTCAATGTCTCTGTACATAAACTTAGGGTCTGTTTTCTACATAGGATTTGTCAATTTCTTCGCCAGTACTTGCAGATGTTGGTGCATTTACTTGGTCAATGTTGATATGAAATGGCTTGCCCTCCACTCTAACTAGTAAGACTTGGTCTGTTATAGCCCAGTATCCTCTGATAGACTATGATTGTCCAGTATGATGCCTACCCCTCTTTCATGTGTGTCACCACCAGAATACACACTTTTATGCTTACCCAGTGTAATCATGCCCGCTTCCTTCCATCTCACCTCTTCTAATCCTAAAATATTGATGTTTAATCTTTCCCTTTCTATCTTGACATTTTCTAATTTTCCCTTCTAAAACATTGTTCTAACATTCCATGTTGCAATTTCTATATCTTTGAATCTGATCGCAGTAACTTGATGGCGGTCTGGTGTCATCTGCTCAGCGTGACTTCCCCCACCAGACGAAGGTGCTCCAGTGGAGCCCATATTTACGTCGTTCATGAGGTTACTTTTCGTGTGTCTGGCCATGGTTTACTTGGGAATATACTATGGTGGTTTCCTGTTGCCTTTCATCGGTTTTTGTACGGACTCTCCGCTAGCCTTTGTCATTCCCACGACTACCCACAATGCAGTGTGGGTGATTTTCTGTCAGGGTTTATTCCCTTAGCCTTGGTCTGTCCCGGGACAACCACAAGGTAGTGGCGCTATTTACCCATGAGTGAGGTCTGATACGTGGGCACCAGGGCATGTCCATACGCCGGTAGGCCTGCGTGCCGCACATCAGGGGGCTTGACCTCCTCCTAGTCCCTTGGAATGTATTTGCATAAAGCCACTAAACTGTAAACAAATATGCTCGATTGATGAATTGGTTTCTTGTGATTATGGTCTGGTATATCATTTACTTGCTCGTGCATGTCACGTTATCGCTTTGTTTGCAATATTTTGTTTCACGTGAAGCATTGTTTTGTTATATCATATCACTCTTTAGAAAGGGCTGAGGCTTAAAATGAATACATTGCCTTTTCATTTTTTCTCTGTATCCAACGGGTCTCAGTTGGTTGAGCGTTGGATTCACATACGAAGAACTGTGAGTTCAAATCTGGTGTTCGCTACATTAACACTGTTATGTTGTCAGCGGCAGAATCGGATATGTCCCCCGACCACCTACTTCCATGCATCCATGGAATTGTTCTCTACATGTAATGAATGGTTCTGTACATGTATGGAATAGTTCTGTACATGTAATGAATGGTTCTGTACATGTATGGAATAGTTCTGTACATGTAATGAATGGTTCTGTACATGTATGGAATAGTTCTGTACATGTATGGAATTGTTCTGTTTACGTATGGAATAGTTCTGTACATGTATGGAATAGTTCTGTTTACGTATGGAATAGTTCTGTATACGTATGGAATAGTTCTGTACATGTATGGAATAGTTCTGTTTACGTATGGAATAGTTCTGTACATGTATGGAATAGTTCTGTACATGTATGGAATAGTTCTGTACATGTATGGAATAGTTCTGTTTACGTATGGAATAGTTCTGTACATGTATGGAATAGTTCTGTACATGTATGGAATAGTTCTGTACATGTATGGAATAGTTCTGTTCACGTATGGAATAGTTCTGTTTACGTATGGAATAGTTCTGTACATTGTATGGAATAGTTCTGTTTACGTATGGAATAGTTCTGTACATGTATGGAATTGTTCTGTACATGTAATGAATGGTTCTGTACATGTATGGAATAGTTCTGTACATGTATGGAATGGTTCTGTACATGTGTGGAATAGTTCTGTACATGTATGGAATGGTTCTGTTTACGTATGGAATAGTTCTGTACATGTATGGAATAGTTCTGTACATGTATGGAATAGTTCTGTACATGTATGGAATAATTCTGTACATATATGGAATAGTTCTGTACATGTATGGAATAGTTCTGTTTACGTATGGAATAGTTCTGTACATGTATGGAATTGTTCTGTACATGTATGGAATGGTTCTGTACATGTATGGAATAGTTCTGTATACGTATGGAATAGTTCTGTATACGTATGGAATAGTTCTGTACATGTATGGAATAGTTCTGTACGTGTAATGAATGGTTCTGTACATGTATGGAATAGTTCTGTACATGTATGGAATGGTTCTCTACATGTATGGAATTGTTCTCTACATGTATGGAATGGTTCTCTACATGTATGGAATGGTTCTCTACATGTATGGAATGGTTCTGTACATGTATTTTCTCTACATGCATGGAATGGTTCTGTACATTTATGGAATAGTTCTCTACATGTATGGAATGGTTCTCTACATGTATGGAATGGTACTGTACATGTATGGAATGGTTCTCTACATGTATGGAATGGTTCTCTACATGTATGGAATGGTTCTCTACATGTATGGAATAATTCTACACATGTATGGAATGGTTCTCTACATGTAGTAAATGGTATTCTACATGTATAGAATGGTTCTCTACATGTGTGGAATGGTTCTCTACATGTATGGAATGGTTCTGTACATGTATGGAATGGTTCTGTACATATATGGAATAGTTCTGTATACGTATGGAATAGTTCTGTATACGTATGGAATAGTTCTGTACATGTATGGAATAGTTCTGTACGTGTAATGAATGGTTCTGTACATGTATGGAATAGTTCTGTACATGTATGGAATGGTTCTCTACATGTATGGAATTGTTCTCTACATGTATGGAATGGTTCTCTACATGTATGGAATGGTTCTCTACATGTATGGAATGGTTCTGTACATGTATTTTCTCTACATGCATGGAATGGTTCTGTACATTTATGGAATAGTTCTCTACATGTATGGAATGGTTCTCTACATGTATGGAATGGTACTGTACATGTATGGAATGGTTCTCTACATGTATGGAATGGTTCTCTACATGTATGGAATGGTTCTCTACATGTATGGAATAATTCTACACATGTATGGAATGGTTCTCTACATGTAGTAAATGGTATTCTACATGTATAGAATGGTTCTCTACATGTGTGGAATGGTTCTCTACATGTATGGAATGGTTCTGTACATGTATGGAATGGTTCTGTACATGTATGGAATGGTTCTGTACATGTATAGAATGGTTCTGTACATGTGTGGAATGGTTCTCTACATGTATGGAATTGTTCTGTACATGTATAAAATGGTTCTGTTTATGAATTGGAATGGTTCTGTACATGTATGGAATGGTTCTGTACATGTATGGAATGGTTCTGTACATGGATGGAATAGTTCTCTACATGTAGTAAAAGGTTCTCTGCATGCATGGAATGGTTCTGTACATGTATGGAATGGTTCTCTGCATGTATGGAATGGTTCTGTACGTGTATGGAATGGTTCTGTCCATGCATGGAATGGTTCTCTACATGTATGGAATGGTTCTCTACAAGTATGGAATGGTTCTCTACATGTAGTAAATGGTTCTCTACATGCATGGAATGGTTCTGTACATTTATGGAATAGTTCTCTACATGTATGGAATGGTTCTCTACATGTATGGAATGGTTCTGTATATGTATAGAATGGTTCTCTACATGTATGGAATGGTTCTCTACATGTATGGAATGGTTCTCTACATGTATGGAATGGTTCTCTACATGTATGGAATAGTTTTGTACATGTGTGGAGGGGTTCTCTACATGCATGGAATAGTTTACTACATGCGTGGAATAGTTTACTACATGCGTGGAATAGTTTACTACATGCGTGGAATAGTTCTCTACATGTGTGGAATAGTTTACTACATGTGTGGAATAGTTTACTACATGTGTGGAATAGTTTACTACATGCATGGAATAGTTTACTACATGTGTTTAATAGTTTACTACATGCGTGGAATAGTTCTCTACATGTGTGGAATAGTTTACTACATGTGTGGAATAGTTTACTACATGCATGGAATGGTTCTCTACATGTTTGGAATGGTTCTCTACATGTTTGGAATGGTTCTCTACATGCATGGAATGGTTCTCTACATGTATGGAATGGTTCTCTACATGTATGGAATGGTTCTCTACATGTATGGAATGGTTCTCTACATGTAATGAATGGTTCTCTACATGTATGGAATGGTTCTCTACATGTATGGAATGGTTCTCTACATGTATGGAATGGTTCTCTACATGTATGGAATGGTTCTCTACATGTAATGAATGGTTCTCTACATGTATGGAATGGTTCTCTACATGTATGGAATGGTTCTCTACATGTATGGATTGGTTCTCTACATGTATGGAATGGTTCTCTACATGTATGGATTGGTTCTCTACATGTATGGAATGGTTCTCCGCATGTATGGATTGGTTCTCTACATGCATGGAATGGTTCTCTACATGTATGGAATGGTTCTCTACATGTATGGAATGGTTCTCTACATGTATGGAATGGTTCTCTACATGTATGGATTGGTTCTCTACATGTATGGAATGGTTCTCTACATGTATGGATTGGTTCTCTACATGTATGGAATGGTTCTCCGCATGTATGGATTGGTTCTCTACATGCATGGAATGGTTCTCTACATGTATGGAATGGTTCTCTACATGTATGGAATGGTTCTCTACATGTAATGAATGGTTCTCTACATGTATGGAATGGTTCTCTACATGTAATGAATGGTTCTCTACATGCATGGAATGGTTCTCTACATGTATGGAATGGTTCTCTACATGTATGGAATGGTTCTCTACATGCATGGAATGGTTCTCTACATGTAATGAATGGTTCTCTACATGTATGGAATGGTTCTCTACATGTAATGAATGGTTCTCACATGCATGGAATGGTTCTCTACATGTATGGAATGGTTCTCTACATGTAATGAATGGTTCTCTACATGTATGGATTGGTTCTCTACATGTATGGAATGGTTCTCTACATGTATGGAATGGTTCTCTACATGTATGGATTGGTTCTCCACATGCATGGAATGGTTCTCCGCATGTATGGATTGGTTCTCCATATATAGGTATAGAGAGAGACAGAGACAGATATATATATATTATATATGTATATATATATATATATATATATATATATATATATATATAACTGTCTCTGTCTGTCTGTCTCTCTGTCTGTCTGTCTGTCTCTCTCTCTCTGTGTCTAAAAATGAATTTACGTAAAGGGAAGTAACTGTCAGTATAATTGTCTCGTGTTTTAACCCCTTCTTTTGGTGTGTGGAGTTCTTCTTGCTGATTTGTAGTTATAATCGCTTTTCAGCCAAACTCATTTAAAATTGTGTGTATGTGTGTGTGTGTGTGTGTGTGTGTGTGTGTGTGTGTGTGTGTGTGTGTGTGTGTGTGTGTTGTGTGTGTGTGTTTGTGTGTGTGTGTGTGTGCGTGTGTGTATATGTGTGTGGTGAGTGTATGTGTGTGTGTGTGTGTGTGTGTGTGTGTGTGTGTGTGTGTGCGTGTGTGTATGTGTGTGTGAGTGTGTTGTGTGTGTGTTTGTTTGTTTGTGTGAGTGAGTGTGTGTGTGTGTGTGTGTGCGCGTGTGTGTTTGTGTGTGTGTGTTTTGTTTGTTGTTTTCTTTATTTACGTCCTGCCCAAAGGGTACGCTAATTGTATGGTCAGGACACTGGTACACCAATTACAAGGTCTGGGTTTGAACCGGCTTGGGTACCGCTTTTTGGATATAGGATGGACATTTTCCTATCTCCCAGATCAGCAGGTGTGCAGACCTGCTAGTGCCTGAACTTCCATCTCATCTATGTTCACGCAGAACATTGCATAAGCACGTTAAAGATTCTGTAAGCCTTGCCAGTGTTATGTCGTGTATGTAAATACGACATACTCACTATGTACATCCTCGAAAACAGAACATGATGGTGAGTTAGCGATTGATCTCAGAAAGAGAGAGAGAGAGAGGGGAAGAGAGAGAGAGAGAGAGAAGAGAGAGAGAAAGAGAGAGCGTGAGAGAGAGAGAAGAGGCAGAAGAGAGAGAGAGAGAGAGAGAGAGCGAGAGAGAGCGAGAGAGAAAGAGAGACAGAGACAGAGAGGAGGGTATGACTTGACTTCCAATCTGTTCATATCTTCTGAGGTTTTTGTTTGTTTGTTTTTGCTTGCTTGCTTTAGTATTATTTTTATCGTTCTTTTTGTCTTTTTTGTCATCTCCTTTTTCAATCTTCCTTATCTTAAAAAAGAGATTATTTCCTATATACCGGAGAGCGTTGTGTGTCTGTTTGTGAGTGTTTGTCTGTATATAGCAAAACAGAGTGGAGACGATTTTCTAATTGTGTTCTTTTTTGTCTTTATGATTTATATCTTTCTTTGCATTTGTATGATTTTCTTTTCTTTCTTGTAAGTTCTTTTTTCTTCTTCTAGACGAAATGTTTGCTCAAAGGTGAAGAAGTCACCTGATAAATTTGTGAAGTAAGGCCCTATGGTCAAGGTCACAAAGACCAAATAGTGTTTAAAATCAGCACTTTCTGAAGAGCGTGTGAACAACACTTTCTCAGAAATTTCTGACAATATTTTAGTTATGTTTTCATTATTACAGTAATCTGTCATTGTTCTCGCTGCTTGTCCAACTTAAACACATCTGAAATTTCATCACTGTGACAGTGACATATTCGAGGTCATTTTTATGTTTATGATAACGTATTATGCAACACATACTGTAAAAGATTCTAGGACTTTCCATATAAGCTTAAGTACAGAAGTTCTTAACTACATAATCCATTCATGTTTCTTTGTCAGTATATGTCCAGTAATGTGAAGCAGTGTGGCTTCCGCTATCGAGAAATAATAGAGTACATAAAAATGTGATTTTAAAGATCCATTAGTCATTTTACCTATATCACCTACACGTATGTATGAGGCCGGGT
>JAPXFY010000032.1:19676171-19683671 GCA_030674185.1 Monoplex corrugatus
CGAACAGAAGTCCTACGACTTGGAAACTGGTTTCAGCACCACAAAAACTGTCTATGGGACTGCCTCAGGGATCACCGCTTTTTCCTGTTCTCTATAACACATAAACAAAAGGGCTTGCTGACCTAAATAACAACGGACCAGCCCGTATCCTCACTTTTGCTGATGACGGACCTATCTACAAGACAGGTAAAAATCATCAGAAAGAAACAAAGCAGTCTAAGACGTCGTCTTAAGAAACTGAAACTGAAAGAGGAACTTATACTCGGGCAACCAGGAAATGCCCTACTCTTCACAATTTTCAACTGCCACGGGATCTTTAGCGTGCGCAGAACAGAAGGCACACGGGTCCGACATCTATCTATCTGTCTATCTACCTACCTACCTATCTATCTATCTATCTATCTATCTATCTATCTATCTATCTATCTATCTATCTATCTATCTATCTATCTATCTATCTATCTATCTATCTATCTATCTATCTATGTATATGTGTATATCTATGTATATGTATATGTATATATATATGTAGAGAGACATATATGTATATACATGTATATATATATATACATACATGTACACATATACATATGTACATACATATATATTTGTATAATCCATCCGTTTATAAGAAAATGTAAATATTGATGTTGCCATTTCTCCTGATGAGATACAGTCATGGAAACACGTGTTGATGCTAGTCACAAACAGATAACTGCTTTCCTTTGTAATATGACAGTAGTCTCATTGATACGTCTCTTGTTTGGGAGCTGCTATAATGCTCGAAAGAAGTCAGTCAGTCATGAAGGAAATTTGATGTTCCCTGAAGGCTGTCGACAAAGAAGCTGATAACTATTTGTACTTTCGCCTTTGGTGGTTTACTTTTCTTTTCTTTTTCATATTGGCCGAAGCAGCAGGGAAGTTTCAGTCTTTTTCTCCTAACTTTTGTATTTGGTGTTTGTTCGTTTGTGATCTTACATCTACGCTTAATAAAGAACAGTTGGCCGAAAATCTGTGCCTGCCTTGTCTGGTTGTATCAAATAAGCGCTCTGAATCTATTTTTCGTGTTTAATTTTTTTTCTGGCTGCTGTTTGCTTGAACGCGGGTAGTCACGCCTGTTTTGGATTGTTTCCTCGATCAAACTTCGTTAAATCATGTTTGACTGCAGAATTGAAGTTTATCATTTGTTCTGTTTTTCTACTATTCAGTTTATCAGTTATACATATGCACAAAGACATGGGGCAAAACTGACGTGAGGGCACATGTTGAGTACGGACTGCCCGTAGTCAACTACTGATTGAGGTGGTCCCCGTCGCCATTATGAGGTGGCTCTCTTAGTAATGGGGGAAAGAGAGAGAGAGAGAGAGAGAGAGAGAGAGAGAGAGAGAGAGAGAGAGAGAGAGAGAGAGAGAGAGAGAGAGAGAGATGAATTATTCGAACTGGTAGAGGCAGAGGGGCAAACTGGACAGAGATTGCCATCTGACGTGTTTGCCTTGATTTCATCCCCTTTGTCGTCTTGGAGACATTGGGTGGTGGAAGGAGATACAGTGCTGGTACCAGCTAGTGGGGGCCGAGGGACTAGCGTGTGATGGGTCGGGCTGGGTACTGTAGGTGAAGGTTATTGATGAGGTCCAGACCGTGTGATTATTATTGAGCGAGCGCGTGCTAACTGATGTGTCTCATGAAGTCTTCGTCGTGTTGCACGAAGCCTGGCCACTGTTCAGAAGGTTTGGCATGGGTTTGCGATCTACAGTACAGAGAGCCACTGATGACTGTAACTGTGAATTCCTGTAGGATTCTGCATAATATTATATGTCGGTCATAAACAGGACATCGAGAAGAACGGAACAACAACAACAAAACTAAAAAAAAACACAACAAAAACAAACAAAAAACAAAACACAAACAAACAAAAACAAAACAAAAAACAAAACAAAAACAAACAGAAAAACAAACAAACAATCAAACAAACAAACAAACAAACAAACAAACAAACAAAAAACTAAAAATAATATGTACATAGTGTTTCGAAGTTTTTTATATATATTTCTTTATGATTTTTAAGGATCATCGCATATACATAGTTTCAGGTGTGGCACTTTTTTCTTGTTCCATTTTGTACGATATCTTGATGGCTACAGGATCTGGGTCAGTTTTTACAGTGCTATGAAGATGATGGTGACGATGAGGATGACAGTCATGATGCTATCGAAAGCCATGTAGGATTGAGACTGCATGGCAGGTCTGTACTCTACGATTACTATCATAATTTATCCCCGTGTCAACCAGACCTGAGAGATGCACACACCTGCGGTGTTAGGAGATTTGAGCAATACCCTCAATGACGCATCTGTGAAGTGGATGAAAATCACCTGTGAGGTCCCAGTCTTCACATTAAGCTCATAGCACGCTTACAATGGTAGTAGACAGTTGGGGAGAAAAATCCCAACATGACTTTGATAGGACTGATGGGGATTCGAATCCACAACCTTCCAGTTGGTAGTGCGCTGAGCTAACCACTCCACCAGGGTGATGCTGAGCTAACCACTCCACCAGGGTGATTAGTGTGGTAGTAAAGGTGTGTAAAGTTCGATGTTGGGAATATCAGTATGACAGATATAGCTCTCTGAAAAGGTTGTTGTTGTTGTTGTTGTTATTGTTGTTTTTGTTGTTGTTGTTTAAAGCCCAGCCGACTGCGCAGAGCCATATCTGGGCTACTCAGAAAAGATCACAAGCTGAAATGTTAAAGTGGTAAATAGCAAACAAATCGTTTGTTTCTATTCTGTCTCCCCACCCCTCTCTCTGAAAGTGGTTATTTGGTAGACCGAATGATAAAATAAGATAATGAGATTTAATGATTTACAAATTTCTTGATTATTGATTGGGCAAAGATACGAATATAAAAGTGAATTATTACTACAATGATGTAGGAACCAGAAAAAACAAAATAGAATCAGAACGTGTATTTAATACCAAAAAAACAAAACAAAACAAAACAAAACAAAAACAAAACAACCCCCCCAAAAAAACCCAAAAAACAAACAAAAAAAACAAAAACACAAAAAACAAAAAACAAAAAACAAAAAAAAACAAAAAAACCCCACAAAAAAACAAAAACAAAAACAAAAACAAAAAACAAGGCAGGTGCGATATTTGGCCTAACTAGTCTTTGTCAAGCGTGTGTGAAAGACAACAAAGTAGAAATGTACAACACTTAGCAGAAGACGAACAGTCGTAAACTTTCCCACAGATAACTACATCATTGTATAGCTATCGAATCTATATCTATATACATCTAATCTGTCTAGCTATACATAATGTATGTCTATCTAGACAGACAAACAGACAGACAAACAGACAAACAGACAGACAAACAGACAGACAAATAGGCAGATAGATAAGTAGATAGATAAATAGACATATATATATATTTAAATATAGATAGATAGATAGATAGATAGATAAATAGATATCTACACATACAGAGAGAGAGAGAGAGAGAGAGAGAGAGAGAGAGAGAGAGAGAGAGAGAGAGAGAGAGAGAGAGAGAGAGAGAGAGAGAGAGAGAACAGTAATAATGTAATCAGTAATTTGGAAATAAGGAAAAACCAACAAACGAGAAATGAAGCAGAAAAATGTTAAATGTAATAAGGCTTGACGTCTGACATGTTTCAGAGAAATGGAAAACAACAACAACAGCAGCAACAACAAAAACAACAGCAAAACAACAACGAAACACTGACACAAAAATGAAGAAACAAACACAGGAACAAAAACAATCATGCGGAAATGATAAAGAAATATAGTTAGACCCAGCACCTCCTGTCTTCAGGTGTCAGAAAAGAATAGAAGAAACCAAGACAAGACACATGTCACGACCCATGGAGGGCTGGCATTTACCACAGCCAAAGACAAAGAGTAGGTGGAGGTGGGGAGTTGAACCAAGGGTGTCACGCAGAGGGAAGAAATGAAGGAGGAAAAACTGAATAAATACCGGGATCTATTTAAAAAAAAACTGGCACTATTTCCTACGCCATCTTCATGGCCACAGATCCAGGAACAATTTTTCCAGTTCTGTGGTGATGACGGTGACGTCTGCGCCACCTGAATGACGTCAATCCCTGACTGTACCTGTACGGCACAGAGTGTTGGAGGATACAGAGAGCGCAAGGGACGAGGAATCAACATTACATGTTGCAAGCCTGACGAGCACTCTCCATATCTTCTGGCCACCAAGGATTTCAAATCACAGCCTTCCAGTCCAACCAGTTGCTTTTGTGTAGTGATTAGCGTAACGGACTACCGATTGGAAAGTTGTGGGTTCGATTCCCCATCAGCTATTGCAAAATCACTGTGGGATTTTTCGCCCCTCCTACCCTGAGTTAAGCATGCAATGGGCTCACTGGGAAGACTGGGACAACACAGTCGAGTTTCATCCATTTTACATTTGCGGCATCGATGGCGTTGCTTAAATCTCCTGACCAACACCGCAGATATCTGTATCTCTCGGGCCTGATTGACGCCAGGATGTATTATGATAGTAAGCATAGAGCACAGCCCTGTCATGCAGTTTCAATTCTAAATAGAACTCCACAGCATAATGAGCATGATCCCAGAGTTTGGAGTCTGGCGTTTGTTCAAGAGGGATTCGTTGCACTCGGACTATTCCATATGCGCTCCACCCAAAATAATCAAGCAATTACCTGGGAGACTCCCTGAACCTGCGCAAAACCCTAAGCACTGGCAAGGTCTTGAACCGAGGATCGGAAAGGGGGAGGGGGAAGACCTTTGAAACAGTAAGCTGACACCACCAGAATGTTTCAGAGAAATGGAAAACAACAACAACAGCAGCAACTGGCCAGTGTTTAATGATGCGGGCTAGGAATGAACTCAAGATATCAGATCCCGAGTCAAAAGAACCAATCAGGCCAAAGTAGAAAACAGTTTCATGTCCATTTCCTCCCAGGGTTGAACTCACAAACCTCTGTCTTATGAGCACGGCGTTCTAGCAACTGTGTTGTTGGGGCCACTGTGTTGTTGGGGCCACTATGTTATTGGGGCCACTGTGTTGTTGGGGCCACTGTGTTTGTGGGGCCACTGTGTTGTTGGGGCCACTGTGTTTTTGGGGCCACTGGGTTGTTGGGGCCACTGTGCTGTTGGGGCCACTGTGCTATTGGGGCCACTGTGTTGTTGGGGCCACTGTGTTGTTGGGGCCACTGTGTTGTTGGGGCCACTGGGTTGTTGGGGCCACTGTGCTGTTGGGGCCACTGTGTTGTTGGGGCCACTGTGTTATTGGGGCCACTGTGTTGTTGGGGCCACTGTGCTGTTGGGGGCCACTGTGATATTGGGGCCACTGTGTTGTTGGGGGCCACTGTGTTGTTGGGGCCACTGTGTTGTTGGGGGCCACTGTGTTGTTGGGGCCACTGTGTTGTTGGGGCCACTGTGTTGTTGAGGGCACTGTGCTGTTGGGGCCACTGTGTTGTTGGGGCCACTGTGCTGTTGGGGCCACTATGCTATTGGGGCCACTGTGCTGTTGGGGCCCACTGTGCTGTTGGGGCCACTGTGCTGTTGGGGCCACTGTGCTGTTGAAGCCACTGTTCTGTTGGGGCCACTGTGCTGTTGGGGTCACTGTGCTATTGGGGCCACTATGCTATTGGGGCCACTATGCTATTGGGGCCACTGTGCTATTGGGGCCACTGTGCTGTTGGGGCCACTGTGCTATTGGGGCCACTGTGCTATTGGGACTGCTGTGTTGTTGGGACCGCTGTGCTGTTGGTGCCACTGTGCTATTTGGGCCACTGTGCTATTTGGGCCACTGTGCTGTTGGGGCCACTGTGTTGTTGGGGCCACAGTGCTATTGGGTCCACTGTGTTATTGGGGCCACTGTGCTGTTGGGGCCACTGTGCTGTTGGGGCCACTGTTTGTTGGGACCACTGTGTTGTTGGGGCCACTGTGCTATTGGGGCCACTGTGTTTTGGGGCCACTGTGCTGTTGGGACCACTGTGCTTTTGGGGCCACTGTGTTGTTGGGGCCACTGTGCTGTTAGGGTCACTGTGCTATTGGGGCCACTATGTTATTGGGGCCACTATGCTGTTTGGGTCACTGTGCTATTGGGGCCACTATGCTATTGGGTCACTGCTATTGGGGCCACTGTGCTGTTGGGACCACTGAATCATGGAATCATCCATCTTTATAGCATCGGGAAAATTTTTCTGATTCTGTGGTGCTCCATGCCTCATCTCGTGCTGACATCACTTTCTGTTTTTCTTACCGCTGCCGTGCCTGAAGTGAATTGAAGTTGGGGGTTTGGGTGTCAATGGTTCATGGGATCTGTCATTACAGAAACCAGAAAAAACACGAGAGAAGAATACGAACGCGTATTTAATACAACAAAACAAGACAGGCGCAAATTTTCTACCAACTGGTCTTTGTCAAGCGTAAGATTACAAACAAACAAACACCAGATACAAAAATTAGGAGAAAAAGACTGAAACTTCCCTGCTGCTGTGTCCAAATTGAGAAAAGGAATAAACATTGGACACAGCAGCAGGGAAGTTTCAGTCTTTTTCTCCTAATTTTTGTATCTGGTGTTTGTTTGTTTGTAATCTTATGCTTGACAAAGGCCAGTTAGCCGAAATTTGCGCCTGTCTTGTCTTGTTGTATTAAATACGCGTTCGTATTCTTCTTTCGTGTTTTTTTCTGGCCTGTTTGCTTGAACGCGGGCAGTCACACTTGTTTTGGATGTCAATACAGAGCCGTTAATTGTGCTTCCTTACCAAGAGGTCTCTCGGTCAGTCTGGCAACCTGAGTGAACAATTACTGTCGTCAGTATGGACTTAGTAAATGGTATCCTTAGTAAGCTGGATCAGAATAAGCACTGTTCAACCCCTCTAAAGTGACACAGCAGCAATGCAGGGCCTTCTCTTGTGGGTTCCCCAAGGCAACTTGACACTTCTGGCTCTCATGAGCCTCCTGTCACTGGCACATGGACTAAATGCTCATGGTTGGTGGTACGTTGTGGACTGGTAACAGTCGGTGTGGGATCCATGTTATTGAGGTAGCAGAGACGTTGGCACAGAAACAAATAAAGTAAAAAAGAAAATGTAGTATCCTGAAACCCTAAGACGGGACGGGGGGAAAGAGAGAGAGAGAGAGAGAGAGAGAGAGAGAGAGAGGAGAAAGAAGAAAGAAAGAGAGAAAGAAGAGAGAGAGAGAGAGAGAGAGAAGAGAGAGAGAGAGAGAGAGAGAGAGAGAGAGAGAGAGAGAGAGAGTGGAGAGATGGAAGAGAAGAGAGTGGAGGAACAAATACACATACAGGCAGACTATTACTCTCGTAGATCTGAATCATTCACCAGGTTTTTGTTTTGTTTCTTTGTGTGGTTTGGGGTTTTTAGTTTGTTTTGTGTTATGTTGTTTTGTCTTACAGAGAGATTGAAAAAGATAAACGGATGCGCCTGCTTCTGCCATTTGAGATTTATTCTACCTCCAGCGCAAATCCTC
>JAPXFY010000032.1:19691171-19701171 GCA_030674185.1 Monoplex corrugatus
AATAATGATGAAGAGAACAAGGAAAAACTGAAGCAGCTCAGGAACAATTCAAAGGAAAAAAAAGACCATCATGGCCCAGGCATAACTGTCAGGAACGAGCAAGTGGATTTTGTTGTTCCTGTGCTTTTGTTTGTCATTATTCTGGATATTTGGAAGATGGAATGTAAAAACCATCACATGAAATATTTAATAGAAATCAGCCACTTTGAGTAACGTGCAGTGACCCTTCTTGTACAATATTAGCTGTGTAAATAGCTTTTCGTAGATTGTGATTTTGAATATGAAAGTCAGAGAGCTAAATGACTTTGAGAAGACAGGACATGTCCCTGACCTGTCTGCATGGTACTGTGAAGTACTGTAATGCTGATGGATCGTGGATCCATTTGGCAGTCATAGCAATAGATTATTGTTATTGCTTTAATGGATGGGTAAAGAGTGGGGTTTTTTATGAGATTGCTTTGTCTGTAGTATGGTTTCTATAAAGAAGATATTGACTGCTAGAGCTATGTAAAAAGGACTTAGGAGTCGAAGCATTTATGGAGCGTAATATCAAAATTGTGAGCAGAAGAGATTTGAAAAACCTGAAACAGGATGTTAAATAAAAAGTGTTTTTTGTGTGTGTGATGTAAGAGTGATTTGAATTATCCTGTCTGGTGCTTGTGTATTGTGACAAGAAGGCTTTGAAATGTATTCCTATTGTGCGTACATCATTTAGTTTTGAGATTATGAGAAACCTATTTTGACGAAAACCCTCAATCAAATCATTGACTGTTGTGATAAACAAATTTATTTTCCTTTATTTCTGCGAAATGAAAGAGGGGACATTTTCACTTGTCTGTTTTTTGTGAGAGTCCATTGCGTCACCAGAGTCTTGACATTTGACTTCATTGCAATATTTGTCTATATCTTCCACCAAAGTATAAAGTTACGTAATACAGGATGTGTTGTAGAACACAATCACTTCCATTTGTTTCCACTCGGTCTACGCATCAAACTCATTTTCATTTCTGTCAAAAATGAATAAACATCAATCACTTTCAACCCTTCATCTTTGTGTGACTTACAAACTGTATCTATTCTAATGGTACATCTTTTATCGTCCATTAGACGGCGAAGCATCCTGCAATTCATTCAAAAATCACTCTGAGGAATCAGGTAAATTCAAAAAGGAGGAGTTACTTTTGACGTTGCTACGGTTTTCATAACAATTATTTTTCCAAATGGTGTACATTAACGCTTACGACATGAGCTTAACACTCTCCAAATAAATAAATAAATGAATAAATAACTCTCCAAATAAATAAATAAATGAATAAATATATAAATAGATAAATAACTTCTTCAATACCAGCAAAAAGTCTTGTTCTGAGAAAATGTACTTGTAATTTATTCGTCTCCCAATTCAAACCACCAGTGGTCTGTTCATTGTTTATTCTCAGAATGCTTCCCGCATACAAATATTACCATTGAATGACCCATCTGTGTGATCAAGTTACAAGGTTGTATCATAACTACTTTTATTTTTATAATAAACGCATACCTTTAATTTCACTATTTTACGTAGCATGGAAGACAACATCACTGCAGAAATAAGTTTAAGTAAGGTGAAGAGGCATCAACCTACAAAGGTTACTGAAAATTATTTTTGTCTCTTATTTCATGTACAGATTCACTAAGGAAACACTCACTCACAGCTACAGCAGGGACGTCTACGCTGTTGGTTTTGCTTTTTTCTTTGCCCTATGGTGAACATTTCTGTCCGATGTGGAATTGTCAAGACTGGAATTGGCCTGAGTCAGAAACTTCTTTCTCCTGTGGTTTCTTTATGTCACCGTACGTAACCCCCCCCCCCCCCCCCCCCCCCAATATATCACACATGTATGTTTGGGAAGTTTCTGGTAAAAATCACTCCATCATTCCAGTGGTTGACGAATATCAAGTCAACGACATAAATGTGTCGTTCAACGACCATAAATGTCGTTCAACAACCTTTTCACTCCCGCACCCTATCCGCACACAGCAGAAAATTAACCATTTGATTCCCTCACTCTACCCACCAGCTTTCTGCAGGGTGAGGGAATCAAAGGGTTAAGTTTTTGCTTTGCTAGCATGGTTGACAATGCTGGGTGCTAGTGGACGAGGTGTGGGAGTCAAAGGGTTAATCAATGACTGCTTTTATGCTACAATCTACAAAACGATTACGAACGTGTCCTGTTCGTTCGCCTTTTAACGGCCCTCGTCTGTATAGACGTACATTGGTCTGTGTATGTCTATGTATGTGTTTTGTGACTGAAGTTCAGAGTTTGGACTTCATTCATGAGGAATCCACCCAAACCTGCCCGCAGTTATCTGCTCAAAGCTTTACGCGCTGGCAAGATCTTAAAAAAGAGGGAGGTGGAGAGAAGGACCTATCAAACGCTAAGCTGGCACCACCAGAATGATGGACACATTACAATGGGCAGCAAACTGACCAGTTTGTAATGTTGCAGACGGGGGACTCAACCAAGATATCAGATGTTCAGCCCAGGCCTATATCAAAAGAACCAATTCGCCTGCGAATATTTGTGATTGTAAAATGTTATTTTTAAAAATCTGTCAATAAACAACCGAAAGTTTTGCAGACATATTTTTTCTACACACACACACACACACACACACACACACACACACACACACACCACACACACACACACACACACACACACACACACTCACACACACACACACACACACACACACACACACACACACACACACACACACACACATATATATATATATATATATATATGCACGCACGCACGCACACTTACACACAAACACATACACAGACCTGTACATACACATACACATACACATACACATACACACAGACACAGACACAGTCTCTCTTTCTCTGACACAACATATACGTTTAACAATTACACACTTACATAAACATCAACACACAACACCACACACACACATCACACACACACACACACACACACACACACACACACCATCTCCCTCTATTTCACACTCTCTGTCAAAACAACACACACAACACACACACACAACACACACACACACACACACACACACACACACACACACACACACACACACACATACACACACACACATGGACGTATCCCCCCACACACACACACACACACACACAACACACATGGACGTATCCTCCCTCACACACACACACACACAAACACACACAACACACACAAAACAAAACACACACATACACATGACGTATCCTCCCTCCACACACACACACATACACACACACACACAACACACACACACACATGGACTTACCTCCCTCACACACACACACACACACACACACATACACACACACACATGGACTACCCCCACACACACACACACACACACACACACACACACACACACACACACACACACACACACACACACACACCACACCATCTATTCACACCTGACTACACCACACACACACACACACACACATGGACGTATCTCCCTACCACCACACACACACACACACACACACACACACACACACACACACACACACACACACACACATGGACGTATCCTCCCTCCCACCCCCAACACACACACACACTCCAGAAAATCAAAAACCTCCCTATTTGTCTGACTAAGATACACTTTTTGATCTACTCACGTCCCTTATCACGAGAATTGTGGTTGTCCATTTCCGGCCAATTTCGATAGTGATCGTGACAGTTCGCTGTCTTCCGGGACAGTCCGGGAAACAGCCGTCATGTTCCCGATGACACAACTTCCGTTTCCTGACATGAACGTGCGTGAGAGCCTGAAAGAACTGGGGTTTATATTATTGTAACTGTATCCTTGACCCTGGAAAGGAACAGAGAATGACTGGAGTGGGAATACACGTGATGCTTGCGCTTTAAAAATGTCGGTAGTCTTCTTTTACTAACTCTTTGGTACTAGCTAATTCTAGAATTTCAGTTGACTTAGATTGATAAATTTGTTAAGCTAAAAGTACCATAATTTGCTCTCTCTCTACGTGTATACGTGCGTAGACGTATGTGTGTGTGTGTGTGTGTGTGTGTGTGTGTGTGTGTGGTGTGTGTGTGTGTGTGTGTGTGTATGTGTGTGTGTGTGTGTGTGTTGTGTGTGTGTGTGTGTGTGTGTGTGTGTGTGTGTGTGTGTGTGTGTGTGTGTTTCTCTATGACATAGTTTCTTTCACTCCCGATCTGTGTGCAAATTGTTTTCTCAGTATAATTTTTTATGTTAAAAGGGAGTACATGGAAATGCGTGCTGTGTATGGGACTATCTTTGCCCATCTACATCCACACTTGCTTATGTATATATGTGTGTGTATGTGTTTGTGCGTGCGTGCGTGTGTTTGTGTGTGTGTGTGTGTATGTGTGTGTGTGTGTGTGTTTGTGTATGTGTGTGTGTGTTTGTGTTGTGGTGGTGTGTGTATGTGTGTGTGTGGGGTGTGTTTGTGTATGTGTGTGTGTGTTTGTGTTGTGGTGTGTGTGTGTATGTGTGCGAGACTCGACTAGTCATGTTAAACTGTACCCTCTTCTCCTGCTGTCCAATATGCTAGTGTCATTATGTATCTCTGTATGATGAGTAAACTACTTACCAGGTCTTGTTTGAAAGCGATCAACTGCATGAATGTAAACTGGCGCACATTAACACACACCTTTTGTAAGAAGACATGCAAACATTCATATCTGTCGTTAAGTGAGAAGTGATGTCAGAATGAATCAAAAGAATAATTCCAATAACCTTTTTTTTTAATAGAACCAGTCGCCGTGTTGCAGTGGTTAGTGCAACGGACTACCAAGTGGAAGGTTGTGGAATCGAATACCCATCATTATCTTCAAAAATTATTGAGGGATTTTTCGGGTCTAATCAGCTCCTACCCAGAGTTGAGCATATTATGGACTCATTTGACACAATCGAGTCTCATCCACTTCATAAATGCGTCATTGATGGTATCGCTCAAGTTTTCTGACCAACAACTACAGGTGTCTGTATCTTTCAGACCTGGTTGAAACCGAAATATGTTGTGGTAGTAAACATAGAGTACAGCCTTGTCATGTAGTCTCAGTCCTAGATGGAACTGCATAGCATCTTAATTATTATCTTCATTGTTATCATCGCCTTGTGAAAACTGTGCCAGCTTCTGTGGCCATTAATGTGGTGTAGAAAATTGTGGGGAGGGAGGGGGAAAGGTGAGCACACAGGTACTCTCCTTAAGTGTAGTGATCCTGAAAAACCTTCCTTTGAATAGACAAAACTCAATATCTTTCGTATATCTATCATTGCAGAAGAAGGCTAAACCATTTATGAATGGACATTAAAAACGTGTGGAAAAGATGCTCCATCTAAAGCCATAATGAAAATAAAACAATCAGCATACTTTAGAAAGGGATTAGACAAGACTCAAGACAAACTCTATCATGGACATCTCAAAAACTGTCATAAATCAATAAATGGTTGCAAGAATCAGTTATCAAGGAAAGGTTCACTGTCAATGATCTGGCCAGTTCACTCACATCTTACCATATTTCGACGAGATAACTCACTGTGGAGGATGTTTCAGCACAATGGATCCAAAAGTCGCGAAAGCCACTAAATATTGATTCCTCATGTTGTCCTGACAACTTGCAATGACCTCATTTTGAACAGGCTTCATTGTGATCACGGGCAATATGCAAGTTTTACTACTGAAGTAGCTGAAAATGGTCTGAACTGCGCCCTTAATGTATGCTCTGATCATCGAATTGCCAGGAAAATTCTAAGAGAGGTCAAGAATTACAAAGAGAAAATAGAAATGTACAGAAAGTTAACGGAATCTGTAAGTTTATGTAACAAAGTAAGAAAGTATGCTCGAACAACACAACAGACAAAGACAGACAAACAGACAGACAGACAGACAGACAGACACACACACACACACACACACACACACAGAAAGAGAGAGAGGAGGACACACACACGCGCGGGCACACACACACACACACACACACACACACACACACACACACACACAACACACACACACACACACACACACACACACACACACACACACACACACACTGTTCCACTAAACCGATCATATTTCTCATGTTATTCCATCTGCCTGATCATCTGTCCATTCGTGTGTTCATTCATTCACCAGTGTGCCTATGTATGAATTCACCCATTCATCCATCCATCCGTCCACCCATCCTTCCGGCCATCCATCCATCCATCCATCCATGCAAGCAAGCAAAGTAAGAAAAGAGAAAAATCTGACTCGAAAATATCCTTTACAGGAAACATTTCCTTGAAAAAGGAGAGCCACTCCTCAAAGGGAAGTAACTCTATGCCAGATTTCCGTCCACAAGGGCCACAACATGGCCAGAGAGACGTAGTAGCGCGTGTTTGAATGATGCAAACAGTCATTTGCATGGCGCGTGCATCGGTGCTCTCTCAGCCAATCAGCTTGCTTGTAGATCTTCCCTTCTTTTCTTTGCACTTTCACGTGCAAGACCAATTTTACTCTGAAGTCAAGGTCATTAAGGTACATAGTTTTCAATTTGTGGGTTAGAGAGATTTTGCAGAAGAGGCAGTTCCAGAGAAAACTAAGTCTGTGATTAAACTGATCATTATGCCTTCAGTTTAATGATTTGGATCTGCCTTAAGCTGCATATGAATATGGCTGGCACATTTTGTTCACCATTATTTTCCATTGTCTCTCTAAAAGTAGTGCTAGTATATTCTATTCAGCACTATTCTTTTGTACTATAATGAAAGGATAATTAGATTTGAAAAATATCAATACCATAGTTTAGTACAATATTTCTAAATCACATTATAAAATCATTTGAGCAAATGTAATGTAGGGTTGCATCACATGCACAAGATACATATGAAACTAGTCTCCCTTTCTCTTTCTCTCTATCACCGTCTCAGCTTTTTCCTTTTCTTTTTTTTTGTGTAGAATAAAACTGAGTTTTAAACTGTACGCATTTCCTTCCTTCCTTCATTTCTGTCTGCCACCCTGAGTCTGTCTCTCTGTCTGTCGTCATTTCGCATACTTTTTGTTGTCTTTCTGTCTTTTTCGTTGTTTATGTTCTTTAACAATCTCTGTGTCTATTTGTATGATATTTCTTTCTTTCTTTCTTTCTTTGTGCATTTTGACTAATCTAATATTTGTTACTTGAATCTCATGCCCCTGGGGTTTGTGTATCTAGAAATTCTCTGCATCAGCGCTACCTGCTCACACCTGACCACTAACACAGCAAAAACACTGGCCTGTATCTATGTCCTGATCAAATTTTTCTTCTCTGTCTTGTCATTGGGGCACTGCACTAAAGAACTGTTCACCAGATTCCTCAAGCTCTGTCAGCTGTGTGCCAGGGCTTGGGTCTCTGCAAATATTTCTATGTCCTTTCCAGAATGTTGTCAATGCATCGTTTTTTTTTTTCTGTCCTCCCCTCCACCTTCCTTCCTCAACAGTTTCCTCCACAATCTGGCTGCTCACAATGGATTGACGAAACATTATTGTTCATTACTGATTAGTTATATTCATTTTGCCACAAAATGGATTTTACCATGTGAAACTCAGGCTCCTCTCCATGTTGAGAGCGCGTGGGTGCAGTGCAGCGCAACCTATTTTTTTGTTTATAATTTTTTAAGAAGACTTCAGGACAAGAAGGCCAATTGGCGTTAAAGGGAGAGACCTGGGAAATGAACCTATCTCTCCAATACTGTATACCAGGACGGCCAAACAAATGCCCTGCTCTTCACGATTTTGACATTGTGGAATGTGGTCAGTTTGCCTGACAGAGTGAGTTCTCGAGCTCCACTAAAATGTCTGAATGTACGTAATGTGCAGTGAGTCCAAATTTTGCAGAATACCGCTATTAACAATAATATCATCATCATCATCATCAGGTGCCCTGCCGCATGGCGTTGGCGACCATGGACTTCCAACCATCTCTATCTCTCGTTGCCCCCAGCATCTCCCCCACCCTCTTCATCCTCAGCCACCTTGCAAGTCCGTCCAGCATTCTCTCCCTGGGTCTACCCGGTGCTCTCTTTCCCTCCAGCTTTCCCGTTGTGACCAGGTGCTCCAAATTCCCCTTCCTCATAAAATGGCCTATAAGTGTTGCTTGTCTTTTCCTAATCTTCCTTATCAGTGATCGACTTGTGTCTGCCTCCATCAAGACTGTCTCGTTTGTTTTCTTTGCTGTCCATGGTACTCTCAACATTCTTCTGAGAAACCACATCTCGCTGCCTCAATCCTGCTCTGGCTTTGCTTGCTGACTGTCCATGCCTTGCATCCGTACAACAGTATTGGTTCTATATAACATTCAAGGACTCTCTTTCTGATGTTAATTGATAGGCATTTGTTGGTAAGAATGCTTGTCATCTTCTTGAATGCTGTTTTGGCTTGGCCGATTCTGCCAGCTATTTCCGATGTGCATCTGCCGTCTGATGAAATGACCATTCCCAGTATTTGAACTTATTAACCTGTGTCAAGGTTGTGCCATTTGCTGTTATAACCTTGACACAATAATAAAAACAACAGCAATAAAACACAACAACAACAACAACAACACTAATGAAACTACTACTACTATTATTATTATTATTATTGACAATATAATAGAATACAGTAATTATAGCCTAATGATAATGATATAGCATGTAACGACAATAATCATGACTACAACAACTACAGCGATGATAATGATAATAGTGATAATAATAATAAGGATGATGATGATAATAATAATAATGATAATAATAAGATATATAATAAGAAGAAGAAGAAAGAAGAATGGAGAAATGATACCATAATGTTAATAATACAACAATAAGTATAATAATCATGATAACAACAAGAACAATGAGATTAAAATGATATTATGATGACGTTGATGGTATTGATGATGACGACAATGGTTATGATGACGATGACAATAATAATAACACTAGTAATAAAATGATAATTTAATTTAACAATAATAATAACAATGATGATGATAATAACAATAATAATAATAATAATAATGCATCTGGTAAGGGATGAATTTTATGATCACAGAAAACGTGGCATGGAACACGCACACACGTGTAGATAATGTCATACAGTACCACAACCAGGTCGCCTTGGGACAGACAACTTGGGGACTGGTGGGTGGGGGTGGATGGAGGTGTGGGTGATGGTACAGGGTGGGCAGGTGACTGTAGGGAGAGGGGTGTGGGTTCGGTTACCCGTTGAGAGTGGCCTGGTTTTGACTTGGAACTATGGGACGATTTCACTGGCGGAAATTCACTTTTGCATTGTTTTGATTGGATGAAATGATATTTCGAAATGTTTTCATTGGGTTTGATTAAATTTGGTCTTGTTTTGATGGGGAAGCAGTTGAATTGTGTGTGTGTGTGTGTGTGTGTGTGTTGTGTGTGTGTTGTGTGTGTGTGTGTGTGTGTGTGTGTGTGTGTGTGGGGTGTGTTTGTTTTGTGTGTGGTGTGTGTCTGTGTGTGTGTAGGATACTAATGAGGAATCAATCGGATAAAATTAAGTTTCCATGCAGCGTGTTTAGGAATGTAGGAACATCAGCTGTTTGTCTGTCTGTCTGTCGTTCATCTGTATGCTCGTGTATGTTGGTATCTATGTTGTCTGTCAGTTTACCTCCCTCTCTCTGTCTCTGTTTGTCTCTGTCTATTTCATACATACATAACATACATACATACATACATGTCATACATACATACGTACAGTAGACAGACATACATACATGCATACTTTTGTCTCCTTCAAGTCCGCTCTCAAAACTCACCTTTTCTCCTCTGCATAAAATCCTGACCTCACTCAATCCCCTCTGCAGCCTGTCTCCACTCGGAGGGGAATCAATTGTAATATATAATTGTATATAATATGCTCTCTATAATTTTCCATTGCTTTTATTCTTTCTTCCCATTTATAGCCGTGTGCGTGCGTGTGTGTGTGTGTGTGTTG
>JAPXFY010000032.1:19713671-19716171 GCA_030674185.1 Monoplex corrugatus
CCAAGACAGACATAACACTGGGAAAACGAAACAGACATAACACTGGGAAGACTGAGACAGACATGGCGCTGGGAAGACCAAGACAGACAAGGCGCTGGAAAGACCAAACAGACATAACGCTGGGAAGACCAAGACAGACATAACACTGGGAAGACTGAGACAGACATAACACTGGGAAGACTGAGACAGACATAACCTGGGAAGACTGAGACAGACATAACACTGGGAAGACTGAGACAGACATAACACTGGGAAGACCAAGACAGACATAACGCTGGGAAGACCAAGACAGACATAACACTGGGAAGACTGAGACAGACATAACACTGGGAAGACCAAGACAGTCATAACACTGGGAAAACCAAACAGACATAACACTGGGAAGACTGAGACAGACATAACACTGGGAAGACTGAGACAGACATAACGCTGGGAAGACCAAGACAGACATAACGCTGGGAAACCAAGACAGACATAACGCTGGGAAGACCAAGACAGACATAACGCTGGGAAGACCAAGACAGACATAACGATGGGAAGACCAAGACAGACATAACACTGGGAAGACCAAGACAGACATGGCGCTGGGAAGACCAAGACAGACATAACGCTGGGAAGACCAAGACAGACATAACGCTGGAAGACCAAGACAGACATGGCGCTGGGAAGACCAAGACAGACATAACGCTGGGAAGACCAAGACAGACATAACGCTGGGAAGACCAAGACAGACATAACACTGGGAAGACCAAGACAGACATGGCGCTGGGAAGACCAAGACAGACATAACGCTGGGAAGACCAAGACAGACATAACGCTGGGAAGACTGAGACAGACATGGCGCTGGGAAGACCAAGACAGACATAACGCTGGGAAGACCAAGACAGACATGGCACTGGGAAGACAAAGACAGACATAACGCTGGAAAGACTGAGACAGACATAACGATGGGAAGACCAAGACAGACATAACGATGGGAAGACTGAGACAGACATAACGATGGGAAGACTGAGACAGACATAACGATGGAAAGACTGAGACAGACATAACGATGGGAAGACTGAGACAGACATAACGATGGGAAGACCAAGACAGACATAACGATGGGAAGACTGAGACAGACATAACGATGGGAAGATTGAGACAGACAAAACGATGGGAAGACTGAGACAGACATAACGATGGGAAGACTGAGACAGACATAACGATGGGAAGACTGAGACAGACATAACGATGGGAAGACCAAGACAGACATAACGATGGAAAGACTGAGACAGACATAACGATGGGAAGACCGAGACAGACATAACGATGGGAAGACTGAGACAGACATAACGATGGGAAGACTGAGACAGACATAACGATGGGAAGACTGAGACAGACATAACGATGGGAAGACCGAGACAGACATAACGATGGGAAGACCAAGACAGACATAACGATGGGAAGACTGAGACAGACATAACGATGGGAAGACCAAGACAGACATAACGATGGGAAGACTGAGACAGACATAACACTGGGAAGACCAAGACAGACATAACGATGGGAAGACTGAGACAGACATAACGATGGGAAGACCAAGACAGACATAACGATGGGAAAAACAAAGACAGACATAACGATGGGAAGACCAAGACAGACATAACGATGGGAAGACCAAGACAGACATAACGATGGGAAGACCAAGACAGACATAACGATGGGAAAACCAAGACAGACATAACGATGGGAAAACCAAGACAGACATAACGATGGGAAGACCAAGACAGACATAACGATGGGAAGACCAAGACAGACATAACGATGGGAAGACCAAGACAGACATAACGATGGGAAGACCAAGACAGACATAACGATGGGAAGACCAAGACAGACATAACGATGGGAAGACGAAGACAGACATAACGATGGGAAGACTGAGACAGACATAACACTGGGAAGACCAAGACAGACATAACGATGGGAAGACCAAGACAGACATAACGCTGGGAAGACCAAGACAGACATAACGATGGGAAGACCAAGACAGACATAACGATGGGAAGACCAAGACAGACATAACGATGGGAAGACCAAGACAGACATAACGATGGGAAGACCAAGACAGACATGGCGCTGGGAAGACCGAGACAGACATAACGATGGGAAGACCAAGACAGACATAACGATGGGAAGACTGAGACAGACATAACGATGGGAAGACCAAGACAGACATAACGATGGGAAGACCAAGACAGACATAACGATGGGAAGACCGAGACAGACATAACGATGGGAAGACCAAGACAGACATAACGATGGGAAGACCGAGACAGACATAACGATGGGAAGACCGAGACAGACATAACGATGGGAAGACCAAGACAGACATAACGATGGGAAGACCAAGACAGACATAACGATGGGAAGACCAAGACAGACATAACGATGGGAAGACCAAGACAGACATAACGATGGGAAAACCAAGACAGACATAACGATGGGAAGACCGAGACAG
>JAPXFY010000032.1:19721171-19733671 GCA_030674185.1 Monoplex corrugatus
CAAGGTCAAGGCAAGGCAAGGCAAGGCAAGGCAAGGCAAGCAGGCAAGGCAAGGCAAGGCAAGCAAGGCAACACAACACAAACACAAACAACAAACACAACACACACGACACGACACGACACGACACGACACGACACGACAAACACGAGATAATACAACACAATGAGAACAGAGGAAAAAGAAGTGTGTTACGACTCTCTGAAAGTGCTCTGTCATCCTTGACATACATAACACAGACATACGAATACAGACACACAGACACACAGACACACAGACATACAGACATACATACACACAGACATACAGACATACAGACATACATACTCAATGAAAAAAGGTCATCAGACTTACTTCCTTCGGATGCCAACTAAAGAGGGGGACTACTGCACACGCAAATTTATTCTTACAAGGACACTCCTTACACTTCTTCCCGCTAGGAGATTTTTCATTCCAAGTTCATTGGATATTATTTTTCATGTAGTTGTCCTGATACAGGACGCACCATTGGATGTCTTAACGTCACAAGATTAAAAGCACCATCGTTGACTGTCGTTTTTAGTTTTTTTTCTTTTTTTTTCTTGTTGATCATTATATTTTCAAAGTTAAAAACCAGTGAGCGTGCACGGTGCAGCCTTTCATCGACTTTCCCTTCTCCTATGGCATGTATACAAGCACGATGATCAAAATTAATGCGATCATTTCATCATTGGCGTGTTTCATCATAACCCTTACCATTTCTAAAAATTCCACACTACCAAACTTACATATAGACTTGGAGAAAAAAGTTGCCTTTGAATGGATTTTCTCTTTGCTAGACATATTGACGGCGAAGACAGAACCGTATTAAAAGATAGTTTTGGATCCAGACAATCAGGTCATTCCTATGCTAGGGATTGGTGGCGAAGCTTGCCAGACAGTGATGTTGCTGATGGTAGTGGTGGAGCTATGGAGAGTGACCAGAAGATAAAGACAGACATTGCTGTGAAATACTAATGATGAGTCTGGCAGTGATAATACGTGATGTGTGTTTCGATAGACATGCAGTGACTAAGTCTTTTTCTGTTGATGTTGGCAGAAGTTGTGGCAACAGTACCATCAAGACCTACAGCAAAAGCAGTAGTAAAGCAGAAGGGGGGGGGAGCAACAGGGTTATTAATAGTAATAGTAGTTGTGGTTATAGTAGCAGTAGCAGGAGCATCAGTACTACTTGTGGTAATAATAGTAATTGTAGTAGTAATAGTAGTAGTAGTTGTAGTAGTAGTAGTCAAGTAGTCATAGTAGAAAACAGAAAAAACTGCACTTGAGAAATGCTGAATTATTATTTCTTTTATAAATCGTTGTTGTATTGCACTCTTTTCCAAACTCATGAAGACTCACTGCGCATTACACATGATGAGACTATTTCGTGGAACATGCAGAACTCAAGTTGTGAGCTGACTACATTCCGCTAAGCTGTTGCTCGGCGTGCTTGCTGTTTTTTTTTTTCATGTTTCCAAAAGCCAACCACTTCCATGAATTACAGGATCTTTAACGGGCATATCTGATATTTTATTTAACGTATGTAACGATCTGCACATATGGTGACGTGGGAGAGTAATTTATATTTGCACCCTTCACCCACCAGGCGAAGGTATCAGGGCGTATCGAATCCAGGGCCCTAACGTTCACCCACTTGACTACCATACAACACACAATGTCATTCATGCTTTGTCCTCTACAATCACAGACATCGAGGCAGTGTAAACAGCCTCACCATAGACATATATAGCTCCCGGAGACAGGCAACAGAGTGTATAGCACTCTGTGCAATGATCGCCTCGCTGTGTCATGGGAGACACGAATACAGTAACTAAATGTTATTGTTGTGAAAAGTGAACTAAATGTTGTTGTTGTAAAAAGTGAACTAAATGGTATTGTTGTGAAAAGTGAACTAAATGTTGTTGTAAAAAGTGAACTAAATGTTATTGTTGTGAAAAGTGAACTAAATATTATTGTTGTAAAAAGTGAACTAAATATTATTGTTGTAAAAAGTGAACTAAATGTTATTGTTGTAAAAAGTGAACTAAATATTATTGTTGTGAAAAGTGAACTAAATATTATTGTTGTGAAAAGTGAACTAAATGTTATTGTTGTGAAAAGTGAACTAAATATTATTGTTGTGAAAAGTGAACTAAATATTATTGTTGTGAAAAGTGAACTAAATGTTATTGTTGTGAAAAGTGAACTAAATATTATTGTTGTAAAAAGTGAACTAAATATTATTGTTGTGAAAAGTGAACTAAATATTATTGTTGTAAAAAGTGAACTAAATACCAGTGTTGCAAACAGTAAGTTCATATGTCTGGCATAATTCTGTTATTAGAAAAGCAGAAGGTAACGATCAATCAACTTACAACTTATTCTGAGCGGAAAAAAAGTTTTAAAATTAAATTAATGATATCAAAAAAGCCCAATATTCAAACACAAAACCAAAGAAGAGAGACTTTAGAGAAACATTCCGTCCTGGTCAGTTTTCAGTTTGTTTCTCAAGATGAGGTCTCTGCACTCGGAATGAATTCCATATGCACTGACGTCACATTGATCACGGTATAAACTCTGTATATGCTCATGAGCCTTACATACTGTCAAGGTGTTGTGGCAAAGTAAGTGGCTCCTCAATGTGCTATGCTCATATCGCAGGGAACGCGAGTTCGATCCTGGAGAAACCTTTTCTTTCTCACAGCGTAGTCGTTTAATTCGTCTGACAATGTTTTCACAATGGAATTCTACCCTTTATGCCATGGAGACCTGTTGCTTTGATTGATGTTCACAGACATTTCAATTGCAGCGGACTACGCAAGGGATGTCTGTATATTTTCCAAGGAATTATAGAAATTGAGCCCTGCAAGCTTCTGCAGAACTGCATGACAAAATAAGCGAAGAGGAGGGGATGGTGGGGACAAGATGAGGGGTGAGGGTAGTGATGATGATGTCACGAGGGGATGGTGGGGACAAGATGAGGGGTGAGGGTAGTGATGATGATGTCACACAGCGCCCACATGGACATAGAGACTGGGTCTAATTTAATTACGGAAGAAACACACAAACAATAAACACAGAAACAATGTTTACATCACAACGTATTATTTACTAGACACACAGAACAGAAAACAGTGAAGGCTGTAACACTTTAAGGAGAGAAGCCTGAGCTGGGATGGGAAGTTATGTGACAAGTTACAATATCATCCACACACAAACAACGCTGGTCAAGCCATATCAATACTCTCATTTAAGACGAAGACCAAAATGAAGAAATAGTAAAAGAAGAAGAAGAAGCAGAAGTAGTAGAAGTAGTAGTAGTAGTAGTAGTAGTAGTAGTAGTAGTAGTAGTAATGATAATAGTAGTAGTAGTAGAAGACGAAGAAGCTGGACAATGACAACTTCAACAACAACAACAACAACAAAAACAACAACAACAAGAAGGATAGAAAACAACAACAATAACAACAAAAATAACGAGAAGAACAAGACAAGAAGTAAAAGAACAGCAAGAACAAGAACTAGAACAAGAGACAGAAGCTAGTGAATATTTTTGTGGAAGAGGACATTAATTTTTTCCTTTAAACTTATATCAATTTCAAAGAAAGAACAGATACATGCCTTTAAGCAAAGTGTAGTTGGAAATACATCATCATCATCATCATCAGGTGCCCTGCCGCATGGCGTTGGCGACCATGGACTTCCAACCATCTCTATCTCTCGTTGCCCCCAGCATCTCCCCCACCCTCTTCATCCTCAGCCACCTTGCAAGTCCGTCCAGCATTCTCTCCCTGGATCTACCCGGTGCTCTCTTTCCCTCCAGCTTTCCCGTTGTGACCAGGTCTCGAATACATCACAAAGTTTAAACTTAAACATACACGAAAGTCATCAATAATGATTTCGTCATGAGATTGGTCTCCACGTTTGACGGCGTGAAGAGAAGAATCAATAATGTTTACAAGAGACACTGAATTCATTGGCTGTAATCATTTTACAAAGAACATAAACACACACAGGTAAACTGAAAGGATAACAGGTATGTTTAATATTACAACTAAATCTGACTGCATCACGCCTCAGTTTTCAACAATCGCACTAACTTCATATTCCTAAAAAAAAAACGTCCGATTTTCTTTTCAATTTTGCATTACATCTTCTATGTGGTATTTTGTGATAAGATATTTTATGAAAGAAATTACATTTGGGAGAGATTTTCCGAATTTGCATTTAAAACACAAAAATCTCTACGAAAGTTATTTAATCAAACATAAGATCTGTGTACATATTTTCATCAGTACAATGTCTTATTTGCGAAGATAATTTGTTTGACTTTTTCGTTAATCTTCAACCCTATCCTAGAATTTCTTGACATGTAAACATTTCATAATCATAGGTAAACGCTGTCTTTTCCAAACAGAATTCACAACGAAAATAAGTTCAATTTCTTTGAAGATGATAACAGTTCCCACAATTGTGTGCAGTACGTATTTGTAACTATCTGAATTTAATCTCTTGTATTTTATGAATGATTATAAACATCTTTTTGCAAGCAATGTTTTCCCAACTTTTTTAACTATCTAGAGGACGTTGAAATAGTATAATACAGCTTTTATCCTTTTGGTATTGAATGACCAACTTTCAGGGATAGGATAATATCCTGTACGCATTTATGTAATACATTCGGCTGTGCTTGCTTTATTTACTGCTTTATAAATATCTTGCATACGTTAAAATCTAAAAGTTTATGCTTTAATTGTATTTTTCATTAAATTATCCATGAGTTATGAACAACCAATTATTAGTCAAAAAGGCACGATATAGTATGTTTTTGTTTTACAATCCAACTGACGTTTCTATTCATATCATTTTCGACATTAATTTTTTCTTGGTATAAAATTGGTTTTGAAGTTAATCTTTTGTTGATGTTGAAAATATCTTTCTGCAGAAATGAAAACGTGTGTAATACGTATCTGTATGCCTGAAACATATGTTTCCAAAACATGTTTCTAGTAACTTCAGGCTTTGTGATACCCACCGCTTGACCACTACTAATATTCCCCACGATCCCTCACAGACATGAACAGGAAAAGCCTATTTAATGATACATAAAGCTGAATTTCAGTTTATCATTAAAAGAAATTTAATGTTAAGGAAAATCCCATTTTCATCGATTTGATGGAAATAAGAATGTACCGCTTCCAGACTTATACAGTTTAGTACTTACTTGTTGCACCTTTCTACCAGGCTTGGTAAAGATTTATCTTTAAACGGTTAAAGACCCTATTATGATTATGATTCAACAATTGAATTCGATGTATTAAAAGTTATAAACTGGTGGCTCCTTCGCCAGTTGCATTTTGCACAAACTGGGAAAAATGAAAGTAGTAGGTGTCCTGACTGTTAGTATTGCTGGGTCAACTTTTAATGTGTACACAATATGCTTGCTTTTCATATTTAACTAAACCATATTTTTCAATGTTTGCTTTTCATATCTAACTAAAGTATATTTTTCAATCTCCTCACATTGCGTATGATAGCAATTGTGGTTGTCCATTTCTAGCCTACCCCGATCAAGTTTGTGATACTTCAGTGGTTCTGGGACAAGTTCAGGAATTAGCTCTTGTGTTCCTAATGGCAAAACTTTCCTGAGCTGAACATGCGTGAAGAGTTAAAAGAAATCGATTTTTATATTGTGGTTATTGCGTCCTTGTCTCTATGGAGAAAAAGAAAAAGATCTGCGTGATACGTGCAGTACTTGCTAATCAAAATTGTCAATATTAGTTTAATAAGATTTTGACATGAACCAGAAACAAAACAAACAAACAAACACAAACAAACAAAAACAAACAAAAAGAACAACAACAACAACAACAACAACAACACACACACACAACTGGAATTAAAACACGTATTTAATATAACAAAACAAGACAACCTGCCATCGGTGTACTCCTCACTTATTCTCAACCCAGCAGTTGCGCTGAAGAAGTCGGCCGGATCGCCGATGAAAGCTACGCAGTAAGTGGCTTTTTTGTCACTGAGAGACAGGTTCAGCCAGGTAGCCATTATAAAACAAGACATGCCCAAATTTTCTGCCACTGGCCTTTGTCAAGCGTATGCAAAAGAGAACAAAGAATAAATGCACAACACTCAGCACAAAAACAGTTGGCAACTTTCCTAATGTGACGTAATGTCGTGCAAAAGAAAATGGCTTTGTTTTGTCATATCAAATACGTGTTCTGGTTCCATTTTTGTGTTGTTCTGGTTCGTGTTTGCTTGAAAGCTGGCAGTCACTTTGATTCAGATTAAAAAAAAAAAATTAAGTAATTCTTAATGGATCACAGTCAGTACCGGAATTCACCGGCTCAGTCTGTCTGCCTGTTTGTCTGTGTCTGTGGTTTCCTCTTGCCCTCTAGTGGTTCGTTTGTGGTAATATAATCTGTGTAAAGGAATTTAGCCTTCGCAGGGCAGAACAATAAAGTAGGGATGCATTCTAGCACCCACACGCATTTCCACCCTCTTCACGACAAAGTTGATTGATGCATTCAGCCACTTTGATAAGAGGGATGTAATCTAATATAGTTTTGCTCTAATGGAAAAGTCTTCAATCTGTGAATACTATCAACCAAGACTAGAATGGTCAATGCCACCCTATGGGAATTTCTCTTTGAAGATGACTAGGCACTAGCTGAACACCCACATGAAGACAATTAGTGCTTCACTGACCAACTTGCTGTGGCCTGCAAACACTACAGCTGGACAGTTATCCTGAGCAAAGACAGAGGCCATAATTCAGTGACCACAATCTCAGGCTTTTGTTCCTTCAAAACCTTCAATTGTCATCAATCGCCAGAAGATCAAGTCTGTAGACAGATTATGATACTTGGACAGTAACGGATCTCTTGACGCTGAGATAGCTCTGCATATCTCAAAGTGGAGATTTGCCTTTGGAAGGCTGACCGAAATGTTGTGTCAAAGCCATGGCATCATGCTTGCCACAAAAATTGCTGTGTACATAGCAGTAGTTCTGAGCGCCCTGCTGTGTTACTGCTAGACCTGGACTACCTACCGACAGTATATTTAACAACTGGAACGATCTCAAAAAGAAAGATCTGCAGTGTAACGTGGCAAGACCGAGTGTCCACCTTCAAGTTGTGAAGAAGTGTGGCTTGCCCGTTATAGAACGTCTTCTCATCAAATGCCAGCTTTGTTGCACAGGACACATTGTCCATAGGAAAGACAACTGCATCCAAAGATGTTCATATATGGAGAACTGAAGCACGGACACCATGATCAGCGAAGACCACATAAACAGTAGTAACATAATCCAAAACAAGTGTGATTGCCCGCGTTCAAGCAAACAGGAACCAGAAAAAAACACGAAAGAAGAATAAAAACGCGTATTTAATACAACAAGACAAGACAGGCACATATTTTCGCCCAACTGGCCTTTGTCGAAAATTCTTTTTCTCACACTGGACCCAGCAGCAGGAAAGTTTCAGTCTTTTTCTCCTAATCTTTGTATGTATCTGGTGTTTGTTTATTTGTAATCTTACACTCGACAAAGGCCAGTTGGCCAAAAGTTTGCGCCTGTGTGTCTTGTTGTATTAACTACACGTTTTTATTCTTCTTTCGTGTTTTTTCTAGTAGTAACATAGTCTGAAGGTCTGCCTCATCAGCTGTGTCATCAGTACCACAACCCAAGAAAAAGTTGCCCATGACAGAATAGATAGTGACAGCAGCACATACAAGGCACAATCACAATCACAGAATTTCCATATTCAAAACGACAAGGACCAGTGGGAGCAGAGCCCAAGACAGCAGGACACCTTCCCATGCGGCACCTTCAGGATCAGTCCTGTATCCCAGAAGAAAACTGCAGTAAGGACCAGGAAACTTATTCATCCATCGGATTAACAGAAGAGTCCATTCGTCATCATGATCTTCATAATCATCATCATTATCACATGGCAATTTGTCCATTCACGTCCATGCATGCATATCCATGTGTGTGCATGTGTGTGTACGTGCAAGAGAGAGAGAAAGAGAGAGAGGAGACAGACAGAGACAGATACAGACAGAGAGAAACAGAAAGACAAAGAACGAGACAGAGTGCTTGTTAGTTTGTTTGTTTGTTTGTGTGTTTGTTTGTTTGTTTGTTTATTGTGTGTGTGTGTGTGTGTGTGTGTGTGTGTGTGTGTGTGTGTGTGTGTGTGTGATTTTTACGATGACATGACTATTCAAGGTTATGCTCACTTTCCTGCACCCTATCATCATTTTGTTCTAGGGCGGTGTCACAAACACACAAGCGCGCGTGCACACACACATTCACACACATAAATACACACACGCACACAAACGTGCGCGCGCTCACGCACAAACACATATCTATCTATCTATCTATCTATCTATCTGTCTATCTATCTATACACACACATAGATATACATATATGTACTTGTATATATATACATATACACACATGTATATATATATTCATATACATATGTGCGTATGTATATATGTATGTATATATATGTGTATACACATAGTATATCAATATACACATTTCTTCCCTGCATGAATTTCTATATCTGGTCACATTTACACTTCCACTTAACCATCCAATTTTCTGTGAATCAGTCTGTCTGTCTGTTTGGCTGATTGTCTGCTCATATAGCCATCGTCTGTTCATCAGTATGTCTGTGTGTGAATCCATCCATCCATCTATGCAAGGGAACTCACTGAAAAATCCGAACAGAAAATATCCCTTGCAGGAAAAATTTCCATGAAAGTGGAGAACAACTTCCCCAAAGGGGAAGTAACTCTATGCCAGATTTCCGTCCACAAGGGCCACAACCTGGCCAGAGAAGAATAGTAGCGCGTGTTTGAGTGACGCAAACATTCATTTGCATGGCGCGTGCATCGGCGCTCTCTCAGCCAATTAGATTGCTTGTAGGCCTTCCTTTCTTTTCTTTGCACTTTCACGTGCAAGGCGAATTTCATCGTGGAGCCAAAGTGATTTAGATAAATAGTTTTCAGTCTGCGGGACTTGAGAGATTTTGTGAAAGAAGGGAAGAGACATTAGATGTTCGTCATCATATTGAGCATTATATGCCTTGAGTTAGATCTGTCAGAAACTGCCTAGGAATATTGCCAGCATATTCTGCTTATGATTTCATTCTAATGGTTCTGTCTAACATTGGTTTGTAGTAAATGCTGTTCATCACTACTATCTTGAACTGTGATAAATGTATTAATAAACTGTTATTAAATATACAATGAATAGTCATCCCTGTGAGCGAAATTACTTATTTTCTACTGCTATAAATGTACATGTAGAGTGTAGGCAGATGGTAAACATGCTTTATCTGGTTCTGGGGAATGGAAGGAATAAACAAATAATGGTACATCATTTTGACATCAAACGTATGTTTTCTTTATTCTGTGTGTCTTAACTCTTATTTTCAGATATTTTGCACAAACTCATCACTGTTATTTTCATTCATTTCAAAATAGTTTTAAAGGTAATGTTTTCATATCTCTCTTTCTGGCCCTTTGAGATAGCTCAGATGATTTAGTCATTAAGGACAACGTAGCTCACGAAAGGGTGTGAAATACAAAAATTATTTCAACCATATGTTTGGAGAAATCTGTATATTACTCAAGAAATCACACGGCAAATAACATATAAATGTGTCACGAAAGGAAAAGTCCACAGATGTATAGATATCTGTAAAACATTAAAAAAAATCTAAAAATGTGTTTAGGAATAATAGTAAGGCTCTCTTTAAACATGTATTCAGTATAATGCTAAGGCCTCTTTAAACATGTATTCAGATAATGCTAAGGCTCTCTTTTAAACATGTATTCAGGTATAATGCTAAGGCTCTCTTTTAAACATGTATTCAGGTATAATAGTGAGGCTCTCTTTTAAACATGTATTCAGTATAATGCTAAGGCTCTCTTTTAAACATGTATTCAGGTATAATAGTAAGGCTCTCTTTTAAACATGTATTCAGGTATAATGCTAAGGCTCTCTTTTAAACATGTATTCAGGTATAATGCTAAGGCTCTCTTTAAACATGTATTCAGGTATAATGCTAAGGCTCTCTTTTAAACATGTATTCAGGTATAATGCTAAGGCTCTCTTTTAAACATGTATTCAGGTATAATGCTAAGGCTCTCTTTTAAACATGTATTCAGGTATAATGCTAAGGCTCTCTTTTAAACATGTATTCAGGTATAATGCTAAGGCTCTCTTTTAAACATGTATTCAGGTATAATGTAAGGCTCTCTTTTAAACATGTATTCAGGTATAATGCTAAGGCTCTCTTTTAAACATGTATTCAGGTATAATTGCTAAGGCTCTCTTTTAAACATGTATTCAGGTATAATAGTAAGGCTCTCTTTTAAACATGTATTCAGGTATAATGCTAAGGCTCTCTTTTAAACATGTATTCAGGTATAATAGTAAGGCTCTCTTTTAAACATGTATTCAGGTATAATGCTAAGGCTCTCTTTTAAACATGTATTCAGGTATAATGCTAAGGCTCTCTTTTAAACATGTATTCAGGTATAATGCTAAGGCTCTCTTTTAAACATGTATTCAGGTATAATGCTAAGGCTCTCTTTTAAACATGTATTCAGGTATAATGCTAAGGCTCTCTTTTAAACATGTATTCAGGTATAATGCTAAGGCTCTCTTTTAAACATGTATTCAGGTATAATGCTAAGGCTCTCTTTTAAACATGTATTCAGGTATAATGCTAAGGCTCTCTTTTAAACATGTATTCAGGTATAATGCTAAGGCTCTCTTTTAAACATGTATTCAGGTATAATGCTAAGGCTCTCTTTTAAAAATGTATTCAGGTATAATGCTAAGGCTCTCTTTTAAACATGTATTCAGGTATAATAGTAAGGCTCTCTTTTAAACATGTATTCAGGAATAATAGTAAGGCTCTCTTTTAAACATGTATTCAGGTATAATGCTAAGGCTCTCTTTTAAAAATGTATTCAGGTATAATAGTAAGGCTCTGTTTTAAAAATGTATTCAGGTATAATAGTAAGGCTCTGTTTTAAAAATGTATTCAGGAATAATGCTAAGGTTGTCTTTTTAAAAAATGTATTTAGGTATAATGCTAAGGTTGTCTTTTTAAAAAAATGTATTCAGGTATAATGCTAAGGTTGTCTTTTAAAAATGTATTCAGGTATAATGCTAAGGTTGTCTTTTTAAAAAATGTATTCAGGTATAATGCTAAGGTTGTCTTTTTAAAACATGTATTTAGGTATAATGCTAAGGTTGTCTTTTAAAAATGTATTCAGGTATAATGCTAAGGTTGTCTTTTTAAAACATGTATTTAGGTATAATGCTAAGGTTGTCTTTTTAAAACATGTATTTAGGTATAATGCTAAGGTTGTCTTTTTAAAACATGTATTTAGGTATAATGCTAAGGTTGTCTTTTTAAAACATGTATTTAGATATAATGCTAAGGTTGTCTTTTTAAAACATGTATTTAGGTATAATGCTAAGGTTGTCTTTTTAAAACATGTATTTAGATATAATGCTAAGGTTGTCTTTTAAAACATGTATTTAGGTATAGTGCTAAGGTTGTCTTTTTAAAACATGTATTTAGATATAGTGCTAAGGTTGTCTTTTTAAAACATGTATTTAGGTATAATGCTAAAAGGTTGTCTTTTTAAAACATGTATTTAGATATAGTGCTAAGGTTGTCTTTTTAAAACATGTATTTAGGTATAGTGCTAAGGTTGTCTTTTTAAAACATGTATTTAGATATAGTGCTAAGGTTGTCTTTTTAAAACATGTATTTAGGTATAATGCTAAGGTTGTCTTTTTAAAACATGTATTTAGATATAATGCTAAGGTTGTCTTTTTAAAACATGTATTTAGGTATAATGCTAAGGTTGTCTTTTTAAAACATGTATTTAGGTATAGTGCTAAGGTTGTCTTTTTAAAACATGTATTTAGATATAATGCTAAGGTTGTCTTTTTAAAACATGTATTTAGGTATAATGCTAAGGTTGTCTTTTTAAAACATGTATTTAGATATAATGCTAAGGTTGTCTTTTTAAAACATGTATTTAGGTATAGTGCTAAGGTTGTCTTTTTAAAACATGTATTTAGATATAGTGCTAAGGTTGTCTTTTTAAAACATGTATTTAGGTATAATGCTAAAAGGTTGTCTTTTTAAAACATGTATTTAGATATAGTGCTAAGGTTGTCTTTTTAAAACATGTATTTAGGTATAGTGCTAAGGTTGTCTTTTTAAAACATGTATTTAGATATAGTGCTAAGGTTGTCTTTTTAAAACATGTATTTAGGTAAAATGCTAAGGTTGTCTTTTTAAAACATGTATTTAGATATAATGCTAAGGTTGTCTTTTTAAAACATGTATTTAGGTATAATGCTAAGGTTGTCTTTTTAAAACATGTATTTAGGTATAGTGCTAAGGTTGTCTTTTTA
>JAPXFY010000032.1:19738671-19741171 GCA_030674185.1 Monoplex corrugatus
TTCCTTATTGGTTATATGATCTTTGTACGAGATACCAAGGAGTTTGCGGAAGCATCTCATCTCCATTGCCTGTATCCTTCTTTCAATGTCTGCTGTTATGGTCCATGTTTCGCATGCATACAAAAATATTGACATGACCAGGGAACGCATCAGTCTGATCTTGAAGCCGATTGCGATATTCTTGTCATTCCAGATGACTTTTAGCTTGGTCATTGCAGCTGTGGTCTGGGCAATCCTGGAAAGTGCCTTGGGCTTTGATCCTTCATCTGATACTATAGCTCCCAGATATTTAAATCTATGGACGGTCTCAAGTTTCTTGTTGTCTATGGTAATGTCAGTGCTGATGCCATTGGTATTATTTGTCATCAACTGGGTTTTCTCTGCACTGATCTGCATGCCATATGCTGTGGAGGCCTCATCAAGATGTTTTATCAAGCTGACTAGCTCTTGCTCTTGCCCAGCTAGTCCGTCAATGTCGTCGGCAAAACGCAAGTTTGTGATTGTTCTACCTCCGATGCTGACTGTTCCCTCGTGGTCTTCAAGTGCGTCAGCCATTATTCTCTCTAAGAAGATGTTAAAGAGAGTGGGAGAGAGCAGTCATCCTTGGCATACTCCAACTGTGGTTCGGAACCATTCGCCTATGTTGTTGTCATGGAAGACTGCACTGGTCGCCTTTTCGTAGAGGCATTCTATGGTATGGGTCTGATCAGGTTGGCATTGATGTTGTACAGCCTCATGGTTGCCCACAAGGCTGCGTGCCAAACTCTGTCGAATGCCTTCTTGAAGTCCACGAAGACGTGGTAAAGGCCTTGCTGGTGTTGCAGGTATTTCTCACAGAGCAATCTGAGGTTGAAAATTTGCTCTGTGGTACTTCTTCCTGGTCTGAAACCTGCCTGCTCTTCTTTTATTATCTCCTCAGCTTGTGGCTTCAGTCTACTCAGAAGGATTTTTAGCATGACCTTACTTGGATGGCTGATCAGGCTGATGGTACGGTAGTTTTGGCATAGTTGTAGGTTGCCTTTCTTCGGGAGAGTGATGATCAGGGACTGGGTCCAAGGTGTTGGCCACTCACCTGTCCGCCAGATCTTATTGCAGATGATGAGTAACATATCTATCATGGCCTCTCCTCCTGCCTGGACCAGTTCTGAGGGAATTTGTCCATTCCTGCTGACTTGCCTTTCTTCAATGATTTTACTGCAGCTTCAACTTCTTCTCGCACGATGGGGTAGCTGTCGTTGTTGGTTGGTGGAGGAACGTCTAGCACCTTGGGATCTCCTGTTGTGTGTGTATATAATTCGGAGCAGTACTCTGTCCACCTCTGCAGAATCTCTTGATCTTCTGTGAGACATTTCCTTGCTTTGTTCTGTATGGTAGTGGTTCTGCCTTGTTTTGAGCTTGCTAGTCCTTTCACAAGCTGGTAGGCTTTTTTGCTGTTATTTTTCTGCAGGTTTGCTTCGATATCTTGGCATTGTTCTTCAATCCATGTTTCCTTTGCTTTCCTCATGCCTTCTTTAACTTGTTGGTTGGCTTTTCTGTATAGTTTAGCTCCTTCATCCGTACTCTTCTTTTGTTTTAGTTCTCTGCGTTTGTCGCTCAGCTTTAGTACTTCTTCCGTGACCCAGGGCATCTTTGTTGGTCGGTGTTTTCCAAGGATGTCGTTGGCTGCTTCGGTCACGGCAGTGTTGAAGTTGTTGATCAGAGTGTCTACTTCGGTGTCCACATTGTCAAGGACGAGGAGAGGAGCAAACTTCCCTCCTATCGTTGCTTGGAAGTTTTCAACTATGTTGGGGTCTTTGAGCTTCTCAAGATTGAACTTAATTCTTATGTTGCCCTGTTTCTTCATCCTCTGGAGGCGGAGTTTGAAGGTCATCATTACAAGCTCATGATCGCTTCCAATGTCGGCTCCTGGAAAGCTCCTGGTTTTTGCGATGTTAACACTTGACTGGAAGCGTCTTTTAACCATGATGTAGTCGATCTGACTGTGATATTTTTCTCCTGGGCTGTGCCATGTCCAGCGTCTAGATGGTTTGTGTGGACCGAACGTGTTCACCACCTTCAGGTCGTTGTAACTGGCGAATTCTAGGAGCCTCAAACCTCTTTCGTTGGTCTCAGGGTTGCAGTATTGGCCACATATCCCTTTCCAGTTATTGTGTTCATCCTCTCCAATCTTCGCATTCCAGTCGCCCTGCACTATAATGATGTCTTTCTTTGGCGTCTGATCTACGATTTCCTGCAGTTGATCATAGAAATCTTCGACAGCCTCGTCATCATAGTCAGTTGTTGGGGCATAAGCTTGGATGACGGTGATGTTAAAAGGTGAAGCCTTAAGCCGAATAGTAATGAGTCTGCTAGAGACTGGTCGGCATCCCATGATGGCATTCACAGTGTCTTTGTGAATGAGGAATCCAACTCCATGTTCATGTTTGTCTTCACTGCCACTGAAGTAGAGTTTGTGGCCTTCTGGGGTAGACGTTTCTCCGAGGTTTTTCCATCGTACCTC
>JAPXFY010000032.1:19746171-19753671 GCA_030674185.1 Monoplex corrugatus
CACATACGCACATACGCCACACACACACATACACACACACACACACACACACACACACACACACACACACACCACACACACACACACACACACACACACACCACGCATTCACGTGAGCACACACAGACACAGACACAGACAATATCATTTATAGTGAAAGACGTTAAATCAAAGAACGAACGAACACACACAAAAACAGACACATATATACACACAAAGACACACAGACTGACACAGACAAACACACACACACATAGACACACTCACACACCACACACACACACACACACACACACACACACACACACACACACACACATACATACATACATACATACACACACAGACGTCTGAGGCTGAGCAGAAGAGGATTAATGGCAGAAGATGGACAGAAAGAGCTGGATGAATTGAGAACTGCCATTAAAAAGAAAACTTTAATAATGGGATAACCTGATTGGTTCACATTCAGTTTTGTATTGTTTTGATTGGATGAAATTGTATTTCACTGTTTGATTGGATACTATCAACTTTGTGTCTTATGTCATGTGTGAGTGTGATGGGGGAAGTAGAGTTACTGACTCTTTCTCTTTCTCATGATATAAAGCTTACTAAATATGTCATGATTCTGGAACCTAGTCAGATTTCTGGAGGGAGAGACAGAGAGAGAGAGAGAGAGAGAGAGAGAGAGACAGAGACAGAGAGACAGACAGACAGACAGACAGACACACAGACACACAGACAGCAGAGAGAGAGAGAGAGGCTTGTGTCTGGGAGAGACAGAGAGACAGACAGACAGACAGACAGGCAGACAGACAGACAGACTGACAGACAAAACAGACAGACAGACAGAGAAAGAAAAACAGAAGGTGAATTATGTGTGGACAAGATGAACAGTGCAGTCTAGAACCTTCCAATTCTCAGGAAGAAAATAGATAAGCACATGCACCCTCTTCTTCCCCAAGTCACCTACCCACCTTCCCCTCACCCTACTGCAACCCCACACCCACACCCATCATTCTTGGCATCCAGCAGACAACCCCCAACACATGAGCACAGTATGTTTTCATCATTACCACATCTATCTGCGCACTTCACTCGTTGTCCCAGGCATTGTAAGAGGCTTTAGCATTGCAGCAGTCTGGTGTGTTTTTATGTGAAGGAAAAGTGATCTGGTCTGATGGGGGAATTGGTGGTGTCAAGTGAAACAGTTGGAGGCTTTTCCAGACAGTGTGCAATGAGTTAAATGGCACACACTCACGTTTTATATCCTCTGATGGGGTGTGATGGGGAAGAGAAAGAAAGAAAATGAGGTGCGTTTACTTTATGTCCCCTACCCCCCACACACATACACAACACGCACACGCGTACACACACAATGCTTGCACTCATGGGTACACATGCACACACAGGAAGAAGAGTGAAGTTGTGTGTATATTGTGGAAGTGGATGGTCTTAGAGAGGCAGAGGCAGAGGCAGAGGCACTCACTCGCTGCCTCTCTCTCTCTCCTTCCCACTCCCTCCCTCGCTCCCGATCTCTCTTTCTCCCTCCCTCCTTCAGAGGCATAGGCATAGGCATAGGCTCTCCCTTTCTCGCTGTCCCTCCCTCGCTCCCGCTGATCTCCCTCCCTCCCTCTCCCTTCCTCATTCCCGCTCTCTCTCCTTCCCTCCCTCTCTCTTCCCTCTTTCCACTCCCTCCCTCTCCGTCACTCGCTCCCGCTCTCCCTGTCTGTCTGCCTCTCTTTCTCTCCCTCTCTCTCCCTCCCTTGCTCCCGCTCTCTCTCTCTCTCTCTCTCCCTTGCTCCCGCTCTCTCTCTCTTCTCTCTCTCCTCGCTCTCCTTCCCTCTTGTCTGTCTCCTGAGCTCTTCTGTTGGTGTGTGAGATCAGCCAGGTCGAGGATGAGAGACAATGAACCTTCAGTAGTTCCACATAGACACTGCCACGTAACCACAAGACCCGAATTGATGAACCCTTTGCTCCTGATCAATACAATTTAAACGATCTTTCCTGGTCTCTTTGACATATGCAAGTTCAGGTGTAACATAGAAACATACCTTTTCGTCCAGCAATGATTTTCCCCTCCACCCACTTCCCATCTCATTCCTATCCAGTCCCCTCCCCCCTTTCAGTATGCCTTTGTTTGGCCTGTCTGCCTTTAAGTTGTTTTCTCACTGCAAGTGAATGTTTGAATAAACGATGAGAACGTGCGCATAGATTTGAATTATCCATCAAGATTTAGCGCTTTATGAATTGTGTCATTGTACATGTATAGGCTCATGAAGGGTTACACTTGCGTACTCAGCATGATCACTTGATACCGTAACAGTCAACAGTCACAACAGAGAGAGAACTCAGAACTCAGAATTTTTTAATGTACATCGGCCTTAGGCCACAATACAATAGTCGGTGGGAGGGGGGGGGGAGATAGGGTTTTTGTGGATTACACCAATATTGCAATGCGTATGATTGCATCGTCGAACATTGACACTTTCCGCGCTTTCCTCAGTTGAATACTTCGTTGGTGTAACAGTCAACAGATCTTTCTTTTGCTGACTAAATCTAACATTTAATGAAGTAATACACTAAATAGTACTTGATTATAATTAAGCTTCATCAGTGCATTAAGGCATCAAACAAGTCATAAAGATATTTAATACATATACATATATCGTTCCATTCCTCCATCTACTGGTCAAGCAATTAGTCTCTCTGTATAGCCAACAGCCGGTCAAGTAATACAATCATCACACAATCAACAAATAATTGGTAAATCACCTTGCTTGCGAAACATACTTCACTTTATCCATCTAATCAAACAAATACTTAGTACATTCAGTGTACCGTGGCAACGGTAATCAATCAATCAATCAACTGCCATTCTATTATTTAATTAGCCATCTGAATCCGATCAGTTAAAATACTGAACCGTTTCTCTACCAGTTAAGTTTGTCGCCTAATACAATTACTCATCTATAAACCAAACTGGTTAGCGAGTCACCAAACAATTTGATCAGTTTCATATAAATCATTTTCCCGATCAGTACTTAGTCAGCAACTAATCAATGGATCAATCATTCAGTCAGTGCATCCATCAATCAATCAATGAATTAATCAAACAATCAGTTAAGCAGTCAATCAATGAATCATCAATTTACCAAATATTTGTAAAACAAGTATCAATAAACAATTCGATTTTTCAAAATTATCTTTACCCCCGCGTTTTTGTGCATAATTTACAGTCTGTACACAGTTTACATCGAAATGACTACAAAAATATAATGGAACAAGCGTTATTATACATATACAGCATTGTATAATTACTAATGTAATACAGTAATATAGTACTGGTGATGACTTATTTTCGCCAGCCTATTCACCCATGATTTTTTTGCGTCTGTTGATGGCATGAAAAACAAATCTGGACACATTGTATCTATGATAAGAATTTTCTGCTTTGAGCAGTAGATAAAGTGGCATTCTAGCTGAATCTTTGAGGAATTTTACTCTAATATCTGTATAAGTGGGACAGTCATATATAAGGTGATATTCATTTTCGATATGAGTTTTGCAAAAAGGGCATGCCCTTTTGTGAATACTCTCACTATAACGATGTGAATTGTTATTCAGCGGTAGTACATCAAATCTTAGTTGTGTGATTGCCACTCTGAGACAGTATGTATCCATGTCAGAAATATATTTTTCTTTTTCAAAAATTGTTTTGAATGATCTATAGCACTCATATCTGTCACCATCTCTAATAATACTAGTGTATTCTTGGATAAACAGATCGACAAGTCTTTGTCGAAATATGTTTAAAAGTAGTTTTACATCCCCAACTCCCTGTTGCAGCCATACAATGTTGAAACCTGTATCACACAGGATTTATCTTACCTCTGATGCCCAACAATCCTTTCCATTTCTATCTAATTCCAGAAGCATTTGGTAAGCTTTATGCGGAAATCTTTCGGCACTCATTTGTAGCAATTTAAACCAATATCTTAAGCATGCGACCACAGAGTTAACGAATAATGGATATCTTCCCAGATCAGCGTACACCATCTTGTTTGGTGTCTTAACAGGCACGCCTAAAAATCTTTTGCACGCCATCATATGTACCTTTTCTATGTGTTCCATTCGTTTTAATCCCCATACTTCTGATGCGTACAACAGAATGGGTTGTACCTTTGCGTCAAATATTTTAAAGAAAGTAACCATTGTCATTTCCTTGAATTTTTGGAGAACCTTATTTAGCTGTATGACAGCTTTCTTCCCCTTAGTTGCTAAATGTGCAGTACCTTTTTTGACACTTACCATTGTCGTGAAATTAAAACCTAAATAGCAATAATTATTCACAACTTCCAACTTATTTTCTTCATATGACCATTTTTCACGTTTTCCGAGGAACCCTCCGTTTCTAAACACCATGACCTTCGTTTTGTCAATATTTACTTTTAATTTCATGTTGTTACAACACGTACTTAAAACGTTCAGCTGATTCTGTAAACCATTTGGTGTAGTTGAGAAAAGTACCACATCATCTGCAAAGAGTAAAACAAATATTTCCAACATCCCAGGTAATAATTGGATGCCATGTTTTCCTTTATCACCCATACAATTTGCTAACTGATTTATAAATATCGAAAACAATGTAGGACTCAAGACACAACCTTGTCTTACTCCAACCGGACATTGAAACATCTCTGAAAATTTATCGTTAACTCGGATACATGACACCAATGACTTGTACATTGCCATTAATGATGCGAGAAATTTCCCTTTAACACCCTCCTTTCTAATACAATGTAGGAGTTTACCATGTCTGACCGAATCGAAAGCCTTTTTAAAGTCAACAAAAGCAACATATAATTTCATCCCTTTCTTGTGCATGCATTTCTGAATGATAGCATGTAGTGTGAATATATGATCAACAGTTGAGTATCTATTACGAAAACCTGCCTGGCTCTCTGAGATCAAATTATTAGCTTCTAACCAGGTGTATAATCTCTTGTTCAGTATTGTTGTGTAACATTTAGATATCATGCTTAATAAAGATATACCTCTATAATTATCTGCATTTTCAGGATCCCCTTTCTTGAAAATGGGGATGATAATGGCTTTGGACCACTCTTTTGGATAAATCCCGAGTCAAAAAATTATTTTGAACAGTTTTGTTAGAAAAGCTATGACATCGTTTCCCCCATTTTTTAACATTTCAGCTGAAACGCTGTCAATTCCGCTTGCTTTACCAGTCTTAAGTTTACCAACTGCTCGTTTAACCTCTTCTTCAGATATATCTCTATTTAGAGTATGCTCCCTTTCCTCAGATAGATCTACCTCAATATCACAATGTTCACCAACATGTTCCCCATAATTTTGAAAAATATTCTTGAAGTGCTCGAACCAGACATTAATATCAATATCATTTGAGACTTTGTCTTTGTTTCCACAACCATACTTCTCAGCAGTTTCCAGAACTGTGATGAATTAGTCATTTCCATGGTTAGCGAATCTGCTTTCTGTTTCCTAAATGCTTGTATCTTTGTCTTTAGTAAACGTCTGTACGTTTTCCTCTCTTCCACATATGAAATTCTATCTTCTTCCTTCCTAGTTTTCCTAAAATAATTTAGTTTACGCCTTGTTTCTTTTTTTGCTTGCTGACAGTCCTTGTCAAACCATTCTGATCTTTTGTTCCAGTAAACTTTATACGTTTTATACATACAGGCACTGGCATCTTTCAGACATTGTACAAAAGTATTCAAACCACTATCCACATCGCAATGTAGAGTATTTGTGGCCAAAGTAAGTCTGTCTTGAATATCACTGCTTTTCAAAGTTTTGTGGAACTCGGCTTCCAGTTCATGTTTTCAAATAAATTTCTCACAAACCTCGTTTTAACCATGACCAGCCTCAACGATATCATTTTTAATTTCAACCATCATAACAACTGGTAGGTGATCAGAATCCATCATGTTCTCAACAACAATTGATTTGATGTGTATAGATGAAAACAAATCAATGGAAGTAATGAAATAGTCTACTGTGCTAGTCCCAGAGGACGCAATATATGTACATCCATCGTCAAAATCCGTTTCACGCAATCCGTTTAAAATCATACATTCAAACATATTACATAACTCAATCAGCTGACAACCAAATTTATTTGTGTTTTTGTCCTGTAAATTCTGGGAAATCTGTTCTCGGTATAAACATTCACATCGAAATCATCGACCTCTCCACTAAAACTGTAATTAGTATTCGCTGTTCTCGCGTTTAGATCCCCATTTACCAATAGAAAAGAATCACCACACAAGTCATATAGATCTAAAATGCATTGCTCCAGCACTTCAATACCATATGCACCTTCCTGGCTATTCCAATAGGACAGAATCACACGAAGGAAGATATGTACAAATCCACAGTATATTTCTGTCTACAGAAAACAGGTCTTTGTGGATTTTTATAGCTAAAGTGTTTTCAGTTTCTATTGGGATTTTCTCAACAAAACGAGAATATGATTTCCTTACCATTGCGATAACACCCCCAGAATATCTCCCTTGATGAGACAGCTTCTTGGCTTTAGACGTGAACACTACAAAGTCACTGAAAAGTGGTGATTCAAAGTCAGTTGCAACAAATGTTTCTGTCAAACATATAAAGTCATAAGTGAGAAGAAAATTGGCAAAATCATTATTTTCTAGTTTTTCCAAAAGGCCATTTACATTATAATTAAGGAAACTAACATGTAATTTATTTGCAGTATTTACACGCAAAGTACATTTTGATTCCGATGGTGGTGTTGTGTTCTGATTCCAAATATAACTGTCGTCGCCTGTGGCAAATCGTACAGGTCTACCTGATATTGTGGCCCGGCCGATATCCTATCTGTTAGTACCTGAGGCCTCGCTCACACTGGGTTTGGTCTTAGAAGATTGGGACCTGCTTCTTGTTTTTGGCAGATCTTTAGCCTGCGTTTTCTTAAACGAATCAGTAATTTTGCTCTGACTGCTAGACCTTGGTGGAGCATGGCCACTGCTCTTACCGTCTATCCGTGTGTGGGAGGCAGCACGTCTAGGTCGCAGAGCATGGGTGACAGAAGGTGTCTGTATGCTCTGGTTTGTGTCTAGATCATCAGAACCTAGAACTAGATTGTCAGCATGCGAGTCTGACAAGCTTTTGGCGTTCGCGTTTTGTGTTATTGTGTGTGTATCATTTAATGCTTGATCTGAGGTGTGTGCCACAACGTTAGTGTCATCAGCTGACTTTGTTCTGACACTGAGCACAGTGACCTCATCGGTACTCACATTCTCAGTATTAATTTTATCCGATTCTTTGGTCGCTTCACATACATCTTCAGCTAGGACCTCACCCATATTTTCCATTTCCGCACCACTGATACAGGTGTCTTTGTCACTGACATCGGCGTGATCGTCACTTTGATCACTAGGCTGGATTTCGTGGACGTCACTGTTTGTGTCATGGCTGACTTCCTCACAAGGGTCATCA
>JAPXFY010000032.1:19761171-19773671 GCA_030674185.1 Monoplex corrugatus
ATACCGTCTTTCCCTGGTGCCTTGCCAGAGGCAAGAGAGTCCAGGGCTTCGCTGTCAAGCTCTTCCAGCTCTGGTAGGCACTCTATGGCATTCAGGGCGTTTTCTGAGACTACAGTTTCCCTTGCATATAGCTCAGTGTAGTGTTCTACCCAACGCTCCATCTGTTGTTCTCTGTCTTGAATCACCTCCCCTGTAGCTGATTTCAAAGGGGCAGTTTTCTTTTGCGTTGGGCCCAATGCCTGCTTGATGCCTTCATACATCGCCTTGATGTTGCCTGTGTCAGCCGCAGTCTGAATCTGGGAGCAGAGCTTAAGCCAATAGTCATTGGCGCGTTGTCTGGCACACTGCTGGACTTTGCTGCGAGCAGCACGGAGAACCTGGAGGTTCTGCTCACTGGGATTGGTTTTGTATGCTGTCAAGGCGTTTCTCTTGGCCTCGATGACTGGTGTCATTTCTTCTGAGTGGGCTTCGAACCAATCAGCTGACTTGCTGGTCTTTTTGCCAAATGTAGACATGGCGGCATTGTAGACAGCATCTCTGAAGTGTTCCCATCGGCCTTGGGCATTTGCAGTGGGTGGGCCAGGGAGAGAATCCTCCAACACACGCGCAAACTCCTCCACTTTTCTTTGATCGCGTGTTTTGCTGGTGTCGATGCGAGGTCGGCCCTCCTTTCTCGTACGGTGCAGTCTCTTCGCGCGGAGCTTCACATTGCTGAACACCAAAGAGTGGTCAGTGTCACAATCGGCGCTCTGGTAGCTGCGAGTGATCTTGATGCTGGAAAGGTTGACACGTCTGGTGAGGATCAGGTCGAGCTGGTGCCAGTGTTTGGATCGCGGGTGTCTCCAGGAGACTCGATGCTGAGGCTTCGTGTTGAAGAAGGTGTTACTGACGCACAACCCATGATGACAACAGAGCTCTAGCAGGCGCTGGCCATTCTCGTTCATTTTCCCAGTGCCGAACTGACCCAAGCAGATGGGCCAGGAGTTATAATCGACACCCACTCTGGCGTTGAAATCGCCGGCGATGAACAGTAGTTCTCTGTCAGGAATTCTCCTTATAGCAGCACTGAGGTCGTCATAAAACTTGTCTTTTGCTTCTGCTGTGGATGCCAAAGTTGGTGCGTAGGCACTGATTAGACTGACTGGTCCTGAGGATGTTTGGAGTCGGAGAGACAGGATTCGCTCTGTTCCTTCTGCTGGTGGGGTTATGGATCCCAATAATCTGTTTCTAACTGCCAATCCCACGCCGTGTTCTCTGACCTCGTCTGATGGTTTGCCCTGCCAGAACAGGGTGAAGTCTCTCTCCCTCACAGATCCTGTTTCTGGGAGCCTGGTTTCTTGAAGGGCGACGATGTCCATCTGCAGTCTGCTCAGTTCTCTGTCGATGACGGCTGTCTTGCGAGCATCATTTACTTCCTGCAGGTCGTCAAAAAAGCCTGGTGTCATTGTCCTCACGTTCCACGTGCCCAATTTCAGGGCGGGAGTTTTCATTTTTCTGTTGCCTTGTGCACAGTTGTCGATCCGCTTGTCGGTTTTCACCCTAAACCCCACGCACCCAGTGAGGCTAACGGACCGTGGCGGGGCAGCACCTTACTGGCTGGGGGCTGCCCAGTGAGATGCGATGACCTCTCCCACCATCGGAAGCAGCCCCTGGCGTCTGACTCTACGCCAATTGAGTATGCAGACTTAAAACCGGTAGACTGCTACTTCCCGTGTTTTGTCGACGCTGCAAAGCGAAGCTGGAGTGACCTCTCCAGAGCGCAAGGCCTGTGTAAGTAAGTGTGGAGGGCAAGCTGTTACCCATGCAGCAGACCCCCCCCCCCCCTCTCCACGTCACTGGAATGGTCCATTGGAAAGGCAAGCGCCGATACACATGGTTCCAGTGCCGTCGCAGGAGTTGCCAGAACGTTGCTGTATACAGCCTCGGACTGCCTTGGGGACTCCGGCTCCGGATTTTTCCTCAGGGTTGACTCCCGAAGCCTTTCCTATGAGTGGGTATGGCCGCAAGGCAGCGGAGGTTTGAAATCAGAGTTTTCCCTCTCTTAGATGAGCTGTCTTCCCAGACTGATGAGCCCCATCTACCCAAAGCACTGATTTTCAGGCGCCAGTAAACTGGCTTCACCCCTTCTCCTATCAGTAGTAGCAGTTCCGCCGGGCTTATATCTAAGCCACACGAGCAGGCTAGGAGCTGGACTTAGTTGTCAGAGGCTGTTGGAGACGCGCGCCGTGAGGGGCATTTTATAGACAATGGGAGCTTGTCCCCATTGCCACCCCTCGGCTATGACAACCTTGGACACCATACATATATATACATATATATATAATCATATGTATACATATATATGTATATATATGGAGAGAGAGAGAGAGATAGAGAGATAGATGTATACACAGATATAGATACAAAATTAATATAGATATAGATATCCCACTACCTCTCTCCCTCTGTCTCTCATTTCTCTCTCAGTGTCTATCTTTTTAAGACCATTCCTAACCTTAACATTTCAATGAATTATAATCTTCACGTTTACTAGGCTCGTTTGAACAAAGGCAGACATTTCTGTTTGTAGCCCGATATGTGAACCTGTTTGTGTGAGTACGTCTGTGTGAGTAAGTCTATGTGAGTAAGTCTGTGTGATACATTTCTACAGGCAGACATTTCATCACCAATTAGTGACCGTCCTCTTAGTCTTGTTTCTGTTATGCTTGCCTTTCATTCTTCTTTCCTTTCGTTTGTACCTCTGTTACTCTTTGGCGATTTATTTCTGTAGCATTACATACTGCATTTCGTTTTTATGTCTCTGCTTTATTTTTCTTTCAAGTTTCCTCTGAAGCGTGTATGCGTGTTGTTTTGCCCACACTGTGCAGGTGGTATGTTGCTGTATGTATTGTCCACACTGTGCAGGTGGTATGTTGCTGTATGTATTGTCCACACTGTGCAGGTGGTATGTTTGCTGTATGTATTGTCCACACTGTGCAGGTGGTATGTTGCTGTATGTATTGTCCACACTGTGCAGGTGGTATGTTGCTGTATGTATTGTCCACACTGTGCAGGTGGTATGTTGCTGTATGTATTGCCCACACTGTGCAGGTGGTATGTTGCTGTATGTATTGCCCACACTGTGCAGGTGGTATGTTGCTGTATGTATTGTCCACACTGTGCAGGTGGTACGCTGCTGTATGTATTGTCCACACTGTGCAGGTGGTATGTTGCTGTATGTATTGCCCAAACTGTGCAGGTGGTATGTTGCTGTATGTATTGCCCACACTGTGCAGGTGGTATGTTGCTGTATGTATTGTCCACACTGTGTAGGTGGTATGTTGCTGTATGTATTGCCCACATTGTGCAGGTGGTATGTTGCTGTATGTATTGTCCACACTATGCAGGTGGTATGTTGCTGTATGTATTGTCCACACTGTGCAGGTGGTATGTTGCTGTATGTATTGTCCACACTGTGCAGGTGGTATGTTGCTGTATGTATTGTCCACACTGTGCAGGTGGTATGTTGCTGTATGTATTGTCCACACTGTGCAGGTGGTATGTTGCTGTATGTATTGTCCACACTGTGCAGGTGGTATGTTGCTGTATGTATTGTCCACACTGTGCAGGTGTGTAATGTATGCTGTTTTTTGTGTAGTATTGTCCACACTGTGCAGGTGGTATGTTGCTGTATGTATTGTCCACACTGTGCAGGTGGTATGTTGCTGTATGTATTGTCCCACACTGTGCAGGTGGTATGTTGCTGTATGTATTGTCCACACTGTGCAGGTGGTATGTTGCTGTATGTATTGTCCACACTGTGCAGGTGGTATGTTTCTGTATGTATTGTCCACACTGTGCAGGTGGTATGTTGCTGTATGTATTGTCCCACTGTGCAGGTGGTATGTTCTGTATGTATTGTCCACACTGTGCAGGTGGTATGTTGCTGTATGTATTGTCCACACTGTGCAGGTGGTATGTTGCTGTATGTATTGTCCACACTGTGCAGGTGGTATGTTGCTGTATGTATTGTCCACACTGTGCAGGTGGTATGTTGCTGTATTTGCCACACTGTGCAGGTGGTATGTTGCTGTATGTTTGTCCACACTGTGCAGGTGGTATGTTGCTGTATGTATTTCACACTGTGCAGGTGGTATGTTGCTGTTGTTTGTCACACTGTGCAGGTGGTAGTTGCTGTATGTATTGCCACACTGGCAGGTGGTATGTTGCTGTATGTATTGCCACACTGTGCAGGTGTAGTTGCGTATGATTGTCCACACTCAGGTGGATGTTGCTTATGTATTGCCACACGTGCAGGTGTATGCTGTATGTATTGTCCACATGTCGGTGTATGTGCTGTATGTATTGCCCACATGTGCAGGTATGTTGTTGTATGTATTGTCCACACGTGCAGGTGGTATGTTGCTGTAGTATGTCCACACTGTGCAGTGGTAATTGCTGTATGTATTGTCCACACGTGCAGGTGTATTTGCTGTATGTATTGTCCACACTGTGCAGGGGTAGTTGCTGTTGTATGTCACACTGCAGGTGGTAGTTGCTGTATGTATGTCCACACTGCAGGTGGTATGTTGCTGTATGTATTGTCCACACTGTGCAGGTGTATGTTGCTGTATGTATTGTCCACACTGTGAGTGGTATGTTGCGTAGTATGTCAATGTGCAGTGGTATGTGCTGTATGTATTGTCCACACTGTGCAGGGGTATGTTGCTTATGTATTCCACACTGTGCAGGTGGATGTTGCTGTATGTATGTCCACACTGTGCAGGTATTCTGTTGATGTCCACACTGCAGTGGATGTTGCTGTATGTATTGTCCACACTGTGCAGGTGGTATGTTGCTGTTTATGTCCACACTGTGCAGGTGGTATGTTGCGTATGTATTGCCACATGTGAGGGGATGTTGTGTATGTATTGTCCACACGTGCAGGTGTATGTTGCGTATGTTTGTCCACACTGTGCAGGTGGATTTGCTGTATGTATTGTCCACACGTGCAGTGTATGTTGCTGTATGTATTGCCACACTGGCAGTGGATGTTGCTGTATGTTTGTCACACTGTGCAGGTGTATTTGCTGTATGTATTGTCCACACTGTGCAGTGTATGTTGCTGTATGTATTGCCACACTGTGCAGGGGTATTTGCTGTAGTATTGTCCACACGTGCAGGTGGGTGTTGCTGTATGTTGTCCACACTGTGCAGGTGATGGTCCCTGTGTTTATGTCCACACTGTGCAGGTGGATGTTGCTGTATGTTTGCCACACTGTCAGGTGGTATGTTGCGTATGTATTGTCCAACTGTGCAGGTGGTATGTTGCTGTATGTTGCCACACTGTGCAGGTGGTATTTGCTGTATGTATTGTCCACACTGTGCAGGTGGTATTTATGTTGTCCACACTGTGCAGGTGGTATGTTGCTGTATGTATGTCCACACTGTGCAGGTGGTATGTTGGTCCACACTGTGCAGGTGGTAGTTGCTGTATGTATTGTCCACACTGTCAGGTGGTATGTTGTCCACACTGTGCAGGTGGTATGTTGCTGTATGTATTGTCCACACGTCAGGTGTTTGTTCCACACTGTGCAGGTGTATATTGCTGTATGTATTGCCACACTGTGCAGGTGTATGTTGCTGTATGTATTGCCACACTGTGCAGGTGTATTGCTGTATGTATGCCACACTGTGCAGGTGGTATGTTGCTGATTATTTCCACACTGTGCAGGTGGTATGTTGCTGTATGTATTGCCACACTGTGCAGGTGGTATGTTGCTGTATGTATTGTCCACACTGTGCGTGAAATGTTGCGTGGTATTGCTGAGTATTTGTCCACACTGTGCAGGTGGTATTTGCTGTATTATTGCCACACTGTGCAGGTGGTATGTTGCTGTATGTATTGTCCACACTGTGCAGGTGGTATATGCTGTATGTTTGCCACACTGTGCAGGTGGTATGTTGCTGTATGTATTGTCCACACGCTGTGCAGGTGGTATTTGCTGTATGTATTGCCCACACTGTGCAGGTGGTATGTGCTGTATGTATTGTCACACTGTGCAGGTGGTATGTTGCTGTATGTATTGCCCACACTGTGCAGGTGGTATTTGCTGTATGTATTGTCCACACTGTGCAGTGGTATGTTGCTGTATGTATTGCCACACTGTGCAGGTGGTATGTTGCTGTATGTATTGTCCACACACTGTGCAGGTGGTATGTTGCTGTATGTATTGCCACACTGTGCAGGTGGTATTTGCTGTATGTATTGTAAACACTGTGCAGGTGGTATGTTGCTGTATGTATTGTAAACACTGTGCAGGTGGTATGTTGCTGTATGTGTTGTAAACACTGTGCAGGTGGTATGTTGCTGTATGTATTGTAAACACTGTGCAGGTGGTATGTTGCTGTATGTATTGTCCACTTGTGCAGGTGGTATGTTGCTGTATGTATTGTCCACATGGCAGGTGGTATGTTGCTGTATGTATTGCCCACACTGTGCAGGTGGTATGTTGCTGTATGTATTGCCCACACTGTGCAGGTGGTATGTTGCTGTATGTATTGTCCACACTGTGCAGGTGGTATGTTGCTGTATGTATTGTCCCACACTGTGCAGGTGGTATGTTGCTGTATGTATTGCCCACATTGTGCAGGTGGTATGTTGCTGTATGTATTGCCCACATTGTGCAGGTGGTATGTTGCTGTATGTATTGCCCACACTGTGCAGGTGGTATGTTGCTGTATGTATTGCCCACACTGTGCAGGTGGTATGTTGCTGTATGTATTGCCCACACTGTGCAGGTGGTATGTTGCTGTATGTATTGTCCACACTGTGCAGGTGGTATGTTGCTGTATGTATTGTCCACACTGTGCAGGTGGTATTTTGCTGTATTGCCCACACTGTGCAGGTGGTATGTTGCTGTATTGTCCACACTGTGCAGGTGGTATGTTGCTGTATGTATTGTCCACACTGTGCAGGTGGTATATTGCTGTATGTATTGTCCACATGTGCAGGTGGTATATTGCTGTATGTATTGTCCACACTGTGCAGGTGGTATATTGCTGTATGTATTGTCCACACTGTGCAGGTGGTATTTGCTGTATGTATTGTCCCACACTGTGCAGGTGGTATGTTGCTGTATGTATTGCCCACACTGTGCAGGTGGTATGTTGCTGTATGTATTGCCACACTGTGCAGGTGGTATGTTGCTGTATGTATTGCCCACACTGTGCAGGTGGTATGTTGCTGTATGTATTGCCCACACTGTGCAGGTGGTATATTGCTGTTGATGTATTGCCCACACTGTGCAGGTGGTATATTGCTGTATGTATTGTCCACACTGTGCCCACACTGTGCAGGTGGTATATTGCTGTATGTATTGCCCACACTGTGCCCACACTGTGCAGGTGGTATATTGCTGTATGTATTGTCCACACTGTGCCCACACTGTGCAGGTGGTATATTGCTGTATGTATTGTCCACACTGTGCCCACACTGTGCAGGTGGTATATTGCTGTATGTATTGTCCACACTGTGCAGGTGGTATGTTGCTGTATGTATTGTCCACACTGTGCAGGTGGTATGTTGCTGTATGTATTGCCCACACTGTGCAGGTGGTATGTTGCTGTATGTATTGCCCACACTGTGCAGGTGGTATGTTGCTGTATGTATTGCCCACACTGTGCAGGTGGTATGTTGCTGTATGTGTTGCCACACTGTGCAGGTGGTATGTTGCTGTATGTATTGCCCACACTGTGCAGGTGGTATGTTGCTGTATGTATTGTCCACACTGTGCAGGTGGTATGTTGCTGTTTGTCCCACACTGTGCAGGTGGTATGTTGCTGTATGTGTTGTAAACACTGTGCCCACACTGTGCAGGTGGTATGTTGCTGTATGTATTGCCCACATGTGCAGGTGGTATGTTGCTGCACAGTCTGCATACTCCGTCTTTGCTGGGCGTGCATGCTGGCTGTTTTGATGTTTCCATAAGTCATCAGACACTTACATGACGTGCATGCCGTGCATATTTTGTGTTCTGCATGCGTATGGACATGAAGGGGGTTTGGATACTGGCTGTTAGATTGGCACGTGTGTATATTTGTGAACTAAGCAAGGACTAGCTTTACGACTGGTCCAGTGAAACCTAATGTTGCTATCTTTGAATAATAGTGTTTTCATGTTATCGAGTTTCTGTCTCTCTCTTGTACCAATCTCTGTCTCTGTCTCTCTCTGTCTCTGTCTGTCTGTCTGTCTGTCTCTTCTCTCTCTCTCTCTCTTCTCTCCCTCTCTCTCTGCTACTTTCTGTCTCTCTGTCTGCCTGTTTTTCTCTCTCTTCTCTCTGTTCTTTCTTTCTTTCTCTCTCTCTTTTCTCTCTCCCCCTCTCTCTGCTTCTCTTTCTGTCTCTGTCTGCCTCTCTCTTCTCTCTCTTCTTCTCTCTCTCTCCTCTCTCTCTCTCTCTCTCTCTCTCTCTCCTCTCTCTCTCTCTCTCTCTCTCTCTCTCCCTCTCGTTGATGTTGATGCTGAGTTTTATTCACGTAAGGTTAATCACAACGAAGAATCAATTAGGACCAGCATTATGTGCCGTGTCCACCACGAAATCCCATAATCGCCTGGCTTCTGTCTGAAATCGATGATGCAGAAAATGTCTTTTTACAGCCTGGGTAATGGAATCAAAGCTACCACGCTGTGTACGTGCAGAATATGTGTGCGCACGTACACACACACACACACACACACACACACACACACACACACACACACGCACTTACACATACACATACACGTGTACGCACACAAACACACGTCCCCCCACCTGTCCTACACACACAGATACACGCCCATACAACAAAGAAATTCAGCACAAGGTAACAGTACGAAGAAAGAAAACAGCCGAAAGCCCGGAACAGAACCAGGCAGAATACAAAAAGGAAACAAAAGGCACATGACATAGGTATCGAATTTGTGTAATCAACACAACGAGCAGACTGAACAAACTCCATAGTGTGAAGCCATCAACACGATCTTGCTCGACTAGTGCCGTGAGGCGCCTTTTGAATATAATATATACATGTATATATCTGTATATGTGCTCTCAACGGGGAGACCAACAAGTTTCACACGCTAAATCCACTGTGACAGAAAAAGAATGAATATGAATATCAATATCAATATGAATGCATCTGAAATGAATATAAACACGAATGAATTAATGAATGAATGAATTAGTCAATCTATCTATCTATCTATCTATCTAGCTAGCTAGCTAGCTAGCTATGTGTCCGTCTGTCTGTCTATCTATCTATGTGCCTGTCTGTCTGTCTATCTATCTATCCGTCTGTCTGTCTATCTCTATCTACCTACCTACCTACCTTCCTACCTACCTACCTATCTACCTACCTACCTACCTACCTACCTACCTACCTACCTACCTACCTACCTTCCTACCTACCTACCTACCTACCTTCCTACCTATCTACTACCTACCTACCTATCTACTACCTACCTACCTACCTACCTACCTATCTACCTTCCTATCTACCTACCTACCTATCTACCTACCTACCTATCTATCTACCTACCTACCTACCTATCTTCCTACCTACCTACCTATCTACCTACCTACCTACCTACCTATCTACCTACCTACCTACCTATCTACCTACCTATCTATCTACCTACCTACCTATCTACCTATCTACCTATCTACCTACCTACCTATCTACCTACCTACCTATCTACCTACCTACCTATCTACCTACCTACCTACCTATCTACATACTACCTATCTATCTACCTACCTACCTACCTACCTACCTTCCTACCTACCTACCTACCTATCTACTACCTACCTACCTACCTTCCTACCTACCTACCTACCTACCTATCTATCTACCTACCTATCTACCTACCTACCTACCTACCTACCTACCTTCCTACCTACCTACCTACCTTCCTACCTACCTTCCTACCTACCTATCTACCTACCTATCTACCTACCTACCTACCTACCTTCCTACCTACCTATCTACCTACCTACCTACCTTCCTACCTGCCTACCTACCTACCTACCTACCTACCTTCCAACCTACCTATCTACCTACCTACCGACCTAATATGCTCTCTATAATTTTCCATTGCTTTTATTCTTTCTCCCCATTTTAGCCGTGTGCGTGTGCGTGTGTGTGTGTGTGTGTGTGTGTGCGTGTGTGTGTGTGCGTGCGTGCGTGTGTGTTTGTTTTAGCGCTTAGATTTGATTTTATCAAGATTTTGCGATATACAAAAAAAATATTGTATATTGTACCTACCTACCTTCCTACCTACTATCTACCTACCTACCTACCTATCTACCTACCCACCTACTTTCCTACCTCCTATCTACCTACCTACCTACCTACTACCTACCTTCTACCTACTTACCTACCTATCTACCTACCTACCTACCTACCTATCTACTACCTACCTACCTACTTACCTTCCTACCTACCTACCTACCTTCCTTACCTACCTACCTACCTACCTACCTATCTACCTACCTATCTACCTACCTACCTACCTACCTATCTACCTACCTACCTACTTACCTTCCTACCTACCTACCTTCCTACCTATCTACCTACCTATCTACCTACCTATCTACCTACCTACCTACCTTCCTACCTACCTATCTACCTACCTACATACATACATACATACATACATACATACATACATACATACATACATACATACACACATATGTATATATGAATGTAGACATGTGTGTGCGCGTGTGTGTGGCGTGTGTGTATGTGAGTGTGTGTGTGTGTGTGTGTGTGTGGTGTATGTGTGTGTGTGTATGTGTATGTGTGTCCGCGCGCATGTGTATGCGTGCGCATGTATGTGTGCGCAGATGTGTGTGTGTGCTTGTGTGTGCAGACTATATATTTTTTCGTTCCATTTCTGCTCCACTACACTATCCGTAGTATCCAGGACAGTTGTGTTCATATTGTCATGATGATGCATGACGATGGGGATATAATAATCATGATGGTATGCAGTTCTGTACTCTACACTTTCTTTCATATCATATCCTGAAGTATTACCAGGCCCGGCACGGGTTAGGAAATCTGAGCAACATCCTCAGTGACATCGTTCAAGGGAATGAGACAAGATTGTGCGGTCCCAGTTGTCTCAATAAGCCCATCGCACGCTCAGCTCTGGGTAGAAGTCGGTTGGGGCCGAAAAATCCCACAACATTTTTAATAGAAATGATGGGATTCGAACCTTAGAAAATCCCACAATGTTTTGAACAGGATTGATGAGGTTTGAACCTACAACCTTCCAGCTGTTAGTCCCTGCGCTAACCACTACATCGTGGTTCATAATTCTGTGCTGTGGTTGGCTCTCTTGATAGAGCCGTGGACTCTGGATCTGATATCTTGACTTCAATCCCAGCCTGCAACATTACAAACTGGCCCGGTCATTGCTACTTTATGTTTCATCATTGTGTTGGGTCAGCTTAGTGTGTTGTAGTCCTTACGTCCACCTCCTCATTTCAAGACCTTGCCAGCACATATGATTTTGCACAGACTCAGATGAGTGCTGGCAGATTTGGATGGAGCACATATGGAGACAACTGAAATGTGGTTTCTAAGAAGAATGTTGAGTGTTCCATGGACAGCAAAGAAAACAAACGAGACAGTCTTGATGGAGGCAGACACAAGAAGATCATTAATAAAGAAGATTAGGAAAAGACAGGCAACATTTACAGGACATATGAGGAAAGGGGAATTAGAACGTCTGGTCACAACAGGAAAGCTGGAGGGAAAGAGAACACCAGGTAGACCCAAGGATAAAATATCGGACGGACTTGTAGGGTGGCTGAGGACAGAGAGGGCGGGAGATGTACTTGCAGCAACAGGGATAGATGCATATGGAGGGCCATGGTCGCAAACGCCATGCGGCAGGGCACATGATGATGATGATGACATGGAATTGTCCATGAGCGATGAATCCCTCATGAACAAACCCCAAACTCTAGAATTCTCGAACAAACAAGTCTCTGCACAGGTTTTCGACATCTGCCAGGAATCTCTTGGATCTGTATCACATGGTAATGGTTGTGTGGAGCGTATAAAAATATTCTAGAAGCTGTGATGTTGCTTTGAGCAAAATCAAAAATTAAAAGCAATCAGGATACCTAAGCCATTCTAACAATCTCACTTTTCACACACAAATTATCACAGAAAATCCAGATATTGATCAAGGTCACTGTGAACTTCAGTTTAAACAAAACTGGACTACATCGAGGATATGGTAGACTAATACTAGTATAACAGCAGAACAGGGATTTTAAATGTTGTCAGAAGTGCGTGACAAAGTGTTTCTCTGTACAGCGTCCTTGAAAAGTGATGATTTTAGACACTGTATTTTTGCATTCACGTGACCTTGACCTGGTGCCTTTGTTTCAACTTGACATTTTCGTCACCCTACATATCTATTTGTTTGTTTGTTTGTTTGTTTGTTTGTTTGTTTGTTTGTT
>JAPXFY010000032.1:19783671-19788671 GCA_030674185.1 Monoplex corrugatus
GGGAGTTTTGGGGTGGGGGGTGGGGGTTTGCTTCCTGTTGCCAACTTGCGTGTCGTGTGCAAAAGGAAATGTGAACTGAGGTCCCTGGTCATGCGTCACTGGTTACTGATTCGTTTGTTTGATATCACGACCTTTGTTCTGAAGGATGCATACTTGTGTGTGTGTGTGTGTGTGTGTGTGTGTGTGTGTGGTGTGTGTGTGTGTGTGTGTGTGTGTGTGTGTCCATTTTTAACGCTAGTTATTGGGAAAATCACCACCTGTGAAATGAGTTTTTTGAGAAGAGCTGTCAACACATGACCACACGTGACGTGACGAGAAACATGAAGATTAGAGAAATAGTGGGAACAACACCAGTCCACCATCATATTCATCGACAGAGGATGAAACGTTTTGTTCATCTGATCAGAATGCATCCTCTCCAGCTACAGGGATTTAAAGTGAGAACCAGACCTGAATCAATGGCATGAAAGAGGCCATGACATCACAGAGCATTTCTCCACTTCAGGCCTTCCATCTCGCCCCTCACATCAAGTCTTTTTTTTATCCCATACACCGATGATGGTGTGGGGGATGTCCAGAACATAAGGAACACATTGGCATAAATCAACTGGAACAGAGAGATTGTGAAAGCTGCAAACACAAAGCAATAGGCGTTATGCAATACTTCTTGTACCAGCCAGAACAGCTTTAATGTTACTGCTCATTATCATCATGTGCCCTGCCGCATGGCGTTGGCGATCATGGCCCTCCATATGTCTCTTGTTGCCGTAAGCACATCTTCCACCCTCTCTGTCTTCAGCCACCCTGCAAGTCCGTCCAATATTTCCTCCCTGGGTCTCCCTGGTGTTCTCTTTTCCTCCAGCTTTCCTGTTGTGACCAGGTGCTCCAATTCCCCTATCCTCATAAAATGGCCTATAAATGTTTCTCGTCTTTTCCTTATCTTCCTTATCATTGGTCTTCTTGTGTCTGCCTCCATCAAACTGTCTCGTTTGTTTTCTTTGCTGTCCATGGAACTCTCAACATTCTTCTTAGAAACCACATCTCGGTTGCCTCAATCTTGTTCTGGCTTTGCGTGTTGACTGTCCACGCCTCACAACCGTATAACATTATTGGTTCTATGTAACATTCAAGAACTCTCTTCCTGATGTTAACTGAAAAGCATTTGTTGGTAAGAATGCTTTTCATCTTCTTGAATGCAATTTTGGCTTGGCCGATTCTGCTGGTTATTTCTGATGTACATCTGCCGTCTGGTGAGATGATCGTTCCCAGGTATTTAAACTTATCAACCTGTCTCAAGGTTGTGCCGTTTGCTGTTAGTTTGCATGAGGGGATTTCATGGTTTTTACTGATGACCATTACTACCGTCTTCTTGCTATTTAGCTCCAATCCTTTATTTTTGGTTTCAGTTTCTAGTATATTCACAAGGTTTTGTAGGTCCCTTTCATTTTCTGGTTTTTTTTCTTAAAGCCCAGCCGACTGCGTAGAGCCATATCAGGGCTATAACCGTTTTAAAACATACATAATATTTCAAAAGAAAAAACGGAAAAGAAAATTAAGTACACATATCAATGCATATGCGCTTATAATCTAAGGAGATGCCCTATGCGTTGGTCACTCCATCCAATTTATCGCACAGAGGATTTAAAAACACACCTGAATATAAATTTCAACGTAACTAACGATATTGAAACATATATAACAACGGGCCTAAATTACCTAAAATTGCTTCCGCATATCTCATTTCCGTAGAGCCAAATATGCATTTAATACACGTGTACAGTTCTCAGCCATAAGAGATAGTACGTAAGACTATCGAACATATACAGGTGAATGGACCAGAAAGGCAGAAAACGATAGGAAGAAATGACAGAAAGCAAAGGAGGAAAAAATAAACAGAGTGACAGAAAAGATTAAAAAAAATTCTAGCACAGAATTTCCAGAAGGTCGGGGGGGGGGGGGGGTACTATTTATACTGAAAGAGCCCTCGACATCCCCCACGGGAGAAACAGCTTTAATCTTAGGCGCCTGTGTTTGTGTTGTCACAGCAAAGATGGCGTAGGTGGACATTATTGAGAAGTATACAATATATGTACAAAATCCTATAATTACCAATCAATAAATACATTACCTAATGTAAAATCATGGTGATCAGTAAAAAACATGAAATCCCCTCATGCAAAATAATAACAAATGGCACAACCTTGACACAGGTTAATAAGTTCAAATACCTGGGAACGGTCATTTCATCAGACGGCAGAAGCACATCGGAAATAGCTGGCAGAATCGGCCAAGCCAAAACAGCATTCAAGAAGATGACAAGCATTCTTACCAACAAATGCCTATCAATTAACATCAGAAAGAGAGTCCTTGAATGTTATATAGAACCAATACTGTTGTACGGATGCGAGGCGTGGACAGTCAGCAAGCAAAGCCAGAGCAGGATTGAGGCAGCCGAGATGTGGTTTCTCAGAAGAATGTTGAGAGTTCCATGGACAGCAAAGAAAACAAACGAGACAGTCTTGATGGAGGCAGACACAGATAGATCACTCATAAGGAAGATTAGGAAAAGACAAGCAACATTTGTAGGCCATTTTATGAGGAAGGGGGATTTGGAGCACCTGGTCACAACGGGAAAGCTGGAGAGAAAGTGAGCACCAGGTAGACCCAGGGAGAGAATGCTGGACGGACTTGCAGAGTGGCTGGGGATGAAGAGGGTGGGGGAGATGCTGGGGGCAACGAGAGATAGAGATGGTTGGAAGTCCATGGTCGCCAACGCCATGCGGCAGGGCACCTGATGATGATGATGAATGTAAAATCAACCCTCGCTTAAAGTATTTCGATAACTGATTTGGTAACCTGGGCATACCGGAGAATGAAATAGAAAACAGAAAATGGCCACTATTTAATCCGTGAGCCCTTATCTCAAATCCATTTTTCATCCCAATCTGTTTCTTCAACCTCATCAATTTCACATCTGTCAATCCTGTCACAGGTTAACGTGATGGCCAATCAGCAGCCAGAACTCGTCAACTGCACGCGCGTCTATCGTTCGGGATTCTGCTTCCTACTGCTTGCTTACGTGCCGTGTGCTGCAGAAAGAAACGAAACTAGGTCAGACCAAACTTGCTGATGCGGCGTATTGATTTTATTCCATTGATTTGAGAAAACAGTTTGCTGTCCATCTCTCCACGTGTGCATGCTGTATGTTTTTTGGTGTGTTTGTTCAATTGTTGTAACTACAGAGAAACAGGGTTGATCGTAATACTGTAAGCTTTGTGTGTTTGTTTAATTTCTGCAATCACAGAGGGGTATTGCTGGTTGCAACATTAAAAGTTTGATGTGTTTGCCTACTGATTGCAATCATACAGGGTGAGTATTGCTGATTGTAAAATTAAGAGCATGGCATGGAATGATATTGTGGGTTATATATCTAATGCCTTCTTTTTTCTTGGAAATGACAAGGTTTTTTTGTTGTTGTTTTTTGTGAGCGTGCGTGTGTGTGTATGTAACTGACACCTTCTGTTCTTTCTCTCTTTTTCTGCCACTGTTATTCCCGCCATAGTGACTGTTTAAATGCCCATTTTACAGATGTCTCTCATTGTCTCAGAGATCAGCTTAGTAGTGGATGGGGACATCTAGGAACTACATTAACACTGATGTTATTTTCTTGTATTTGTCATATCATATCATATCATATCATATCATATCATATCATATATCATATCATATATCATATCATATACCATATCATATCATATCATATCATATCATATCATATCATATCATTATCATATATCATATCATATCATATATCATATATCATATCATATATCATATATATCATATCATATCATATCATATCATATCATATATCATATATATCATATATCACATCACATCACATCACATCACATCACATCACATCACATCACATCACACCACACCACACCACACCACACCACACCGTATCATATCATATCATATCATATCATATCATATCATATCATATCATATTATATCATATCATATCATATCATATCATTCTTATCATATCATATCATATCATATCATATCATATATCATACATCATATCGTATCGTATCGTATCACATCACATCACATCACATCACATCACATACCACATCACATCACATCACATCATATGTTATACGATGTTGCATCATGTCACATCATGTCATTTGGTGTCGTACTGTATTGTAGTGTCTTTTGTTGAAAAATGTGCAGAAGTCCCGTCACACTCACACCCACAAGTTAAGAAGAGCAACAACATCAACAGCAGCAACAACATCAACAACATCAACAACATCACCAGCAGCAGCAACAACAACAACAAACAACAGACAAACGAGGAAAGAAAACAATCACAAAGCAAATAGAAAAGAGAAAGAAAGATAGCAAACAAAAAATCCTGACACAAAACACGCAAACCATAAAAACAAAGAAAAAGAACAATACAAGAAACAGTACGAAACAAAAAATCCCACAAATCCCATATTGTATCTTCTTATCTCATCATACCACTTTCCTATAAACAAAAGATATGGGCACGTGATGGGTATTTACACCACGTGGCCTTATCTTACACCCACACATCATCCGTCCACCAGTGTTCAACCTCCTCACTTTCATATTCTTCATTCTTCCTGCTGGCCACTTTGACAGTCTATCAGCAACCACAAGATGTCACGTGTGTGTGTGTGTGTGTGTGTGTGTGTGTGTGTGTGTGTGTGTGTGTGTGTGTGTGTGTGTGTGTGTTGTGTTGTGTATATCTGTGCGTGTGTGTGTGTGTGTTGTGTATATCTGTGCGTGCGTGTGTGTGTGTGTTGTGCTGTGTACATCTGTGCGTGTGTGTGTGTGTTGTGTTGTGTATATCTGTGCGTGCGTGTATGTGTGTGTTGTGTATATCTGTGCGTGTGTGTGTGCTGTGTATATCTGTGCGTGTGTGTGTGTGTTGTGTGGTTATCTCTGCGTGTGTGTGT
>JAPXFY010000032.1:19793671-19801171 GCA_030674185.1 Monoplex corrugatus
CCTACATACCACCCAGCACCATCAATACACTGACAGACAGTTTTAGATGAGTTTTGTGCCTACACACCACCCAGCACCATCAATACACTGACAGACAGTTTTACATGAGTTTTGTGCCTACATACCACCCAGCACCATCAATACACTGACAGACAGTTTTACATGAGTTTTGCGGCTGTCATGAGTTTTCCAACACTGTCAAAGGCAGTTTATTAACTGTAGGTGACATCAACATCCACTTTGATCAGCCCACACATCCTGCCACAGCTAAAACTCTTGAACTGTTGCACTGTCAGTACTCCAACACATCGCAGCAGCTACATCCTTGACTGTGTGATTTAACAGACCAATGATTCAACAACCACCCGGTCAATGACTGTAGTTACCCACCTGTCTAGTTCTACACCAGTGGTTTCTCCATAGTTTGTGGAGAAGAGGAATATCGCCATCATCGATAGAAACACATTTAAAGAAACCTACAATCTTCAATCAGCATAACAAGCTGACCCACTCCTCGCCAGCTGCATTAGTGCTTACAAACCACACCAGACTCTCACGCTTCAACTAAACGCCCCAAAAGTATCCAGTCGCCCCTCCCCCTCGGCCTTGGGACAGTGCTGTTGCAGATCAACTTCAGGAGACAAAGTGTGAACGAAGCAGGTAGAACGACACTGGTTGTCCCCCAAACTCACCATTCATAAACACATCTGAAACGTTGTTAAGCACTGAGTGACAAAATAGTACACACAGCTAAAACAGTATTTTACTCTTCTGAGATTCTCCTTGTTCCACCTCCAAATAGTTGTATGAGTGACAAGAAATCTCCAGTAAAATCAAAAGTGGTTTCTCTCCCAACTGTCTCCCACAACTAGTTTCTCTTCCAACTGTCTCCCACAACTCGTTTCTCTTCCAACTGTCTCCCACAACTCGTTTCTCTTCCAACTGTCTCCCACAACTAGTTTCTCTTCCAACTGTCTCCCACAACTAGTTTCTCTTCCAACTGTCTCCCAACTGAACAAATTGTAAATGTCTATCTCAAGCTTAAGATCAACACCATCTGTGTACTTACTTATATGTATGCCTGTCTTTGTCTCTCATGGTTTGGTGAAACACTCATGGCTGTTGTGAAATGAAGTGCTTACAAGTGGTCATCATCATTTGAACAGCACAAACAGCTATTACGCAACGAAAACAGGGGACGGCATGTGGACACAGAACCTAGGGCCGCAAGACTCCTGTCCCTGTAGCGCCTGTGGAAGAACATGCACATGTATAATTTGGTTTGTATCCCACATGAAGACCCACATCAGGCGATGAAGAACTAGTATACCTATTTATCCATCGGATTGACGAGAGAATCCGTGATCACCATCAGTAGTAGTAGTAGGTGGTGTTTTTGTTGTTGTTGTGTGAGAAAGAAGAGGGAAAATCAAATCGGAAAACAGAAATTTTCATTTCTTTGTTTGAGATGAATATCCGATTTCATCTTTCATATCAATGGGAGGGAAAGAGAACACCAGGTAGACCCAGGGAGAAAGTATTTCTGTTTTCCGATTTGATTTTCCCTCTTCTTTCTCACACAACAACAACAAAAACATCACCTACTACTACTACTGACTTGAATCGTGGCTGGGGACAGAGAGGGTGGAAGATGTGCTTGCAGCGACAAGGATAGATGTATATATTATGGAGGGCCATGATCGCCAACGCCATGTGGCAGTGCACATGATGATAATGATGATGATGATGATCAATGTGTTTTGTCCCCACCAACAAAGAAAAAGAATTCTGAATCAAAGTGAATGCCAGCGTTCAAGCAAACAGGAACTGGAACAAAGCACAAACACACACACAAAAAAAAGAAGAACGCATATTTACTATAACAAAACATTAGAACAACACAGAAAAGCTGATACTTAACCCAAGACAGGCCGACCCGCGGAACGAGGCCTCCGTTTCTGTTTTATTGTATCAAATACGCAATAGGCGTGCTGATTCTATATATGTTTTTTGTTTTTTTTTCTGGTTAACTAGAAGTTTATCAGCATTGCCTGACGGTCTCGTGTTCTATTTATTCCTCCTGTGCTCTTTACTCATTCGGTCAGCGTTTCCCCAGCGTGTGTTGCTGGAAGGGAAGATAGATGGAAAATGCTTGCTTGGGAATGAAGGTATAAAACCGGCCAGAAAGGGGGATTAAAATAAATGGATGTATGAAATGTTTAATCGCAGAGAATAAAGGGAGTGGCTAGAAGGAATACATTGACTGTCAAATTAAGAATCTAAGTGCAAAATGTTTCCTTTAGTTATTCATTTATTCTATTTATCCAGTCATGTTTTTACAGTGTGTTTTTTTATTTGACAAATGACATGTTGGCGGAACAGATAAATCAGCTACAAAAGGAATTCTTTCTTAGTTTTTATTTTAATGTATGGATGATTTGCACAACCTGGATCTTTTCTAATGATGTGATTGTAATTACGTTTTTTGTTTTGTTTTTTAATTTATCTGTATCACTTGTTTAAAATGAATTTTTGAAAATAAAATCTGAAAGAGAGAAACCAACAAACAAAAGAAACCAACAAATAAATAAACAAACATCGAAAAGATCTTTCTCGGGAATAGAAGACAAAGATTCTTTTAGCTAATGTGGACCATCATGATGTGAGGAGGGTGTGTGAGAGAGGAGGGAGAATGAAAGAAAGAAGGAAACAGGAATATTTTAAAAGTGATGACAAAAACAAGATAATTTTCTGGATGATAATCAAGACAATAGTAAATGAATAAAAGGGGGAGAGAAAGAGAGAGAGAGAGAGAGAGAGACAGACAAGACAGACAGACAGACAGGCAGACAGGCAGACAGACAGACAGAGACAGAGACAGACAGAGACACACACACAGACAGAGATACAGACAGACAGAGAGAGACACAGAGAGAGACAGAGAGACAGAAAGACAGAGAGACAGAGACAGACAGAGAGACAGACAGACAGACAGACCGAGACAGAGAGAGTGGCAGAGAAACAGAGAGACAGACAGAGACAGAGAGACAGAGTACGATAAAGACAGCACACACAGTCTAATCATTATCAATTTTCTTTTAATAACCATGTATCCCATCGTTAAATGATTCCCCTATATGTTGCTGTGGCTTAAGAATTAAGAATTTGGCCTCACGATTAGCATGAAGAAGACCAACGTCCTGGGTCAAGATGTCAGCTCGGCTCCCCGCATTTCCATCGGTGACTGCACTCTCGACGTGGTGGAAGACTTCACATATCTTGGTTCCACCATCTCCAGCAGTCTCAGCCTGGACACCGAGCTGAACTCAAGGATCGGCAAGGCATCAGCAGTAATGGCCCGCCTGTCAAAGAGAGTGTGGGAAAACTCCATGCTGACCATCAAGACAAAGACTAAAGTGTACCAAGCTTGCGTGCTGAGCACACTGTTGTATGGGTGCGAGACCTGGACTCTATACTCCCGTCAAGAACGCAGGCTCAACACCTTTCACCTACGCTGCCTCAGGAAGATTCTTGGCATTTCATGGCAGGATCACGTCCCCAACAAGGACGTCCTAGCACGTGCAGAAACTCTCAGCATGTTTGCCCTGCTCACAAAGAGACGCTTGCGCTGGCTTGGCCATGTTACCTGCATGCAAGATGGCAGAATACCTAAAGACATTTTGTATGGTGAGCTTGCTACTGGCTCCGGACCCACGGGAAGGCCCATACTCCGCTACAAAGATGTGTGCAAGCGGGACTTCAAGGAGGGTGGCATTGCACCGGCAGGCTTCGAAGTGGAAGCAGCAGACCGCAGCAGCTGGAAACTTGCCATCAATTCGGCCATCAAGACATTCGAGCAGAGGAGAGAGGAGCAGTGGGAGGTAAGAAGAGCAAGCAGACGTCAGAGAGCAGGATCAGCGCCTTCGGACGACACCGTCTTCGCGTGCAGCAATTGCAACAGGACCTGCCGTTCGAGGATCGGGCTCTACAGCCACAGCCGGCGCTGCAGTTCCACCGCAAAATGACTTCCAAGGCGCAATCTCCATTGTCTCCCGACACAGACGGATGCCAATACTATGTTGCTGTGGCTGATAGCTAAGTGGTTAACACATCCATCGCAAGGGTGATTGGGCTTGAGATAACTCTGAATGCGCAGGTTTGATTACAGATGGAGGTCAGATTAAAAAAAAAAACGACAGCAGAGGGACAACCAGGAGTCATGACCTGGATGCAGCCTGGCTCCCTTCGAGTGTCAGGAGTTAGGGGCCGAAACACTTGCTTGACGGGGATTTCTCTTCTGAGACCTTTTGTTGTACAGCTCTCCCCAGAGTTTGTTACTACTACTGTTACTACTACTGTTACTACTACTACTGATGATGATGATGGTGGTGATGATGATGATGACTACGACGACGATGATAATGATGACGACGACGACGATGATGATGATATAATAATTCTAGTAATAATGATGACAGTAATCATTGTTGTCGTCGTCGTCATCACAGCAGCAGCAGCATCGTCATCATTATCATCATCATCATCATCATCATCATCCTTTCTGCAATTATCATCATCACATCATCATCATCATCATCATCATCATCGTTACTCATTATTATTTCTACTATTGTTATTATTATCATTATTATTATTATTGTTATTGTGATTACATTATTGCTACTACGATATTATTATCATTATTATTATCATCAAACCTCAGCCGACTACCCAGAGCCTTATCAGGGCCCTAACCATCTCAAACAAAACGCACATGTCTAAATACATCGATGAAGGTGGAAAAAGAAAAGAAGTTCTCATGTCATTGTATTCACACAAATGATTTAACAATACATGCCTGGCGTCGGCCATTCCCTCACATTTGTCACCAGGGGATTTAACATACAAACAAACAAACAAACAAACAAACATACAAACATACAAACAAACAAACATACAAACACACAAACAAACAAACAAACAAACAAGCAAGCAAACAAACAAACAAACAAACAAACAAACAAACGGACAAACGGACGAACGGACGAACGAACGAACGAACGAACGAACAACCAAAACAACGAAAGAACAACAACAACAACAACAAAAACCCAAATAAACGAAGAAACAAACAAAACTGATCTACAAATGCATAAGCATAACCAGGTCTACAAGAACACTTAAAAACTGGCGTATAAAACCTTAAACTGCCACTAAGCATTTCACATTTCTGAAGAGCTAAATTTGCAAACCATATACGTACCCAGTTATCAGTCCTAATGGACAGAAAGCATGTAAAGCTTTATGGAAAACAACTGTGGAGAACCTGTAGACAGAAAACGAGAAAGAAAGAGACGACAGAAAGCAAAGTAGCGAGGCAGAAACAAAGGCAGAGACAGAACAGAGGACATTTCTTGCACTTATGTCACAGAAGGTGAAGCTACTATTTAAACTAAAAGAGCCTCCGGCATCCCCACAGAGGAAAGAGAGGAGTGGGGATGGGGGTGGAGGCTGGCATGGGACACTGAGTGACTTTAGCATGGGGCGGTGTAGGCGTGTCAGTGTGACTAATGCCCTCATCTCTTGGATTGAGCCTGCTGTTATTGAACAAGACAGTCGTTAAGGCAGACAGATGAAAATCTCATCTATTCGGGGGGTGATTCACAGCAACAATTACAGCGAGAATATTACCTGTGCTGGTATGAAATTGTGATTGGTGTGTGGTTTATGTCCTATCTGCAATTGTCTTCGTCGTTCTTTGTCTGTCTGTCTGTCTGCTGTCCTGTCTGTCTGTCTGTTTCTTGTCTCTGTGTTGTTCTCTTCTTCTATTCCTCTTATGAACAAAATGATATTGCTGCTGTATGTTGTGGTATTCTCTCTCTTTTTCCCCCCGTGTGAGTGCTTCTCCGTGACTCTCTGTTTTGTTTCTCTGCGTCTCTCTCTCTCTCTCTCTCTCTCTCTCTCTCTCTCTCTCTCTCTCTCTCTCTCTCTCTTGGACATTCTCCTTGTCGCTCCAACCCATTAAATCCCTCCCCCCCCCCCCCCCCATTCTCTCTTTCGTTCTCTGTCTGACTGTTTTTTCCTGTCATCCTCTTTCCATCCAACACTTCCTTCTCCTGTTCCGAAATTCTCTCTTTCTCTGTCTGTCTCTCTTTCCCTGTCTCTCTCTTTCCCTGTCTCTCTCTTTCTCTCTCTCTCTTTCTTTGTCTCTTCCTTTCTCTCTCTCTTTTTCTCTCTCTTTCTCTCTCTCTTTGTCTTTGTCTCTGTCTCTTTCTTTCTCTGAATCTTTCTCTCTCTCTCTTTCTCTCTCTCTCTCTTTCTCTGTCTGTCTCTCTCTCTTTCTCTGTCTATCTATTTCTCGGTCTCTTTCTCTGTCTCTCTCTCTCTTTCTCTCTCTTTCACTCTCTCTCTCTTTCTCTCTCTCTTTCTCTCTTTCTTTTTTTCTCTCTCACTCTCTTTCTCTCTCTCTCTTTTTTTTCTCTGTCTCTCTTGTCTCTCTTTCTCTCTCTCTCTTTGTCTCTCTCTCTCTTTCTCTCTCACACACGGACACACATACATACACGCAGAGACACGCAGACACACAGACACACACAGACACATACACACACAGACATACAGACACAGACATACACACAGACACACACACAGACACACACATACAGACACACAAACACACAGACAGACACACACAGAGACACACACACATACACACACACATACACATACACAGACACACACACACAGAAACACACGCATGCACGCAGACACGCAACGCAACGCAACACAACACACCACAACACAACACAACACACAACACACACACACACACACACACACACACACACACCACACACACACACACACACACACACACACACACACACACACACACACACACACACACACACCACACACACACGCATGCACACACAAACACACACACACACCCTGGTGTCCAGCGAAGAGCAATCCAGGCGACGCCACCCAATTCTCCAGAGACGAAAGGGCGGGTCAGTTGTCTGTCATGTGTCTGTGATGATGGTGCCTAACACAGAGCCGCGGGCCTCAGTAGCTCACTTGGTTGAGCGTCGGATTCACATGTTAATGGTTGTGGGCTCGAATCTCGGTGTGCGCTACATTGAGACTGGCCTTCTCACCGTCCAATCTTAACATCATGATTGTTCTGGTGGTGTCGGTATAGGATTAGATAAGTCCCCCTTCCCCCACTTCTCTGGAATGGTTATCCCTGTCGACTATATCACCTGAGGTGGGTGTCGACGTAAAAACTGAACCAAATCATTCAATCAAAAACACAGACCCTGACCCCCTGGAAAGTAGTCGCTGGTTGTTGCTGAGGTTTGTGTGTCCTGTCCGGGGGCTGTTCTGTTTGAGAGTGACCTGATGGTTGAGGTTATTTCTTCTTTTTATGATGGCGTGACATCAATATCAGAAATAGCCAGCAGAATCGGCCAAGCCAAAACAGCTTTCAAGAAGATGAAA
>JAPXFY010000032.1:19806171-19838671 GCA_030674185.1 Monoplex corrugatus
AATTACATAGACAATCTAATAGTTATATAAACAGACAATCTAATAGTTATATAAACAGACAATCTAATAGTTATATAAACAGACAATCTAATAGTTATATAAACAGACAATCTAATAGTTATATAAACAGACAATCTAATAGTTATATAAACAGACAATCTAATAGTTATATAAACAGACAATCTAACAGTTATATAAACAGACAATCTAATAGTTATATAAACAGACAATCTAATACATAAACAGACAATCTAATAGTTATATAAACAGACAATCTAATAGTTATATAAACAGACAATCTAATAATTACATAAACAGACAATCTAATAGTTATCTAAACAGACAATCTAATACATAAACAGACAATCTAATAGTTATATAAACAGACAATATAATAGTTATATAAACAGACAATCTAATAATTACATAAACAGACAATCTAACAGTTATATAAACAGACAATCTAATAGTTATATAAACAGACAATCTAATACATAAACAGACAATCTAATAGTTATATAAACAGACAATCTAATAGTTATATAAACAGACAATCTAATACATAAACAGACAATCTAATAGTTATATAAACAGACAATCTAATAGTTAAATAAACAGACAATCTAATAATTACATAAACAGACAATCTAATAGTTATATAAACAGACAATCTGATTGTTATATAAACAGACAATCCAATAGTTATTAAGCAGACAATCTTACACAAACAGACAATCTAATAGTTATATAAACAGACAATCTCATAGTGATTAAACAGACAATCTAATAGTTACATAAACAGACAATCTGATAGATACATAAACAGACAACCTAATAGTTACATAAACAGACAACCTAATAGTTACACAAACAGACAATCTGATAGTTACATAAACAGACAATCTAATAATTATAAAAACAGACAATCTAATAATTATATAAACAGACAATCTAATAATTATATAAACAGACAATCTAATAGTTATATAAACAGACAATCTAATATTTACATAAACAGACAATCTAATAATTATAAAAACAGACAATCTCTAATTGTTACAGAAACATAATCTAACCTTGCTCGAATATTGATGACATTGTCAGATCACAATTGGAAGGAAAAGATTTCATGCCAATTATGCCATCTAGGAAACAATATAAAGATGTCTTATCCCTCTAGAGAATTAGCAGTGTGTAGAAGGATTGCTGAACTGATATGAGAAATGATATATCGATATCTCGATGATACGCATAAGACATGCCAACTTTGCAAGAGCGTGAAAGAAAGAAAGAAAAAAGAAAGAAATAAAGAAAGAAACAAACAAACAAAGAGACAGACAGACAGACAGAGACAGAGAGAAGGATGAGGGAGAAACAGAAAGAAAGAGAGAGAAATGAAATGAATGTTAATTTTCTAACTTTATTGATATCAGAACATCGGCCGACTCAAACATCTGCCTTCACTAATCTACTTGCTTTAAAACAAAAGGAGAGAGAGAGAGAGAGTGAGGGAGGCAGGGAGGGAGAGAGGGTGAGAGAGAGAGGGAGAGGGAGAGAGTGATAGAGAGGGAGAGGGAGGGAGGGAAGGAGAGAGAGAGGGAGACAAAGAGAGAGGACGCAGGCAGAAGACTGCACAGTGTAATTAGGAGCCCAGTGTTGTCATTTACATTTTCTATTGAATTTTGTGTCCCAGACAATTCTAACAAGTAAACAATCATTGGCGTCCTCCGTGGATAGAAAGGAAACTCTGTAGACCACTGATGCCTCAATCGAAAAACGGAGAGACAGAAGACAGAGAGAGACAGCGAGTGAGAACAGAGACAGGAACACTAACTGGGAGTAAGGAGAGAGTGAGAATGAGAGAGAGAGGGAGGGAGGGAGGGAGGGAGAGAGAGAGACAGACAGACAGGCAGACAGACAGACAGACAGACAGACAAACAGATAGACACAGTCAGACAGACAGACAGACAGATAGACAGATAGACCGACGGACCGACCGACAGACAGACAGACAGACAGACAGACAGAGACAGAGAGAACCAAGTGTTAAAACAAGTAGGAACCATGATTGCCACAATTGCTATCTATTCTGTCATCAATGTCAGTAGATAGATAACTTTCATAAAAATACAAATCCACACACACACAAATATAATTTTTTTCGAAACATATGTATAGGAGTCTACTATAGAGCACTGGTCATTTTATTCGAAGAGTGAATAAGAAAAAAATATATCATCTTCATGTGCCCTGCCGCGTGGCGTTGGCGTTCATGGCTTTCTATACGAATCTATCTGCAAGTACCTCTCCCACCCTCTCTGTCCTCAGCCACCCTGCAAGTCCGTCCAATATTTTCTTCCTGGGTCCACCTGGTGCTCTCTTTCCCTCCAGCTTTCCTGTTGTGACCAGGTGCTCTATTTGCTCTTTCCTCATAAAACTTTCTCTAAATGTTGCTTGTATTTTCCTTTCTTTTATATTAGTGATCTTCTTGCGTCTGCTTCCTGCAAGACTGTCTCGTTTGTTTTCTTTCCTCAACATTCTTGTTAGAAATCACATCTCATTTGCCTCAATTTTGTTCTGACTTTGCGTGTTGACTGTCCACGCCTCACAACCATACCACAGTATCGGTTCTATATAACACTGAAGAACTCTCTTCCTGATGTTAATTGATAAACATTTGTGGATAAGAACGCTTTTAACTTTCTGGAATATCGTTTTGGTTCGGCTGATTCTGCTGGCTATTTGCCGTCTGGTGAGATGACCGTTCCAAAATAATATTTAAACTTATCAACCTGTCTCAAAGTTGTGCCATTTGCTGTTATTTTGCATGGGGGAATTTCTTGGTTTTTTGTTGTTTTTTTTGTACTGATTACCATGACTTCAGTCTTCTTGCTATTCAGCTCCAGCCCTATATTTTACTTTCTATTTCTATCATATCCACAACAAGGTTTTGTAGGTCCCTTTCATTTTGTGCAATTAGCACAGTGTCATCTGCGTAATGAATGTTGTTTATTTTTCCTCCAACCTTTGTCCCAGGGTATTTATCTAGATTCCTCATGATGGTTTCACTGTAAAGTGAAAACAAATCTGGTGACAGAATACAACCCTGCCTGACCCCTCTTTTGATATTTTGGAAAGAGCTTGTATCATTTACTATTCTCAATGCTGCTGTTTGTTCCCAATACATATTTCTGATTATTCTTAGATCAATTCCACTTGTATTGAACCTTCTAGTTGGTTGATCAATCATTCATGTCTTACCCGATCGAAAGCCTTGGTATAACCAACAAAGCATAAATATAAATCATTATTCAACTCGACTGACCTCTCTATGATAGTTCTTAGGATGTATATGACATAATAGTTCCTTTCCCTTGTACAAATCCACACTGTTCTTCTGTTATCTCTCTTTTGATTCTTTTCCTTGTTCTCGTCATGACTATTCTTACTAGGGTTTTGTTACACGATCATCGAGCTGATTGTATGATGAAGTTCGCATTCTGTAGCCCCTGTTTTCGTTGGAAGTGCAATGAAAATTGATTTTGACATATGTTTGGAGATTTTTTTGGTGTCATAAAATTTGATTTAAGAGGACTGTTACTATTTTCAATACCAAATTCTTCTAAAGCCTCAATCATTTCTATAGTAATATTGTCTGGTTCCGAGATCCTTACGGTTTCATCTTTTTCAATGCTGCTCTAACGTCATCTTTCATTAGGGGTGGTCCTTCAGCGTTCTTTCTATAATGTGTTCTTCGTTTCTGTCATCGTCAAAAAGGTCTTTAATGAACTCTCCCCATCTATTTAACATTTTCTCTTTTTCCATGATAAGCAACCAATTGATGTACATGTCTTTTTCCCGTGAGCAATTTCTTCGATGTTTCTGTACATACCTTGAGGATCTGTTTTGTGTCGGTCTTCTATTTCTTTGTACTTTGTTTTCAGCCAAGCCTCCTTAGCTTCATTGCACCTATTCCTAACAAAAATAAATAAATAAATAAATAAAAACAACGAACAAAAATCAACATACACGTCAACTGTGATACTGTAAAGATATGGTGTATTGTTCTTTTAAATCTCTTTGTGTAATGTAACAGAAGTTCTATCTTGAACCTTGCTGTGTTCAGATAGGACCTTAGATGAGGTGGAAGGTTTTGTAGAGTAAGCTACCAGAATATCATACACTTGATTTAAACGTGTCAATCCTAAGGTACTAGAATTTGACACTGAACAGGATGTCGTAGACCTGCAAGAACATTTGATCGAAGCATCGGTTGAGAGTGAAGGAGAGAGGAAGAGTGAGTGAGACAGAGAACGAGAACCAGAAAAGGCCCAGAACAGAACAAGCTGACAAACGGAATCCATAGAACAAACCAAAAGCCATCCTCCCTGCAGCAATTCAGGTCAAGAAAAGAGAAGTGTAAGGAGTCAGGTGAACTAGGGACAGGTCAGTGTTATCAGCACACACGGGCCACTGGTCACATCTCCACACCGCACAACACTACGTCTTCTTTTTCATCTGTCTTCTCCTAAATTACACTGGGGAGAGAGAGAGAAAGAGACACAGAGAGACAGAGAGAGACAGAGAGACAAACAGAGACAGAGACAGAGGGACAGAGAGTGAGAGAGACAGAGAAAGAGACAGAGAAAGTCAGAATGAAAATAAACATTTAATAGGGTCGAAGCACCATTTTTGAAGGAGTGTGAGGGCAATCATGACAAACATTGTGGAAGCGTTATAAAGTATATGACAAACATCGTGGAAGCGTTATAAAGTATATGACAAACATTGTGGAAGCGTTATAAAGTATATGACAAACATTGTGGAAGCGTTATAAAGTATATGACAAACATTGTGGAAGCGTTATAAAGTATATGACAAACATTGTGGAAGCGTTATAAAGTATATGACAAACATTGTGGAAGCGTTATAAAGTATATGACAAACATTGTGGAAGCGTTATAAAGTATATGACAAACATTGTGGAAGCGTTATAAAGTATATGACAAACATTGTGGAAGCGTTATAAAGTATATGGACAACAACATTGTGGAAGCGTTATAAAGTATATGACAAACATTGTGGAAGCGTTTTAAAGTATATGACAAACATTGTGGAAGCGTTATAAAGTATATGACAAACATTGTGGAAGCGTTATAAAGTATATGATAAACATTGTGGAAGCGTTATAAATAATGAAAACATTGTGGAAGCGTTATATAGTATACATTCATTCTTGGATAAGTTGCACCTTAAACATAATGAAAACATACACGGGTCACTTAGTCATTCTTCAATAATACAACTGAAGCCACAAGGTGATTGTAATAGTCACAAATTTGCGGGAAACCACTTCAAACACACAGACGGATGCACACCACACACACAGCCCACACACACACACACACCACACACACACACACACACACACACACACACACACACACACAACACACACACACACACACACACACACACACACACACACAACTGTGAAAAGACGTTAAATCAAAGAACGAACGAACACACACACACACACACTCATATGTACGCATGTAGACGAGCTATAACACCCGATACGAACATAATATAACATACACGCGCATCCACTGATATACATACACATAGTGTCGTCTGTATCATGGAGAAGGACAGGGAGACAGACAGAGACAGAGACAGGGAGACAGACAGACAGAGAGATTGCGCGTTCGCATGTCTTCGTGTGCATTTGGACGCATGTGCATGTCTGAGATGAGTGTATTTCATCTTGAGAGACCTGAGTGTCTGAATGTATGCATGTACGCTTGTATTGATGTTTCCACACATCTGCATGTGTATCTGGTTGTTGTTATTGTCGTTGTTGTTGTTGTGTTTTGTCTGTCTGTCTTTTTTTGTTTTTTCGTTTTGACAATCGAGAAAGCTAACAGGACAACTGCTTTTTTTAAATATTTTCATGTGTAATTTCGTCAATACTTGTTGATGTTTAGTTTAAAGATATTTTTGTGTGTACATGTGTGTGTGTACGTGTGTGTGTACTGTGGGTGTACGTGTGTGTGTGTGTACGTGGTGTGTGTAGTGTGTGTTACGTGTGTGTGTGTAACGTGTGGTGTGTACGTGGTGTGTGTACGTGCACTAGAATGAACAAAATATTGGTCTAAACGTTAAAAATGAATCAGAAGCTAATCAGAATTATAATGAAATAGACAGACGGCAAGAAACTGACAGAGCTGACAAAATGCCTGCTGGCACCAGAATTGCTGCAATCAGCAACATGTACGTGAGTAGAATTCAGAAAATATTTTGAACAGATCGTTGTTTGTCTGTTTTTTCTTTGTTTGTCTGTTTATTTGTCATGCCATATCACCAGTTTGGATTTACTTTCTTCATGCATTCCACACAGTTTTTACATATGAAGACTATCTTTGTTTTTCTCTTGGTTTCTACTTTCATTTTTTCTTCTGACATTACGTGCAGCCGGTTATGCCACAATCATTAACAGCAGCAACGAATATTTCCATTTCTGTTATTGTCTTGGCCAGTCAGTGAATATACGTGAAATGTGTTTCAGAGCCTTGAGTTCTCCTACTGGTCATCTTCAGGTGTTCCTGGGTCTTCCTGTCTTACGTCTTCATTGTGGTATCCATTATCGGGCAGTCCGGGATTTGTTATCCTGCTGTCTTCGTGTGTTTCCAATCCATCTTCATCATCTTTTTATTATGATGGCTTTCATACTGTTGACAACACTGGGCAAGTAGTTGTTGGTTGCTGATGGCTTTGTGCCACATGATTCGCATGATTCTTCGGAGGTTCTGTGTGAGGAAGGTTGACAGCTCGGTAAAGTCGCTCTCTGTCATCCTCTGCTATTCTGAATCGTAAAGAAATTCTAAAGCTGGAGGGAAAGAGAACACCAGGTAGACCCAGGGAGATAACATTGGACGAACTTAAAGGGTGGCTGAGGACAGAGAGGGTGGAAGATGTATCTGCAGCGACAAGGAATAGAGTCGTGTGGAGAATCAAGATCGCCAACGCCACGCGTCAGAGCACATGATGATGATGCTAATGATGAAAGAAGTTCTCCTGTCTCTGCAATAGGTTATTGTTAAACAAAATTAATTTCCGTAGTTGTTGTCATCGAAATCGTCCTTCTTCTTGAACATATTTTTCAGTTGCAATTACTTCTCGTTTTGATTTTAGTCAGAAACTGTAGGCTACTTGGTATTTCAGTTTGATAAGGTGATACTGTATTAACACTATGAACGCAAAATCCCACAGTGGTCTTTTGTTCATGTTTGTTTTTTATACTCTCATTTTATTATACACGTCCGCGGGCGTGGCAAACCCGCCACACCAACACACACACACCACACACACACAACACACCACACACACAACACACACACACACACACCTACGTCATACATCTCGATCTCTCCGTATATATATTCACACATGCATATTTATATATACATATACGTATGAGTGTATTGTCATATCTTTTGGGGAAGGCAAAAATATTGGAAACAACATGTAATGAATTTGTTAAATGTCTTTTTTATATGAATAATGAATGAATGAATGATGATGAATGATATGAATGAATGAATGAATGAATGAATGAATAATGAACATCTCTATCTGTGTCTATATCTATATCTCTGTATCTACATCTCTGTCTCTATCTGTACTCCTCCTAATCTATCTATCTATCTATCTATCTATCATCTACTATCTGTCTGTCTATCTATCTATCTCTATCTATCTATCTGTCTATCTATCTATCTATCTATCTGTCTATCTATCTATCTGTCTATCTATCTATCTATCTGTCTATCTATCTATCTATCTATCTATCTATCTGTCTATCTATCTATCTATCTATCTATCTATCTGTCTGTCTGTCTATCTATCTATCTAGTCTGTCTATCTATGTCTGTCTATCTATCTATCTATCTGTCTGTCTATCTATCTGTTGTCTGTCTATCTATCTATCTGTCTGTCTATCTATCTATCTGTCTGTCTATCTATCTATCTATTATCTATCTATCTATCTATCTGTCTGTCTGTCTATCTATCTATCTGTCTGTCTATCTATCTATCTGTCTATCTATCTATCTATCTATCTATCTATCTACTTAACTGTAAATAAAACAGATATGCGATTTCTTTTTTATGAAGCAGTCAAAAATCCGAAGTTATTAACTGTACGGTCAAGGGTTTGAATCTCCATCAACCAAACACACCTCAGTACGTGCAGAGGTTGGCTGAGAACAGACACAAATGGATAATCTTTGTTGCTGCCCCTCATGTCATTGACACAAATAGCATTGTGTAAGTAGGTCAGGCCATTTAGTTGATTGCTAGGTTGGCTGACTGGCTGCTTGTGTGGTTTGTGTAATTGATAGGTTGGTTGGTTAGATGGTGGGTCCACTGGTTGGCTGGTTGCTTGCTAAATTAGATGGATAGTAGGAGGGATTTTCGATCGATAGTTTTCGATGGTGAATACTGCTGGTGATCTGTCAGTTTGACAGCCTTCCTTTGTTTCCTCCCTTTCTGTTCCTGTCCCTCCCCACCTCACCCCCACCTCTCTCTCTCTGTTGTCGTCCGGACTGTCTTTGTATCTATTTCTGTATCTCTCTGTGTATGTCCCCTCTCTTGCGTGCGTGTGTATGTATGTCTGTATGTCTTTGTGAATGTATATAGGTATGTATGTATGTATTCATGTATTATGTACGTATGCATGCATGTATGTGTGTATGGATGGATGGATGGATGGATGGATGGATGGATAGATGGATGAGGATGGATGGATGTGATGTACGTACGTATGTATGTATGTATGTATGTATGTATATATATATATATGTACATATATATATATACATATATATATGTACATATATATCATATGTATGTAGTAGTATGTTGTATGTATGTATGTATGTGTGTGTATGATGTATGTATGTATGTATGTATATGAGTGTGTGGTGTTGTGTGTGTGTGTGTGTGTGTGTGTGTGTGTGTGTGAGTGCGCACGCTTGCACGAGCTCGTGTGTATGTGTGTTTGCGTGCGTGTATGTGTGCACGCGCTTGCGTGTGTGTAATGATACGGTATTCATGACAATTATAGTCGTGTGTATGTGTGTGTGTTGAGAGAGGGAGAGAGGGAGAGAGAGAGACAGACAGCGAGAGAGAGAGAGAGAGAGAGAGAGCGGAGAGAGGACAGAGGGGGAGACAGAGGGAGAGAGATAGAGTGAGCGATGGAGAGAGAGAGAGAGACCAGAGAGACAGACAGACAGATGACAGATAGACAGAGAGACAGAGGGAAAGACAGAGAGAGACAGGGAGAGAGAGAGAGAGACAGACAGACAGAGAGGCACAGAGAGAGAGAGAGAGAGAGAGAGTGCATGTGTGTAATCATAAAAATGATGGAGAGACAGAGGCAGTGAATGGAGAAGAGATAAGGACACATGCAAGAGGAGACAGATGGCACGAGCGAAACAAAGAGCTACAGAACGCTGAATTGTGGAAATTGCAATCGAAGAAACAAAGCCGGTCACTTGCTTGTCCGCATCACCCCTTTATTTGCATAAAGCTCTCTAATCAGACTGTCCGCCATTCATAATTTGCATAAATGTCTCTAATCACACTTTCCGCCATTCATAATTATCTTCTGCGCATGCCTGGCCTTTCTCTCTTATTATTTAGCTTCCTTCGGCTTTTCACTTCCTGCGCCTGTTCCACGCATGCGTGCTATCTTATTTCAGAATATTTAGTGTCCCTCCTTTCTGGGTGCTGGTTTTTCTGCTTACGTTCAGATCAAAAGTCGCACAGGGAAGTATTTTCCATTAACGAAACAAGCGAAAGACAGGTTTTCAATATCACGACTTTTGTGAAACATACTTTAACGAAAACAAACGATCAAGAAACATCAAAGGATTGTGAAATTAGCCGAGCAATGATAGTCAATCCGTCAGATTTTTTGATATCAGCCATTGATAGTCATTTCTTAATTTCATTGAATTTGAATTGAATTGAAGTTACTTTGAGTATTGCTGTTTTTTTTATGACGTTTTGTGTATTTACTCATTGTTTGTCTTTTGTATGTCTGACAAAGGCCAAATGACCAAAAACTGTATGCCTGTTTTGTCTTGTTATATCAAATGTGTGTTCTGGTTTTATTTTGCGTGTTTCTAGTTCCTGTTTGCTTGAACACTTTCAGTCACTTTGATTCATATTTCTTATTACTTTAATGACTGCACTGTAATTGTATTACGTCATTTTATTATTAAGTCGTGTTTGTTCATATTAATTTCGTATTACGGTTTTTTTTTATATGACGTCACAATTTCTGTCAAATCCTCTTTGAGTAGTGGTTTTGTTTTTGTTTTGTTTTTGTTTGTTTTTGTTTGTTTTGTTTGGTTTTGGTGGCTGTTTTTTTATTTCATTTCCTTTTGTGCATTTAGTCAATGTTTGTCTTTTGTACGCTAGCGCTTGACAGAGGCCAATTGGACAAAAGTGTGTGCCTGTCTTGTCTTATTACACCAAACATGCGTTCTGATTCCAATTTGTTGTGTGCATTTCTGGTTCTTACGTACTAATTGCCCATCATGAGATTGGTGTAAAGGTCAGCAACGAAGGTTCGCCGATCCTGTCTGCTCTGGGTCAACCTAGATGTGTTTCAAGGCCCCGTGGTCTCCTTCTAGTGTTCGTCGCTAAGTGTTGAATGCAAAAAGACTGCAAAATCGTCATGCAAAGATCGGCAGTGGAACAGAGGAGAAATTATTCTACAGCGAAAGTTGAATTCTTCCTGTTCAAATAAAACCAACTCTTGTACTATAGCAGTGGACCACAGTGCGCTTTCTAGAAGCTTGAAGATGTTCAAGACAAAGACGACATTTTAAAAAATAAATTAAGAGGATTAATGAAAGACACTGTTCTGTTGCTGGCATAGACACTGGAATAGTCTCAGAGCTTTTGTTCTTGTGGAAGCTGGCAGTCACTTTGAATCTGATTCCTGTTAAAAAAAAAAGAGAAGTAGAAGGGAGAGAGTGAGAGAAAGAGAAAGAGAGAGAGGGGGAGGGGAGAGAGAGAAGAGGAGGGAGGGAGGATGGGAGATATGGATAGATAGATAGAGAGAGAGAGACAGACAGACAGACAGAATAGGATAGATAGATAGATAGACAGACAGATAGATAGATAGATAGATAGACAGGCAGACAGACAGATAGATAGATAGATAAATCGAGAGAGAGAGAGGGAGAGAGAGAGAGAGAGAGACTTCAGACTTCAGATTGTTTATTTATAATATAGGCCATATCCCATTATGAAGGGATATGTGGACAATACATACTGTAATACATTTTCAGTAAAGATAATATACTTATGAATTCTGTGGTCCATACTCTCTTGATTGCTTTGGGCCAGTAGATGTTGGTTGGGGATAATGTCTAGCCAGATGGTTTGCATGGATTTTTGGAGTTTCTTTCTGTGGAAGATCGATAGCATGGTAAGGTCGCTCTCTGTCATCAACCAGCATTCTGATTAGTAAACTAGGTTGGAAATGACACAGCTCTGGTACAGTCTCAGCCTGGTGTTATGCTGTACTGGGAGGATTTCCACACATTGTTCAGCATTCTGAACGTGTTTCTGGCTTTGTTGGGACGGTTCCTGATGTCACTGTCTGCTACTATACCGTATCTGACAATGCTTCAGTTATGGGATGCGTCCGTTCCAGCTAATTGGATTGATTAGAGGTTTGGGATGTTCATTGCCGTCATGTATCGTTTCTTTTGATTGATATTTATGATACTCTTTGTGCCAAGATATTCAGAAGGATACTTTCTCCTGTATGTACTTGTGACTGGATGGCCGGTGCCAGGTCATCTGTAAAGTCAAGAACTTCCTGAGTTGAAAAGAGATTCGATCTTGTATCTCTTGGTTGGTATTCAGTAGTTCATCTCATCACTCAGTCTATGACCATGGTATAGAGCACTACTCACATTTCACATCCTCCACCTTACTCCTGTCTTCGCTTTAATATTGTTCGCTGTTCACTGCTGTACTAAAGACAGTTGACACAATCGTTCTTGATGAGAAGGACGATTGTGGAATCCCATATGCACAGATTTTTCCAGTGTAAGTTACCAAAACATTTTATTAAAATCTACAAAATTGACATAGAGCTTTCCCTAAAGTTCTGTGTACATTTTGTTCAAAGAGCAATAAGTGGTACTTATGAGGATCCCTACCAGCCACAACCGACACAAGTTCAAACTGGTGCCATCACCATGTACCAACCTGCCCCTGTGGTAAAAGGACAAAATAGCTTAACACATTGCGGCGATGTCTCCTTATCAAGTGGAGACATGGTTGACTACAAATCCTCTGACCGCCAGCCCCATGGCAGCCGACAGGAACGGAAGAAAATAAAAAGGGCAACATTCATCGCCAGATGTGGCCTGCCCCTGCCCATATAGATGGCAAACGAAAGAAGAAGAAGAAGAAAACGGCACTGTGGGCATTGTTTGACGATAACTCGCAGGGTGAATATCCATTTGGTCGGTATGCCCTGTTCCTTTCTAACAGTCTGCCTGTTGTTTCCTTAATTGTTTGTTCACTGCATCAGAGATTGGTTGAATGGTAATATCTAAAGGACTTTGCTTGGAATTTACACAAGAGTGATTCCGTACTAGATACTGTAGTTGTTCAGGTCACCTTTCTTCAGAATCTTCATGATAACGTATTTTGTCCTGTTGTCTGGTAAAATACTGCACCCCATACAGCTGTAAACAGTGGCTGCAAGGTCTGGGTCTTTTTGAAGAATCAAGTAAATAACAATCTTACGGAAAGATACGTATATACACTGACTCATGTAAGCAAGTGCGCATTTACAAAATAAAGCACACACACCCCTTGTCTTCTTTAAAAAACAAAAAGAAAAAAAGGAAAACATAGACAGAAAGAAAGAACATTCAAGCCATTTTAAAGACTGCCTTTTCATATAACAATGCAGACAATCAAAATTTTGTACTGGGACATTGAAAAAGCTGACATTGAAATAAAACTTGACGTGCATCGAGGATTATGGTAGCGAGAACAGATTTTAAATATTGTCAGAAGTTTCTGATAAGTGCTGTTCATTCACCTTTCTCAACATAAGGCACTTTTTTTATCTGTATGACCTTGACCTTAGAGCGTTTCCTTCCATCTTGATCTTTTTGCAGCTCCTCCACGGCTTTGACTGAAATTTGGTGAATGTGTACCCACAAAGTGCCGAGAAACCAACCATGATCGACGTTTGCAAGATAGACAGACTGACACACACACACACACACACACACACACACACACACACACACACACACACACACACACACACACACACACACACAAACGCACACGCACACACATGCATCGTCATCATAATCATTATCATAAGTCATTTATTTTCAGATTAACATAAAAATTGTATTCTCTGTCTCTCTGTCTGTTACATTACGTGTATGTTTATTATAAAGCTCAACTTGTCATAAATCTGTTAATTAAAGCGTTTAATAGAAGGCAAATTGTAATGTCTTAATATTCATATTGAATTTTATTGTCAGTTGTTAATCTTGAACTCTGATGTAATTGATTATTTTTAAATGTATTTTAAGCATCCCTTTACTAGGAGATGGTCGATTATCTTAAGCCTGAACTCTCTCTCTCTCTTCTGTCTCTCTCTGTCTCTCTCTGTCTGTCTCTCTCTCTCTCAATCCCCCTTTTCGTTAAATAGCATAATAAAAAAAATGAATTAGGGAATAAAAAGTGTCATCATCGCTAACGGTGACAGCGAGTCACAAAACCCTAACTATCCGCATAACGTGCCAAGCACGCGCCAATAGTTATCTGCCCAAGTCAGGAGGATGATCTCCCTTTGGCTAACATCCGCTAGCAAAACGGGAGTAGTGTGCGTAAAGTGCAGTACTACATTCAGCAGATAGGACCTTGAGTGCTTCAGACCTTAAGTGCTTCAGACCTTGGGTGCTTCGGACCTTGGGTGCTTCAGATTTTGAGTGCCTCAGACCTTAAGTGCTTCAGATCTTGGGTGCTTCAGACCTTGAGTGCTTCAGACTTTGAATGCTTTAGACCTTGGGTGCTTCAGACCTTGAATGCTTCAGACCTTGAGTGCTTCAGACCTTGAGTGCTTCAGTGCCAAGTGAGAATCCACACTAATGTTAGTTGCCTTTGCTATCGTCTCCGTAACCGCCACAACCCAGTTCTTACTGTGTCCTTTGTAGCAGTTTGTCCATTGACCTTTGTTTGATGATTGTCTACACACACACACACACACACACACACACACACACACACACACACACACACACACACACACACACACACACAACATCACACACCACACACACTCACACACACTCACACACCACACATCACCACACACTCACCACACACACACACACACACACACACCACACACACACACACAACACACACACACCCCAAGCTACACACACACCGCCACGCACCACACACACACCACCACACACACACACACACACCACACACAACAGGCGCGCCGCCGCACACAACACACACACACTCACACACACACACACACCACACAATACACCCCACACACACACACACACACACACACACCACACACACACACATACACACAAACACATTCACACTTTTTTATCAGAGGAGACGATAAAGCAAGGCCCTGTGTGCTACATGCACTCAGCACATGTTAAAGATCCCTGGCCAGCTAGGTTACACATACATGTTAATAAGTAAAACAACAACAACAACAACAAGAAATTGCGTCATTTAAATAACAGAAAACGGCACAACACTGAGACAACACATGGCTGCTAATGGCTGAGAGCAGTCATCTCACCAGACGGTAGATGCACATTAGAATAACCAGCATAATCGACCAAACTAAAACAGCATTCAAGAAAATGAAAAGCATTCTTACCAACAAATGCTCACAAATCAACATCAGAAAGAGAGTTCTTCAGTGTTACATAGAACCAGTACTGTTGTCCGGATGCGAAGCGTGGCAGTCAACACGTAAAGTAAGAACAATATTGAAGTAGTTAAAATATGATTCTTAAAAAAACCGTAAAGAGTTCCATAGACAGCAAAAAAAAAGAAAAAAAAAAAAAAGAAAAAAGACAGTCTTGAAAGAGGCAAACTCAAAAAGCATGTTAATGAAGAAGATTAGGAAGTGAAAGCAGCATTTGTAGGACATTTTATGAATCAAGAGAAAAGTGAACACCTAGTTACAACAGGAAAGCTGGAGGGAAAAAGAGCACCAGGTAGACCCAGGGAGAGAATACTGTATTTGCAGAGTGGATGGAGACAGAAAGGGTGGGAGATGTACTTGCAGCGACAAAAGATAGATTTGTATGGAGGGCCGTGGTCGCCAATGCCGTGGTGCAGGGCATATGATGATGATGATAATGATGAAGATGATGATGATGATGATGTGATGATGATGATGATGATGATGATGATGATGATGATGATGATGATGATGATGATGATGACCGCAATGACGAAATGGCTGCAAATAATTTGTTGGGGGTGCTGAAAAATGTATCACCGTCCACAGCAGACAAAAGCAAAAACAGGTCAAGGTTGGGAGGCCATATTGTATCAAAGAATCTTCATAGAGCGCATTAACATTTCACTATACAACGTTTGCAATCTTCCGAAACAGTCTGTTGAAACGTGAAGCTTTAGATTTCGTACATTTTGTTATGTACACTGTACACTGTAGGAAAACTACCGATACGACCAAGTATATTGATAAGGCGTTGACCCCTTGACTCCCGAACCCTGTCCATCAGCATCCTGCATTGTCGACCATGCTATCAAAGCACGATCCAACACGGCATGTTTGTACTGCTAATTGGGGTACACTTCAACGGGTAGAAACGAACTGGAATATGTCACACACATTGTGCGTACCGTTTTGGGGAATTAGACAGAGAGTCAGAGACAGAGAGACAGAGAGACAGAGAGAGACAGAGAGAGACAGAGAGAAACAGAGACAGAGAGAAACAGAGAGAGAGATAGACAGACAGACAGACAGAGACAGACAGACAGACAGACAGAGGTGCAAGTTTGTAGTGATTGCTTTGTCCTTAAAAGGCACACAACTTTGTGTTAATCGTTCACCATTTTTATAATCTTGTAGTTTGTTCCTTTAATCATGATGATTGGGTTGACATGTATTTGCTTTACGTGTCCCCGCTTCTGTTTATGGCTCTGCAAAATTCTTAAGGCTGTCGTGAGATGAGACACTGTCAAATAAGCTTAGTTATTATTAATATTATCAACTACTGTCGGACCATATATTCGTTATCGCATCACAGTGAATATAGAGCAATACAAACATTAAAAAGAAAAACAATACAGAAACAAAAAGTTATCTTAATCCTTTTTGTGTTGCTTCGGTTTTTGTTTTGTTTTTTGTTTTGTTTTTTTGGTCCCATCCACTACGCCAGTTTAGTGGCCACAGAAGCTGGCACAGATTTTACAATGGTATTTTAATGGTGACAATGAGGATGATAACCATGATGCTATGGAGTTCCATCTAGGGTTTAGACTGCGTAACAGGGCTGTACTCTATTCTTACTATCATACTATATGCTGGCGTCAACTGGGCCCGATAGACACCGACACCTGTAGTGTCAGCCAGAAGATTTGAGAAACATCTTCACTGACACATCCCTGAAGTGGATGAGACTCGACTATGTGGTCCCAGTGGTCCCAATGAGCCCATAGCACGATCAGCTCCGGGTAGGAGCCAGTTGGAGCCAAAAAAACCCACAATGGTTTTGCCGGAACTATGGGGATTCAAACCCTCAATCTTCCAATCGATAGTCCGTTGCGCTGGCCACTACCCCACAGCGACTGGTCCTTTTTTCTTTCTTTCTCGTAGTTATAAACTAGTTAACTCAAAAGTTAACTAGCTTACCTAGTATTCTAATGCAGTGCTAGGATATTTGTTAGTCACTACAGCTTCTGCAGAACAATAACATCAACAAAAATAAACAAATAACGCGACGATTACTATTTTAACAATGCTGCTGCTGCCGTTGCTGCTGCCACTGCTGCCTCTACTACTATACTACTACTACTACTACTACTACTTCTACTACTAATGATAATAATAACGTTGATAAAGAAGCCTGGATGATGGAGAGGCAGAGCGCCAGCCTCCCATTCTGTTGTCTAGAGCTTGTGCTGACTTCAGTCTCACTATCAGCTTGGAAAAGACCACAGTAACTGGCCAAGGCTTGGCAATCTTTAACCACATCACTGTCTGTGACCATGATCTGGAGATGGCGCGTCACTTTACCTACAATGGCTTTACAGTGACACACAGCCTCTCTATCAGTGAGGAGATCAACAGACCTACTGGCCGATCAGCTACAATGATCTACGCCCCTCAAGCCGGCTCCACGACACAACACCAGTTTCTAAATTCATTCAAAGTACCAGAACCAGGAGGTCCACGGAAACCACAGATGTCAAGTCGCCATGCGGCCATCCACCAGAGGAGCCCTGTACTGCTGCTGAGTCACTTTGGTTGAGTTCAGCTGTGCCTGTTCTGATCTAACTTGCTGAGGATACTCTCTAATTCCGTCACTAATTACAATGATCGCTCATTCTCGGAGCCCAGGAGAGTGAGAGACCTCTCTTCTTCCCCACTTGGATAGGAAGACCACTACCGCTCTCCAAAAACATCACCCATGAACAACAGACACAGACACCCCAACTTGAATCCCCCCCCCCCCCGACACGAAAGAGGTGGAGGATACCTACACTGAGGTTACCATGAGGTCAGGGCGTGAAGGGCCATAGAATCTGGGGCAATGTTCACTATGTTATCATGAACGATATAATGAACGATGATTTTGTGACAATGAGGGAAGTGATCATGATGCTGTGGGCTTCCATCTCGGACTGAAACTGTTGACAGAGCTTGTACCCTACACTTACTATCATTACATATTCTGGCGTCAACCAGGCCCGAGGGAAACATTTGCGGTGCTGATCAGAAAATTTGAACAACACTCTCACTGAGACATCCATTAAGTGGGTGAGACTCAACCGTGAGGGCCAAGTCTTCTCATGAGCCCATAGCACGCTCCACTCTGTGTAGGAGCAGGTCAGGGCCAAACAATCTGACAACACTGTCTTTACCGATGGGGATTCAAACCCACGACATCCAAGTTAGTTGTCCTTTATCGCTTTGACTCCCGCAGCCTTTCCACCAGCGTCTTGCATTGCCATCCATGCTAGCCAAACAAAAAAACTTAACCCTTTGACCGCCTCACCCTATCCACCAGCTTCCTGCAGGAAACTGGTGGATAGGGTGGGGAGTCAGTCAAGTCAAAGGGTTAATTTTTTACAGTTGGTAGATAGGATGCGGAGTCAAAGTGTTATCATATCATTATCATTTCATTTACATAGCGTGAATAGCCCTTGTCAAAACATGCTCCTTGTATCTTAATAACAAAACGATTATTTCACTACAGACAAGTAATATTGAAATACAACAAAACACAAAATGAAAAGTATAAAAAGCAAAACTAAAAACAAAACAAAAAACAGTGGCTTTACCCTAATCCCTACCCACCTTACCCCAACCCACCCCGACCCACGCTCCCCACGCACGTGCTCACGGGATCGTGATGTAATTGACGAAATCTGACGTGTCAGCGGTCACGTGATGCGAAAACAACAGAAGCAAACCAGCGTAAGAACAGAGGTAGGGAGGGTGTTGATTAAACAGCACAGCCGCCACGCCATTAGAAGGCAACAGTAAAAAAAAAATTTTTTTTAAAAAAGAAAAAAAAAGAAAACAACAACAACAAAAATCTACAATAAAATAGACGGTAAAAAGATTTCTGCCTCTCCCACATGTAAAATCAAAAGCTGGTCAAACCCTGCTAACAATTTCACTTGTAATAATAATAATGATAATGATGACAACAACAACAACAATAATAATAATAATATAATGATGATAATGATAATGATAATAATAATAATAATAATTTGAGTTTTTTTTATGGGGGGTAATCTCATTCGGACGATTCCATATGCGCTCCTCCCAAATCTGTGGCTTCGTAGCAGTAACAGACCGGTAAAGGAAATGCATGTCAACCTCTATCACTATGACGAACTCTGAGACGTACAGAGTGAAAAAAGCAGTAACAATGAATTATATTAAAACATCTACTTCCACCTTTCTCTCATTGCGGAGATCCTTTCTCTAGTCTTAAACAGCTGTGAAGTGGATTGGGCTATGCTGATGTCGATCGGATCAACGGTGTCAGTAGTAACTGCATCAAGCCAAGCTGTCTGCTATCAATGGTTCATAGAAGTAGTCAATGGATAACTCTTGATTTGATAGGTTAATAAATCAACACTTGTTTGTATGTTTGTGTTTACATCGAGCCCTATCAATGGTTTATAGGGATAGTCAATGGATAACATTCCTGATTTAATATGTTAATGAATAAATCAACACTTATTTGTTTGTTTGTTTTTTACCTCTAGCCCTAGTCCAAAATGGGACAAAATCACACCATAGAGAAATCAACACAAAGTAACATCTAGCAGTGTAGTAGGCCTCCATCCAGCGGGATCAGCCATAGAAGACATATCCTATCTGTCGGTTCTGCCGCTGCTTTGGCAGAGTTCAGTGTCATCTCCAGGGCGCAGACCTGTGCAGAATGATAAGAGAACCCACTGTTGCCAATACAGCAGGCCACCCTTCTCCACGCAGCTGGTAAATCCAAAGGTCAACAAAAGTCGCAGGAGTTACCAGAAGGGCAGCGAAATCAGCGTCAGTCTAACTTCGGGACTCCGACTCCGGATTGTTCCTTGGGGTTGACTCCCGAAGCATTTCCCAATCGGTATTACTGCAAGGCAGCACAGATTTGAAATCACCTTCTCCTTGGAGAAAACAATTAACAAAGATAATGTAGAGTGAATGATTACTTGATCATTGTTTATATTATCATAATATTAATTAAAATAAAAAAAGGAAGAAAATGGAGGGACGTGGTGGCAGTCTTCTTACCAGCAAGACTATCAATCCAACACACCCTGACTGCACTGTAACGAATACTGTAGTTCATGAGGGGCATCGTTTGAGCTGTTCTGAACTCTGTGGATCAAGACAGGCAATACTGAACTCATCTAGAGTGATCCTGCCAGTAGCACACGATCTTCTCAGGTGGATGGCTTTGTGGCATTTGATACAGATAAGTCTGTCAGAATTTCTGCCATTATGACATCAATGAAAATAATCTTTTTATATGAGTTGGGTGATGCGTTGTTAGAGAATCAAAATGAATACTATGAGGGTAATATCATTGAAGCAGTGCAATTTTTGCAGTAGCAGCAGCAGCATCAAAACAAACAAACAAACAAGTGAATAAATGAATAAATAAATAGATAAATAGATAAATAAATAAATAATAAATGAATAAATAAATAAATAAATAAAATTTTCATGCATAAAGAAACACATCTTCAACACAGCTCACAGACAAACATCCTTTCGTCATCTGTCTGACTCAAACTCCCCTTCTTATAAACTACACAAAAAAGGAAATTAAAAAACGAGTCCCAACGAAAAAATGCAATGCAGATCGAGTATGACGTCACAATTACGCCTGTGCGCATGACCGGATGGTTTGACGGCTAATGGAGCATGCGCACTTCAAGAGAACGGTTGAGCACCTGCGATGAAAGCGGTGGACGGTTAGATGGTTCCAGAAAATTCCCTGTTGATGCGGTTGCTTCCAGATGCCTTTCTGATTCTGTCTGCGAGGGGCCGTGTTATCCGCCATTTGTTTTTATTGCTTTTGTGCTGTTGAGATGCGTTTGAGATGGGAGTACAAGTGATGTGTGTGTGTGTGTGTGTGTGTGTGTGTGTGTGTGTGTGTGTGTGTGTGTGTGTGTGTGTGTGTGGCGGGGTTGATTTGTAGGGTGCGGTGGGGGAGGGGGTAGGAATGGGAAACAAGAATAACAAGAACAAACTTTATTTATGAGGGTATAAAATAAATAATGCATACGCTATTTTTTATACACGGTCTTCGTCACAAGGAATGTTTACGTAAATTGCACATTACGAACGCAAATATTTCAACAATATGCAGCCAGTAAGATCCCATAATTGTAAAGTGGACATAACCAGATTTTTCGGCTGTTATCTGAATTAGTATAAACCACGAAATCGTGTTAATGATTGATACGATTCTTCTAGACAGAGCTAGAGAACACATGAATATATACATTCATACATATAGACAGATAATTAGACAATAAACACCAATGGGTAGATTTTAATTAGTTATACACAGATCAGAAACAAGCACTTGGTTTTTGTTGCCCCTGTGCTTTTGAGTATGATGATTTGGTGTTTGGAATATGTGGAGCAGAACAATGATATTAAGGCAGATTAGCCACCTTGTGTAATGTGAGAGGTGTTTTAAATGGTCTTGGTGAACTGTGACCATAAATTGGATGGTCAGTGTGCTGTGTTTTTGAGAAGGCACAATGTGTTCCTGGCTTGTCTCCTTTAAGCCGTGCTGTCGAGTTCTGTGCTGTTGATGGGTACTGTTGAGTTCTGTGCTGTTGATGGGTACTGCTGAGTTCTGTGCTGTTGATGGGTACTGTTGAGTTCTGTGCTGTTGATGGATCCTGTTGAGTTCTGTGCTGTTGATGGGTACTGTTGAGTTCTGTGCTGTTGATGGGTACTGTTGAGTTCTGTGCTGTTGATGGGTACTGTTGAGTTCTGTGCTGTTGATGGGTACTGTTGAGTTCTGTGCTGTTGATGGGTACTGTTGAGTTCTGTGCTGTTGATGGTACTGTTGAGTTCTGTGCTGTTGATGGGTACTGTTGAGTTCTGTGCTGTTGATGGGTACTGTTGAGTTCTGTGCTGTTGATGGGTACTGTTGAGTTCTGTGCTGTTGATGGGTACTGTTGAGTTCTGTGCTGTTGATGGGTACTGTTGAGTTCTGTGCTGTTGATGGGTACTGTTGAGTTCTGTACTGTTGATGGTACTGTTGAGTTCTGTGCTGTTGATGGGTACTGTTGAGTTCTGTGCTGTTGATGGATACTGTTGAGTTCTGTGCTGTTGATGGGTACTGTTGAGTTCTGTGCTGTTGATGGATCTGTTGAGTTCTGTGCTGTTGATGGGTACTGTTGAGTTCTGTGCTGTTGATGGGTACTGTTGAGTTCTGTGCTGTTGATGGGTACTGTTGAGTTCTGTACTGTTGATGGGTACTGTTGAGTTCTGTGCTGTTGATGGGTACTGTTGAGTTCTGTGCTGTTGATGGTACTGTTGAGTTCTGTCTGTTGATGGATACTGTTGAGTTCTGTGCTGTTGATGGATACTGTTGAGTTCTGTGCTGTTGATGGTACTGTTGAGTTCTGTGCTGTTAATGGGTACTGTTGAGTTCTGTGCTGTTGATGGGTACTGTTGAGTTCTGTCTGTTGATGGGTACTGTTGAGTTCTGTGCTGTTGATGGGTCCTGTTGAGTTCTGTGCTGTTGATGGATACTGTTGAGTTCTGTGCTGTTGATGGGTCTGTTGAGTTCTGTGCTGTTGATGGTACTGTTGAGTTCTGTGCTGTTGATGGGTACTGTTGAGTTCTGTGCTGTTGATGGGTACTGTTGAGTTCTGTGCTGTTGATGGGTACTGTTGAGTTCTGTACTGTTGATGGGTACTGTTGAGTTCTGTGCTGTTGATGGATACTGTTGAGTTCTGTGCTGTTGATGGGTACTGTTGAGTTCTGTACTGTTGATGGGTACTGTTTAGTAGTTTTCTGTGCTGTTGATGGGTACTGTTGAGTTCTGTACTGTTGATGGGTACTGTTGAGTTTTCTGATGTCTGTTGATGGTTACTGTTGAGTTCTGTGCTGTTGATGGGTACTGTTGAGTTCTGTACTGTTGATGGGTACTGTTGAGTTCTGTACTGTTGATGGGTACTGTTGAGTTCTTTGTACTGTTGATGGTACTGTTGAGTTCTGTGCTGTTGATGGGTACTGTTGAGTTCTGTACTGTTGATGGTACTGTTGAGTTCTGTACTGTTGATGGGTACTGTTGAGTTCTGTACTGTTGATGGGTACTGTTGAGTTCTGTACTGTTGATGGGTACTGTTGAGTTCTGTGCTGTTGATGGGTACTGTTGAGTTCTGTGCTGTTGATGGGTACTGTTGAGTTCTGTACTGTTGATGGGTACTGTTGAGTTCTGTGCTGTTGATGGGTACTGTTGATGTTCTGTGTCTGTTGATGGGTACTGTTGAGTTCTGTACTGTTGATGGGTACTGTTGAGTTTCTGTGCTGTTGATGGGTACTGTTGAGTTCTGTACTGTTGATGGGTACTGTTGAGTTCTGTGCTGTTGATGGGTACTGTTGAGTTCTGTGCTGTTGATGGGTACTGTTGAGTTCTGTGCTGTTGATGGGTACTGCTGAGTTCTGTGCTGTTGATGGGTACTGTTGAGTTCTGTGTGTTTGATGGATCTGTTGAGTTCTGTGCTGTTGATGGGTACTGTTGAGTTCTGTGCTGTTGATGGGTACTGTTGAGTTCTGTGCTGTTGATGGGTACTGTTGAGTTCTGTGCTGTTGATGATGGTTTGAGTCTGTTTGAGGTACTGTTGCTGTCTGTATGGGTACTGTTGAGTTCTGTGCTGTTGATGGGTACTGTTGAGTTCTGTGCTGTTGATGGGTACTGTTGAGTTCTGTGCTGTTGATGGGTACTGTTGAGATCTGTGCTGTTGATGGATCTGTTGAGTTCTGTGCTGTTGATGGGTACTGTTGAGTTTCTGTTGCTTCTGTTGTGATGGGTACTGTTGAGTTCTGTGCTGTTGATGGGATACTGTTGAGGTCTGTACTGTCTGATGGGTACTGTTGAGTTCTGTGCTGTTGATGGGTACTGTTGAGTTCTGTGCTGTTGATGGATACTGTTGAGTTCTGTGCTGTTGATGGGTACTGTTGAGTTCTGTGCTGTTGATGGATCCTGTTGAGTTCTGTGCTGTTGATGGGTACTGTTGAGTTCTGTGCTGTTGATGGGTACTGTTGAGTTCTGTGCTGTTGATGGGTACTGTTGAGTTCTGTACTGTTGATGGGTACTGTTGAGTTCTGTGCTGTTGATGGGTACTGTTGAGTTCTGTGCTGTTGATGGGTACTGTTGAGTTCTGTACTGTTGATGGATACTGTTGAGTTCTGTGCTGTTGATGGATACTGTTGAGTTCTGTGCTGTTGATGGATACTGTTGAGTTCTGTGCTGTTAATGGGTACTGTTGAGTTCTGTGCTGTTGATGGGTACTGTTGAGTTCTGTACTGTTGATGGGTACTGTTGAGTTCTGTGCTGTTGATGGGTCCTGTTGAGTTCTGTGCTGTTGATGGATACTGTTGAGTTCTGTGCTGTTGATGGGTCCTGTTGAGTTCTGTGCTGTTGATGGATACTGTTGAGTTCTGTGCTGTTGATGGGTACTGTTGAGTTCTGTGCTGTTGATGGGTACTGTTGAGTTCTGTGCTGTTGATGGGTACTGTTGAGTTCTGTACTGTTGATGGGTACTGTTGAGTTCTGTGCTGTTGATGGATACTGTTGAGTTCTGTGCTGTTGATGGGTACTGTTGAGTTCTGTACTGTTGATGGGTACTGTTGAGTTCTGTGCTGTTGATGGGTACTGTTGAGTTCTGTACTGTTGATGGGTACTGTTGAGTTCTGTGCTGTTGATGGTTACTGTTGAGTTCTGTGCTGTTGATGGGTACTGTTGAGTTCTGTACTGTTGATGGGTACTGTTGAGTTCTGTACTGTTGATGGGTACTGTTGAGTTCTGTACTGTTGATGGGTACTGTTGAGTTCTGTGCTGTTGATGGGTACTGTTGAGTTCTGTACTGTTGATGGGTACTGTTGAGTTCTGTACTGTTGATGGGTACTGTTGAGTTCTGTACTGTTGATGGGTACTGTTGAGTTCTGTACTGTTGATGGGTACTGTTGAGTTCTGTGCTGTTGATGGGTACTGTTGAGTTCTGTGCTGTTGATGGGTACTGTTGAGTTCTGTACTGTTGATGGGTACTGTTGAGTTCTGTGCTGTTGATGGGTACTGTTGAGTTCTGTGCTGTTGATGGGTACTGTTGAGTTCTGTACTGTTGATGGGTACTGTTGAGTTCTGTGCTGTTGATGGGTACTGTTGAGTTCTGTACTGTTGATGGGTACTGTTGAGTTCTGTGCTGTTGATGGGTACTGTTGAGTTCTGTGCTGTTGATGGGTACTGTTGAGTTCTGTACTGTTGATGGGTACTGTTGAGTTCTGTGCTGTTGATGGGTACTGTTGAGTTCTGTGCTGTTGATGGGTACTGTTGAGTTCTGTGCTGTTGATGGATCCTGTTGAGTTCTGTGCTGTTGATGGGTACTGTTGAGTTCTGTACTGTTGATGGATCCTGTTGAGTTCTGTGCTGTTGATGGGTACTGTTGAGTTCTGTACTGTTGATGGATCCTGTTGAGTTCTGTACTGTTGATGGATCCTGTTGAGTTCTGTACTGTTGATGGATCCTGTTGAGTTCTGCACTGTTGATGGATCCTGTTGAGTTCTGTACTGTTGATGGATCCTGTTGAGTTCTGTACTGTTGATGGATCCTGTTGAGTTCTGTACTGTTGATGGGTCCTGTTGAGTTCTGTACTGTTGATGGATCCTGTTGAGTTCTGTACTGTTGATGGATCCTGTTGAGTACTGTACTGTTGATGTATGTTGTTGAGTACTGTACTGTTGATGGATCCTGTTGAGTACTGTGCTGTTGATGTATGTTGTTGAGTACTGTACTGTTGATGTATGTTGTTGAGTACTGTGCTGTTGATGTATGTTGTTGAGTACTGTACTGTTGATGTATGTTGTTGAGTACTGTCCTGTTGATGTATGTTGTTGAGTACTGTACTGTTGATGTATGTTGTTGAGTACTGTGCTGTTGATGTATGTTGTTGAGTACTGTACTGTTGATGTATGTTGTTGAGTACTGTACTGTTGATGTATGTTGTTGAGTACTGTGCTGTTGATGTATGTTGTTGAGTACTGTACTGTTGATGTATGTTGTTGAGTACTGTACTGTTGATGTATGTTGTTGAGTACTGTACTGTTAATGGATACTGTTGAGTAGTGTACTGTTGATGGATCCTATTGAGTACTGTGCTGTTGATGTATGCTGTTGAGTACTGTACTCTTGATGGATCCTGTTGAGTAGTGTGCTGTTGATGGATCCTGTTGAGTACTGTACTGTTGTTTCATCCTGTTGAGCACTGTACTGTTGTTTCATCCTGTTGAGTACTGTACTGTTGTTTCATCATGTTGAGTACTGTACTGTTGTTTCATCCTGTTGAGTACTGTGCTGTTGTTTCATCCTGTTGAGTACTGTGCTGTTGTTTCATCCTGCTGAGTACTATACTGTTGTTTCATCCTGTTGAGCACTGTATTGTTGTTTCATCCTGTTGAGCACTGTACTGTTGTTTCATCCTGTTGAGCACTGTACTGTTGTTTCATCCTGTTGAGCACTGTACTGTTGTTTCATCCTGTTGAGCACTGTACTGTTGTTTCATCATGTTGAGTACTGTACTGTTGTTTCATCCTGTTGAGCACTGTGCTGTTGTTTCATCCTGTTGAGTACTGTGCTGTTGTTTCATCCTGTTGAGTACTGTACTGTTGTTTCATCCTGTTGAGCACTGTACTGTTGTTTCATCCTGTTGAGCACTGTATTGTTGTTTCATCCTGTTGAGCACTGTACTGTTGTTTCATCCTGTCGAGCACTGTATTGTTGTTTCATCCTGTTGAGCACTGTACTGTTGTTTCATCCTGTTGAGCACTGTACTGTTGTTTCATCCTGTTGAGCACTGTACTGTTGTTTCATCCTGTTAAGCACTGTACTGTTGTTTCATCCTGTTGAGTTCTGTGCTGTTGTTTCATCCTGTTGAGTACTGTACTGTTGTTTCATCCTGTTGAGTACTGTACTGTTGTTTCATCCTGTTGAGTACTGTACTGTTGTTTCATCCTGTTGAGCACTGTACTGTTTTTTCATCCTGTTGAGTACTGTACTGTTGTTTCATCCTGTTGAGCACTGTGCTGTTGTTTCATCATGTTGAGTACTGTACTGTTGTTTCATCCTGTTGAGTACTGTACTGTTGTTTCATTCTGTTGAGCACTGTACTGTTGTTTCATCCTGTTGAGTACTGTACTGTTGTTTCAGCCTGTTGAGTACTGTACTGTTGTTTCATCCTGTTGAGTACTGTACTGCTGTTTCATCCTGTTGAGCACTGTACATTTGTTTCATCCTGTTGAGTACTGTACTGTTGTTTCATCCTGTTGAGTACTGTGCTGTTGTTTCATCCTGTTGAGTACTGTACTGTTGTTTCATCCTGTTGAGCACTGTGCTGTTGTTTCATCCTGTTGAGTACTGTGCTGTTGTTTCATCCTGTTGAGCACTGTGCTGTTGTTTCATCCTGTTGAGCACTGTACTGTTGTTTCATCCTGTTGAGTACTGTGCTGTTGTTTCATCCTGTTGAGCACTGTACTGTTGTTTCATCCTGTTGAGTACTGTACTGCTGTTTCATCCTGTTGAGCACTGTACTGTTGTTTCATCCTGTTGAGTACTGTACTGTTGTTTCATCCTGTTGAGCACTGTGCTGTTGTTTCATCCTGTTGAGTACTGTACTGTTGTTTCATCCTGTTGAGTACTGTACTGTTGTTTCATCCTGTTGAGCACTGTACTGTTGTTTCATCCTGTTGAGTACTGTACTGTTGTTTCATCCTGTTGAGTACTGTTCTGTTGTTTCATCCTGTTGAGCACTGTACTGTTGTTTCATCCTGTTGAGTACTGTATTGTTGTTTCATCCTGTTGAGTACTGTGCTGTTGTTTCATCCTGTTGAGTACTGTACTGTTGTTTCATCCTGTTGAGCACTGTGCTGTTGTTTTATCCTGTTGAGTACTGTGCTGTTGTTTCATCCTGTTGAGCACTGTGCTGTTGTTTCATCCTGTTGAACACTGTACTGTTGTTTCATCCTGTTGAGTACTGTGCTGTTGTTTCATCCTGTTGAGCACTGTACTGTTGTTTCATCCTGTTGAGTACTGTGCTGTTGTTTCATCCTGTTGAGTACTGTACTGTTGTTTCATCCTGTTGAGTACTGTGCTGTTGTTTCATCCTGTTGAGTACTGTACTGTTGTTTCATCCTGTTGAGTACTGTACGCTTGAAGAATCACATGTTTGATAGTATGGGCTTCCACATAAGGGTACATATGCTAACATGAATATTATGTGATTATCTCCGCCATGCAAACCCATCGATAATTTCAGAACAAGAATATGATCATGCGAAGAATCGATAAAGATATTTATTTACTAATGTTTTTCTTACACATGAACAGGATACCCCAGACCGGCGTCCCTGATGTGACAACATGATGGTGGGTGACATGAACTTTATATTACCAACAAAGTGTGAAGACAAATCAAATGACATGTCCAAGAAAGTTTCAACAAAACAAACGATATGAAAACTATTTAAGTATCTGATAAAATCACCGTCTCCCAACTGGGTCGCAAGACCACTACTATTCCAGACCAGAAATGATGTATCATGTACATAATGGATTTCATTAGCTACACCATTCTTACTGACTGTGTCCAGTGAAGTGTTTGACAGAAAACTACCAGTCTTTCCACCAAACTTACAGCAGTATTAGCGCTAAGTGGTTGGTCATTAGAATGGGCGGGAGTTTTTCTTTTCAATACTTAGAACCAGTTCTTTTTGTTTAAAGGATTGGAATGTTACATTGCAAGGGAAATAATCTCACTCACTCGTCCCTCGTCGTGGGACACTTCCCTACATATACTATGCTTGATAATATCAGACAATACTGTTAGTTTTCTTTTTATGGATGAAAATATAATTATAATTTAAAGAAGAAGAGGAACAAGAAGAAAAAGAAGAAGACGGAGGAAGAGGAGTAGAAGAAGAAGGTGTTGATGATGAATGACGATAAAACTACAGCAAAACAAAAACAGCATCATCATTATGATCATCATCACCATCACCATCACCATCACCATCATCATCATCATCATCATCATCATCATCACCACCACCACCACCACCACCACCACACCACCACCACCACCACCGCCGCCACACCACCACCACCACCACCACCACCACCACCACCAACAACAACAACAACAACAACAATTACAGAATAAAGCAAATGTAATCCTACTTCTGACAAGAAGTCGCAAACGGACCTCTTGCATCCCCTTGTTTTCTATGAACGTGGAACTAACAGACGACAAACTGGAGTCCCATCACTCTGGAGTGATAAATCACACCCTCTTCTCCCTTTATCGCGCCACCACCACCACCACCACCACCACCACCACCTTTAATTGCCCACTCAATTAAACTGGAGTACTTTCACCCCTGGGAGGATGGAGTAGTCGCCCTTGTCACTCTTTGCTTGTAGAGGTGAGGACAGAACACTTGTTCGACTTGTCCCTGTGGTTTATGGAGTCTGCTTGATGCCTCGCAAAGGAATAGTAACGAGTGACTCTTGCCCACAAACGCGGACAGTAAGCGTTGTATGTTTGGAACACAGATCAAAGACCTTTCAGACAAATCCGCGCACATTTATTGTGGTATCTTTTAGTCCTGACCGCCTCTTACGCAAAGCTGAGTGCGCTATGGAGTCTTTGGGAAGACTGGGACCATACAGTTGAGTCTCACGTTTCTTGTTAACTTTGGCCGGCAGCTTGGCTTCTGGCTTCAGGGAGTCAGACCTGGTGACTGCAGGGACATCCTGGTGATAGCTCGGCAAGACGGCAAACTTGGGAACCCTTTTGGGGCATGTCAGACCTGACTGAATAGGCTGTGTCTGGAGCATCATGTCTGGCCGCTTTTGCCATAGTATGAACACCCCCTGTGTCTTTCTTGTTCTGACAGCTTGGCTGGACCTGGGTGGTGCACGTTGTGTGGCTATGTCCCGGGGTTTGTCATCTCACCACCTTGCCATTCGGTTTGTAAACAAGGTAACTGATGACTGGGTCCGAACGGGTCAGGCGACTGGGAGGTGACTGTCCGGTCAGTAGTGAAGCATTGTTGCTCTGGGTCCAGTCCAACACCCTTGATGTTTCTTGTTAACTTCTAGTGCGTGGTTTGCAGATGCGCATCCCTGTCAAAGTCTCTCAATGCATCTCAATCAGCATTGCTGGAAAAAGGACGGAAAAGTGTATGAGCGCTAGAATGCATCTTTGTATCACTCCATTCTGCACGACGAAGGGTTTGGGTGCCTCCCCTCACCCGTTGCATCCTGGGGTAGCATGTTATTGTAAAGCAAGCAATCACCGAGACAAATTTCTGACGGCAATCGAATTTTCGTGGTATCTTCCACAGGCTCTCACAGTTGACAGTGTCAAATGCTTTGGTCAGATCTACAAATACCACTTGGAGCTTCTCGTTTTCTTCGTCACATTCATCTCGCAGACAGCGTATAGCAAACAGCATGTCCTCGTGTCTCTTCCATAAGGAAACCCATATTGAGACTTAGGAATGATGGGCTAGGTTACATAGGTGATGATTCTGTTAAAACTGATTCAGGCAAGGACTCTCCCTGCAATGTACAGAAGAAATGTCTCCTGATTTTTATCACATAAGGTTTTATCGCCCTTTTCCTTGAAAATGCGTATGATCATAGCATTTTTAAATTCTTGAGAAACCTCTTCCTTGTGCCGTATAGGCTGGTACAGTGCAAAATGTGACATGATTACGAATTTGCAGAGTTTAATAATAGGACTCGACATTAGAAATCACATTTATGCGGTTTATCGTCATACACATACATTTTTCAGTCCCACCGTCATTGGCCAAGAGGCTCTATATTAGATTTTGACCTTGACAAAGACACACACGCGCACGTGCACTCACACAAACATATGTACATATACATACATACATAATTTTATATATATCTTATATATACTAGATTCTCCATCACCTTCAACGCTTCTACTGCCACCCCTGTCACCATCATCAACAACAATCAGAAATGTGCCACTGCCTAGGAGAATCACGTCACCCTAAAGAGTCTGTTATTTGGCGTTGCTAGGTAACGAGAAGTGAAGAATGCAGAAACTTGTCGCTAGATGCAGTACTATGCACAGCGTAATGCTGGGTTCATGGAATGGCGCAAGACGGATCTGTCCTATATTGACATGGGTGTAAAAGGGAGAAAGAGAGAGAGAGAGAGAGAGAGAGAGAGACAGAGAGAGAGAGAGAGAGAGAGACAGAGACAGAGAGAGAGAGAGAGAGACAGAGAGAGAGAACTAAATTCAGAATCAGAATAAAAATAAACACTTTGTTTAGTAATGCTAAAGCCCTATTTGAAGGGACGCAAACATTGCATAGTCGTTCTTTAATATAAAAATATGGCACATGCTTTAAACATTATGAAAAAAACAAAAGAGAGAGAAAGAGAGAAAGAGAGAGAGAAAGAGAGAGAGAGAAAGAGAGAGAGAGAAGAGAGAGAAAGAGAAGAGAAAGGAGAAAGAGAAGAGAGAGAGAAAGAGAAAGAGGAGAGAGAGAAGAGAGAGAGAGAAAGAGAGAAGGGAAAGAGAGAAAGAGAGAGAGAGAGAAAGAGAGAGAGAAGAAGAAGAGAGAGAGAGAGAGAGAGAGGAGAGAGAGGAGAGAGAGAGAGAGGAGAGAGAGAGAAGAAGAGAGAGACTTCGAAAGACTTTAGACTTCAGAACACTTTATTACTCATGAAAAGTAGCATTAAGTCCCATTGGGCCTATCTTATTCCCAGTCCTTGCTACTGTGCCCTCACAATATAGCATTTATTGTTATTGTTGTTCAAAACCAGCCGACTGCGTAGAGCCATATCAGGGCTATAACCAGTTTAAAACATACACAACACTTCAACAAGAAAAAAAGGAAAAGAAAATTAAGTACACACATCAATGCATTCGCGCACATAACTTGATGGGCAGTGTATTCCAGATATATGTACCCGAAAAGGAGATATTTGCTTCGAATACCTCTCCCCTTGAGAGAGTTTTTAAGTGTTATATAGAACCGATACTATTGTACGGTTGTGAGGCGTGGGTGGACAGTCCACACGCAAAGTCAGAACAAGATTGAGGCACCCAAAATGTGGTTTCTAAGAAGAATGTTGAGAGTTCCATGGACAGCAAAGAAATCATACGAGACAGTCTTGAAGGAGGCAGACACAGGAAGATCATTAGTAAAGAAGATTAGGAAAATACAAGCAACATTTAAAGAACATTTTATGAGGCAAGAGAATTTAGAGCACCTAGTCACAACACAAAAGCTGGAGGGAAAGAAAGTACCAGGTAGACCCAGGAAGAAAATATTGGATGGACTTGCAGAGTGGCTTAAGACAGAGAGGGTTGGAGATGTATTTGC
>JAPXFY010000032.1:19843671-19846171 GCA_030674185.1 Monoplex corrugatus
TGTGTGTGTGTGTGTGTCTGTGTGTGTGTCTGTGTGTGTCTGTGTGTGTGTCTGTGTGTGTATGTATGTGTGCGCGCATGCGTATGTGTGTGTGCGTGTATGTGCACGAACGCGTACGTGTGCGCGCGTGTCTGTGTCCGTGCATGTGTCCGTGTCTGCATGTATATTATGATAGTTTGTATTTTTCTCTTCGTGTGTGTGTGTGTGTGTGTGTGTGTGTGTGTGTGTGTGTGTGTGTGTGTGTGTGTGTGTGTGTGTGTGTGTGTGTGTGTGGTCTGTGTGTGTCTGTGTGTCTGTGTGTGTCTGTGTGTCTGTGTGTTGTGTGTGTCTATGTGTGTTGTGTGTGACGTGTGTGTGCATGAGTGTGCGAGCGTGTGTGTTCGTGCGTGTGCAATCCGTGTGCAGGTGTGATTGAATGCATGTATTTCTGTGCACGCGCGTGTGTCCGTGCGTAATTCCCTTCAATTTGTTAATCGTGTTTATTTATCCGCCTGACTGTCTCCTTCTTTTGTCCATGGAAATGTTTTGGTTTTCCATTTCTCTGTCTGTCTGTCTGTCTGTCTCTCTCTCTCTTTTGAGAGTTTAAAAAAATCTCTTCAAAACAGAACAGGAGGGTCAAGCCATGTAACAAATTCTCGTTTTAATCTCATCAACACATTTGTTTTTATGTCATCTCAATGAAAGTTCTTATCCAAGTGTCTATGTAGCACCATGTCTGTAATGGAATCCCATGCCATTGGAGGTCCCGTTGCCGGGACTGACAAAATGATTTTGTCGCTGAGCACGGCATTTCCATTTACAATGACCTCAAGCATGGCTTTCTGTACATCCTAAGTCTACACGGTTGTCAGAGGTCTTCTTTGATCTTGACAGTCAAACCAACACCAAACAGTTTCCAGCTAACCAGACATACCCCTCAAAACAACATCATTTTAAAAGATCACCGTGCTCAGGAAGTTTCTTTTGTGCTCATCTATTCGTTCTCCAATTTGTGCATCACATTAATCGCCACACACGCTTGGACAGTTTTTATAGTGCTATGATGCGGATGACGATGAGGATGATAATAATAATGCTGTAGAGTTCCATCTAGGACTGCGATTGAGTGTGTTAATCTATGCTTACAATCACACTGTATCCTGGTGTCAACCAAGCCCCAGGGATATAAACATCTGCGGTGTTGTTTGGGAGATTTAAGCAACACCCTCGATCACGCTTTGTGAAGTGGATGAAACTCTATTGTTGGACGCAGTCTTCCCAATAAGCCCGTAGTACGCTCAACTCTGGGTAGGAGCCAATTGGAGCCAAAATATCATATCATGATTTTGACAGGATTGGTTGGAATTCGCATCCATAGCCCTCCAATCGGCAGTCTATTGCCCTTAGCACCCACCACAGAGACTGTTTAGTTCTCAAAATTTGATTCAAATCGCTTCAAACAGATTTTTTGCTCTTGCAGTTCAAATATTGAAGCACCAAAATCACATGATATCATTCAATGCTAGAATTATGCGAACGGATACAAACTGAACTGAGCAACAAATTAAGTTATCAGAAAATATGTGTGTTCAATGAGCAAAACAAGATGCACATTATTTGTGGCCAACCGGCTTTTATCAAGCAAACACAAAAGAAGCAAAGAAAGAAACAAGATTTAGGTCGGAAGCGACAGATCACTGAATTCCTTGATTTTCTGCTGAGCTGGAGAAGATAACTCTCAATTTAAGAGTAGTTATGTTCTCATTACCTCCCTTAGCTCGATATAAACCTTTCTTGCTGAGCGCACCTTCACCAGATGGTGGAATTGTTGGTGGGCGTGGTAATCAGGTGGTAAATGTCGGACTTTTAATCGGAAGGTCCTGGGTTCGAGTCGCTTGGATACCTCCACCTGGTGGATAAAGGGTGGAAATTTTCCCATCTCCCATACCAACATGTTTGAAAAACCTTAAGTGCTCCCTTCGTGTGTATCATACATCATCATCATCATCATCATATCATCATCATCATCATCATCATCATCATCATCATCATCATCATCATCATCATCATCATAATCATGGGCATGGTGTTGGCAAGCATGGCCCTCCATGTCAATCTATCTTTTGTTGCTCCTACCCTTTCTATCCTCGTCCACTCTGCAATCCTAACAGTTTCTCCCTGGATCTATCCCGCTAGCTTTCCTGTTGTGACTAGGAGATTTCTCTTGCCTCATAAAATGTCCTATAAACGTTGTCTTTTCCAAATCTTCTTCATCAATGTTCTTGTTGTGTTTGCTTCTTTCTTTCAAGACAGTCTCGTTTGTGTTTGTGTATAGGTATGCAGAATATCAATATTTCATTAAAGACCTTTTCAGTCATGCCAATATCAGACGGCTTATGGAAATACGGATATACCCAGCATCCACGTCCAGCAAAGATGCGAAGTGTGCAATGATATAGTGAAGTATGGTCAGCTCGCCTAACAGCTTGAGTTCTTCAAGCACTAGGAACAAATCTGATTA
>JAPXFY010000032.1:19848671-19858671 GCA_030674185.1 Monoplex corrugatus
AACAAACACTATGATAAAATAGATGAATTACATCATGCAATGTCAAAAAAAGTTCCTAAAAATGAATTATGATAATATATCAATTTCCATTTATCAATCAATCAAGCGTCCTATAAAAGCCTGAGAGACAAAGGAAGACATACGATGTTAACCACTAATAACAGCAACAAACAAAAAAACCAATAACAATAACAGTAGTAGTGGAAATAACTTTTGTTTTTAGTAAAACGTAAACCACAAACACAGAAACATGGATGGAAATAAAAGAAGCAATAAAACAAGGAAGAGAAAGAGGGAAACATGTCAGTCCTACCACTAGTGTGAAAAACTGATACGCAGGTTAGGAGACATGTCAGCTACAAGTGTGAAAAACCACGGCAGATGTGGAAACCTGACTACACCTTTAGGATTAAAGCAACATTGAACTGAACAACAAAGACACGTGAATGCTAACACCCACATCCAGAAGTAAGTTGTAAGTTTATGTAAATTACCATCGTCGTGTCCTACTTGCTGTGGGATACTCTCTAGAGGAGATTCTGCAATCTGGGTGGACTTGAACAGTGTCTGTTTTGATCCTACATGTGCTGAACACCACTAATTGAGCCCCATACTAATTGCAGTGATGGCTTACTCACAAAGCCACACTGAGCAAGCGATCCCTCGATAAAGTCATCGCTACAGATGACTCTGATTGAACTAAATGTGCTGTATGAAAATAGAATGGAGGAAGCCCGTATCTGCAAGACCGGTAAGTATGTAAATCTACCAGAAACTGAGGAAATCCAATTTTCAAGACAAAATCCTCGCCATATAGATTGGAGCAAAGATTTGGTGGGCACATCTGTCTATGACCTCATAAAACACTCTCGATTTCCGGGAAGGAGAGAACAAGAGCCCTAAGGCAATGGCAGAAGCAACAGGAAAAAACGTCCAGCTGGATCTGGTTAAGGAGGAACAAAACTGAAATTGATAAGGCTCGATATTCCCTACCTACAGCAGGTGCCTGATACCTAAGTGGTTAACACATGTCACAAGACTGACTTGGCCTGGAGGCGTCTGACAATCTTGTATGTGCTGGTTGGAACCAGGTGGAAGACAAAATTCTTTCAAAAAATAGCGACAGCATGGCGGCATTTAGTAGTCAGAACCTGGATCCGCCCTGTCCCCTTACAGTATGAGAATATGAGAAGTTTAAGACCAAAATACTTGAGTGGGGGGGGGGTTGGGGGGTGAGAGGGTGGGAGTGAGGGGGGTGGGGGGTGTCTCCTCAGCGAACCTTCTGCTGTCCAGTTCTCCCCATAACATCTTGCCGCCATGTCCCTCTAAACACAGCATCCACAAGCCATCGATATCACAGATCCAGAGTTGAATTCACCTCAAACATGTAAGTGACAGAAAACCAACACTGAGACCACCACGATATCAGGAAATGAAGAGCAACAGAATCTTCGATATTTTTCACTATGAAAAAAAGATGTCATGTGGATGGTATACGTGATGCCATGACATTCAAAGCAGATGTCATGTGCATGATATACATCATGCCATGACATTCAAAGCAGATGTCATGTTGATGATATGCATCATGCCATGAATTCAATTTAGGACCGAGACGTGTAGTAAGACTATATTGTACTCTTACTTTCTTGATATACCCTGATGTCAACCAGGCCCGTGAGATACAGACTTATGTAATGTTGGTCCGTAAGTTTGAGCAACAATGACACAGCTATGACGTGACTCAGTCTTGACTGTGTGGTCCCTGTCTTCGCAAAGAGTTCATAGCTTACTCAGGTCTAGTCAGAATCTGGTTCGGGCTGAACAATCGCACAGAGACTGTGTCAAACCATACAAGAGTCTGAACAAAACAGCCAACCAACCAATCAATCAACCAACCAACCAACCAACCAACCAACTAATCAACCAACCAACCAACCAACCAACCGACCAGCCAACCAACTAACCAACCAACTAACCAACCAACCAACTATCCAACCGACCAACCAACCCACCTACTAATCAATTAACCAACCAACCAACCGACACCAACCAACCAACCAACCAACCAACCAACCAACCAACCAACCATCCAACCGACCGGGACCAACCCACCAACTAATCAATCAACTAACCAACCAACCAACCACCCCTCTCTGGAACTACCCCCATTCAGCACCTCACAACCACAAACAAAACACCAAGTCTACACATGATACCACTAATCACAAAACAGGACGCTTTTGGTTTTTCCCTTTTTGCCCTCCCCACATGTACACGCATATAATATAAAACGACAATATTACACTGTAGACGCATTTGACTGACTAGCATTGACATATTTTATTGAGCAACAGATTTTAGAATGTTCACTGGGAAATTAATTTTTTGATAGGTGTATCTGGAGTTACCAGTGCAACGACAGAATAGAAACATAATATATGTAATAGTCCCGTGCTTACGCATGTTAAATAACTAAAACTCTCTCTCTCTCTCTCTCTCTTTCTTTCTCTGTGCGTGCGCGCGCATATGTATGAGTGTATGTATACATGTGTGCGTGTGCATGTTGCATGTGTTTGCGTGTATCAATGCTAAAGCCAGAGTCAAAATGTTTTGATTGTCAAACCTCTGGTCCGTGACGGTAAGACTGAAGACTGCATGTGCATACATTAGCGTGCGTTCTATTCCCAAAGACTGTTCTCTTAATTAAACCAAAAGCTTCATAAACCAACACTGACAAATTAATTTACCATTTTGTTATCGCAAAGAGCAAACAAATATTAAAGATTATGCATGTCTACAATAATGCATCGCATATATACATATGTCTAGGCTTTATAACGAAAAGTGGACTAAAGCTTCAGGGATGTGGACAGACAACCGGCAATGATCATCATTGTGATGACACATATGGCAGACTGGTTCGGAAGTTCGCCTGCGAATAACTAAACTCGAGATTCCAAGGTTCGCTTCCCGTTGAGGCCTCGACTTTTCTCCTCAGTTTGACCGGAGAATTGAACTGAACATCTAGTCTTTCGGAAAAGGACGAAAAACCAGTCGGACTCGTGTGCCTCCTGGCCTGCGCACGCTTAAATTCCCACAGCAGTTGAAAATCGTGAAGAGTAGGGCTGCCCTGGCATGAAATAATGGAGAAAGCGGTTCATTTCGCAGGTCCCTCCCCTTAAGGCGAATTAGCCTTCTTGACTTTCTGAAGTCTTGGTTAAAAAAAAAAAAAAAAGAAATGGGGAGGGGGGGGGGGGGCACACTGCAGCGACGCACTCTTAACGGGAGAGCAGCCCGAGTTTCACATAGTAAAATCCATTGTGACAAATAATGTAATGAATATAAAGATAAATGAATATGAAAATGGATATGACGAGAATGGGCTTGTACTGCACATTAGTATGTTTCAAAGGAGACATTTGAATCAGTGAAGTCAGAGGGAGACAGAGACACGTGAAACGTAACTACACTATTACTGACGGACAATAGCATTACAGGTAGTTCTCTTTGGACCTATAACAACACTATTACTGACGGACAGTAGCATTACAGGTAGTTCTCTTTGGACCTATAACAACACTATTACTGACGGACAGTACATTACAGTAGTTCTCTTTGGACCTATAACAACACTATTACTGACGGACAGTAGCATTACAGGTAGTTCTCTTTGGACCTATAACAACACTATTACTGACGGACAGTAAACATTACAGGTAGTTCTCTTTGGACCTATAACAACACTATTACTGACGGACAGTACATTACAGGTAGTTCTCTTTGGACCTATAACAACACTATTACTGACGGACAGTAGCATTACAGGTAGTTCTCTTTGGACCTATAACAACACTATTACTGACGGACAGTAGCATTACAGGTAGTTCTCTTTGGACCTATAACAACACTATTACTGACGGACAGTAGCATTACAGGTAGTTCTCTTTGGACCTATAACAACACTATTACTGACGGACAGTAGCATTACAGGTAGTTCTCTTTGGACCTATCTTATAGCCAATCACTGTTATTTTACAATTTCATAAGCATATCACCTTAAAAACAAAATGCGTTAATACAGAGGAGGAGGAGGAGGAGGAGGAGAGAGACAGACAGACAAAGACAGAGAGACAGACAGACAGACAGCCAAACAGAGACAGAGTCAGTGAAAGAGAGAGAGAGACAGAGACGAGACAGAGAGACAGAGAGAGGGAGACAGAGACAGAGAGAGACAGAGAAAGAGACAGAGAGAGACACATACTGACAGAAAGAAAGAGAAGAGAGACAGAGAGACAGAGACAGAGAAAGAGAGCGAAGAAGAGAGAAACAGACAGAGAGACAGAGAAGAGACAGAGAGACAAAGACAAAGACAGACAGAGAGACAGAGAAAGAGACAGAGAGAGAAGCGCAGAGAGCGAGAGAGACAAGAGACACAGAGACAGAGAGACAGAGACAGACAGACAGGTAGACTGCAACGATGATGGTAGTCAGGCTGAAGATGTGATGATAATGGCGACTGTGATAATAACTATGATGAAGAAAACGATGACGATGACAATGAAAATGATGATGAAACGATTGTGATATGCATCATAATGTTACCGATGACAATGACATCAATAACGACAAAAAACAACAAAACGGACAGGCTTTTCAGGGAGAGACAGAACTAAATTCCAATACATTATATTCTTCCCCGGCATAAACACAAGAAAAATGCTCCAATGTGTGTGCGCGACCACAACCGATGTCTGAATGAGAAAATGGAAAAGAAGTGAGAAGTTTGTCTCCAGGGCTCCAGTTGTTGGATGTAAATTGAATTTTGATAGAGGCAGGCCTTTTTATTCATGTCCCTCCCCCCTCTTGCTCCCATCCATCTCTCCCCCACTCTTTCCCTCTTCTCCTTTCGCCATTCCCAGAGATCTCTCCTCATCTCCTTCCCTTAACCCTCCTCTTCTCAACCACACCCGTACGGCCATGATTGTCTCTCCTCCCCCCTCACACCCCCCCCCCTTTTTTTTTCTTTTTTTTTTCTTTTCGGTTGTTGTTGCTTTAGAAGAGGGCTGGTTGTGGAATAAGGAAGAAACGCTGGGCCACTGGTATTCACAGCACATCGATCAACTTCCAGCAGTCCTTGCTTTCTCTCTTCTCTATTTCTCTCTGTGTCTCTGTCTCTGTCTCTTTCTGTCTCTCTGTCTCTGTCTTTCTGTCTGTCTGTCTCTTTCCGTCTCTCACTCTGTCTGTCTGTCTCTGTCTCTCTGTCTCTGTCTCTCTCTGTCTGTATCTGTCTCTCTCTCTGTCTTTTTGTTTCTGTCTTTCTCTGTCTGTCTGTCTGTCTGTCTGTCTGTTTGCCTGTGTCTGTATCTCTCTGTCTGTGTGTGTCTCTGTCTCTCTCTCTCTCTTACTCTCTCTATCTCTCTGTCTCTGTCTCTGTCCCTGCCTGTCTGTCTCTCTCTGTCTCTTTCTCTGTCAGTCTGTCTGTCTGTCTGTCTCTCTCTCTCTCTCCCTGTCTCTAACTATCTATCTATCTATTTCTATCTCTCTCATATTTCTGTGGGTCGGGTTAATATCCTTCACAATTAAAATATTGTCATTGTCAGTCTTTCTCGACATATTTAAGCATGCGAACGTTTGTTAATTTTGCTGCCTATAGATGTGTGTATACTTGTATTCTGAGGAGATGGATGTTTTGATTGGATGAAAGTTGTTTCTTACGAAACGAATGCAATTATGCTTTGCTGCTTTGTTATTTATTTTTTTGCGTTGTTTGTTTAAAACGAGAGTAAGAGAAAGTTTGAAAAATAAGCATACAAACACGTATGAATAAGAGACAAAGAGAAAGAAAGGATTAGTCGACAGAGAGAGTGGGGAGGAGGGGACATTATATATATATATATACAGAGTGACAGAGAGACTGAGAGAAAGAGAGACAGACAGACAGAGACAGACAGACAGACAAACAGACAGACAGACAGAGACAGAAAGAGAGAGAGAGAGAGCGAGACAAACAGACAGACAGACAGACAAACAGCGAGAAAGGCAGGCAGACAGACAGACAGGATCAGAGAGAGAGAGACAGAGAGAGTGGGAGAGCGAGAGAGGATCAAGGAACTGATCAAACATTCAACCAATCGACCGATCAATAAATCAAACAATAACAAGTGTATGTTTTGAAAAGGAACAAAAATCGTCATAGAGACGAAGGAAACAAATGGAAAAAAGAATGTACCCAAAAAGCCAAAGTTTTGTTTTGTGAAGTAAATAACCTTCGTTGCCAGGATGAAGTCATTCAGTCAGTATATCTGAGACTGGTCTAGTTTTCGACACTGGTCTAGTTTTCGACACAGCCTTCTTCTGAAGTGTTCTGACAGGTAGTATTAAACAGAGTGTCATTGCGGGTGATGTGGCCAAACCATACGAGCTTGCGTAATTTTCAGTTGCCAGATTCTTGTGGGGCCCTCTTGTCCGTACCTACTCACTTTTCTTATGTTTTACGTCATCATCATCATGTGCCCTGCCGCATGGCGTTGGCGATCATGACCCTCCATATGTATCTATCCCTTGTTGCCGCAAGCACATCTTCCACCCTCTCTATCCCCAGTCACCCTGTAAGTCCGGCCAATATTTTCTCCCTGGGTTTACCTGGTGTTCTCTATCCCTCCAGCTTTCCTGTTGTGACCAGGTGCTCCAATTCCCATTTCGTCATAAAATGGCCTATACATATTGCTTGTCTTTTCCTAATCTTCCTTATCAATGATTTCTTGTGTCTGCCTCCATCAAGACTGTCTCGTTTTTTTTCTTTGCTGTCCATAGAACTCTTAACATTCTTCTTAGAAACCACATTTCGGCCGCCTCAATCTTGTTCTGGCTTTGCGCGTTGATTGTCCACGCCTCACAACCGTATAACATTATCGGTTCTATATTATAACATCCAAGAACTCTCTTCCTGATGTTAACTGATAGACATTTGTTGTATGAATGCTTTTCATCTCTTTGAGCGCTGTTTCGGCTTTGCCGATTCTGTTGGCTATTTCTGATGTGCGTCTGCCCTCTGGTGAGATGACCGTTCCCAGATATTTAAACTTATCAACCTGTCTCAAAGTTGTGCCATTTGCTGTTACTTTGCATGAGGGGATTTCGTTTTTTACTGATTACCAAGATTTTAGTCTTCTTGCTGTTTAGCTCCAACCCTTTAGGTTCTAGGTATAATATGCAAAACGCATCAGGCATTTGGTCTTGAAGGCATGGATATCTGAAATGACTGCCAGCGTCTAAACAAATCATCACCATCATCTTGTGTCTTGCTGCATGGCATTGGCGATCGTGGCCCTCCTTCTGAATCGATCTTTTGTCGCTGCAAGTACACCTACGTCTCCCTGTCTTTATCCACTCCGCAAGTCCGTCCAATATTTTGTCCCTTGGCCTACCTGGTGCTCTTTTTCCCTGTAGCTTTCCTGTTGTGACTAGTTGCTTTAATTTCTCTAGCCTCATAAAATATCCGAAAATGTTGCTTGTCTTTTCATAATCTTCTTCATTAATATTCCTTTTATGTCTATCTCCCTAAGCAAATAAGAACCAAATATCACAACGCGTACTTGATACCATAAGATAAGACAAGACAAATATCAAATACGCGATCCAAAACAAGTGTGACTGACCTCGTTCAAGCAAACAAGAACCAGAAAAAAACACGAAAAAAGAATAAGAACGCGTATTTAATACAACAAGACAAGACAGGCACAAATTTTTATCAAGCGTAAGATCACAAACAAACAAACAAACACAGGGAAGTTTCAGTCTTTTTCTCCTAATTTTTGTATCTGGTGTTTGCTTGTTTATGATCTTACGCTTGACAAAGGCCAGTTAGCCGAAAATTTGCGCCTGTCTTGTCTGGTTGTGTTAAAAACGCATTCTGATTCTTTTTTCGTGTTTTTTTCTGGTTCCAATCAAATAGGCGTTCTAATTCTATTTTAGTGTATTTCTGTTTTTCTTGTCAGAGAGCAAAGTCTAAGTTTTACATCTGTACAGGAGGATGGAGACTACGAGAGACTTGTAGGCCTACAGTCAGTACTTGTCTGTCTTGGTCAGCACTACACAGTAGACGTGCTTCACGCCATCCATGATATAAATTAGCTATTTGGGCGGTTAATTGAGAAGTTAAGCAATCAATCATATACATTATGATGTCATGAATCTGTAGTGGAATCTGTGCAAATTTCTGGACAGAAATATTCAGAACATGCGGCAAGATAAAATTTGTGCCCATCGTGAAATGGGTGGAAAGCAGGCACTGCAAGAAAAAAATAGGGGGGGGGGGGGAGGTGGAAGTTCAGCCAGCCCTCAAAGTCAAGACAAATCAGCGTCATCGACTGTTGATGAAAGCTGCAGTAAGTTATTTACAGCAAAAAAGCCAAAGATATCGGAACTACCAATCGTGAGAACCCCGAAACTGACAAGCATTTTGTCACACTTCTCGCCATTACCCGGAAGCAGAGCGTGGACCAAATTACAGCACGATGGAGAAAGAACACTGGACGACCCCCCCCCCCCCCCCCTTCCCACCACTCATCAACGTCCTTTATTGCTGATACACCGGTTACGAGTGAACATAGTCCTGTAACAAATGAGGACTTGATGGCAAAATTCAGTTCAAATGGTTCACAGATTGTAAAAATGAACCAAACCGTGGAGGAACGAGATTCATTCTCAGCCTCAACGACAAACTGAAAGAGAAGCTTTCCACCAACCAGAAGAAAATTTACGGGCAAATGTGTCTCGCTCATTGAAAGGCTGACATCGCGGATAATAAAATAAATTTCCTGGAACAATACTTTAGAAACTACAATATCCGCATACATCATATTAATGAACAAGAAGACGAAACTCCCAAACAGTGCGAGGATACGGTGTTAAATAGATTTCATGACAAATGTGTACTGGGTACGATTCGTCTGTAGAAGAACTCGAAACAAGGTGATCTTCAGTCGTGGAAAGCTGAAGCATGGAGGGGGTGGGGGGCGGGCGCGGTGATTAGCAATGTAGTGGAAGATCTGACTAAACAAACTAACTAGATCTATATGCGATTGCTAGGAAGGCGAATGTCACCAAACTGTGTTGGACAAAAATGAGTAAGATCTACATTAACCCCCATAATGACATTGTCATAATTATGAAAACAAAATCTGATCTGCTGGCCCAAGACTGGCTAGCTCACCTCAGCTGAGCGCAAACCACTGTCAGAGAAACCAATGCTTGTTGTCTGCTACAGACGACAGACGTGGTTCTAAGCGAAACTGACAGCAAAACTGAGGTCAAGTCGATCCTGGCATGGTGTTGTTTCGTAATTCAACAATTACTGACAAAAACAATGGTTACACTTGTTATGACGTCATGCACTGACGTCAACTAACAGAAAACGACATTCTTATTAACTTAAAAAAAAATTACTTGAAAGGACACCAACCTTTCATCCTGATGTCACGGGCAACGTCAAACATGGTGATTTGTGATGTGCAAATGTGTGTGTGATTTTTCTAATACGTTTTCATGTTTCACTTTTTTTCATCGAAAGCGTTCCAGACCTTGCACAGCGAACTTGTTCAAAGAAAAGTTTGACTCGTTTGTGCTGTGAATGCCGTGGAATGAAAGAACGAACGAACGAACGAACGAACGAACGAATGTGTGTGTGTGTGTGTGTGTGTGTGTGTGGTGTGTGTGTGTGTGTGTTGTTTTGTGTGTGTGGTGTGTGTGTGTGTGTGTTGTGTGTGTTGTGTGTGTGTGTGTGTGTGTGTGGTGGTGTGTGTGTGTGTGTGTGTGTGTGTGTGTGTTGCCAGGCTGAAAATTAAACAGACTGCAGAGTAGACTGACTGTTGCTGTAAGAGTTTTACGTCCATGCAATCTTTTCTACTTGTTATGATTCAGCCTTCATAGTTTGAAACGTACGTATTTCAGTTGGTGTCCTTATCTATGATTTATACTTATTGATGTTAACGTTATT
>JAPXFY010000032.1:19866171-19878671 GCA_030674185.1 Monoplex corrugatus
AGTCACTGGCTGAGTGATTGCAGTTTTACACAGGGTCAGGACCAGGTGATCAGTTAAGCTACACGTCACATCGTTTGGTCGTTCCTTACATTTGTAGACATCTAAAGCACTGATCTTGATTAGTGTGTGTGTGTGTGTGTGTGTGTGTGTGTGTGTGTGTGTGGTGTGTGTGTGTGCGCGCGCGCGTGTGTGTGTATGTGGTGTGTGTGTATGTCTGTGTGTATGTGTGGTGTGTGTGTGTGTGTGTGTGTGTATGTATGTTGTGTGTGTGTGTGTGTGTGTATGTGTGTGTGTGTGTTGTGTTGTGTGTGTGTGTTGTATGTATGTATGTGTGTGGTGTGTGTGTGTGTGTGTATGTATGTATGTGTGTGTGTGCGTGTGTTTGTTTGTATAAACGTGTGGTGTCTACGTGTTTGTGTATGTGTGTGCTTGTGTGTATGTGCGTGTGTATGTGTTTGTGTGTATGTGTGTTTGTGTGTGTGTGTGTGTGTGTGTGTGTGTGTGTGTGTGTGTGTGTGTGTGTGTGTGTGGAGTGTATGTGTGTTCGTGTTTATTTATGTATGTGTTTATGTGCATGTGTGTGTCTGTGCGCACGAATGTGTTGTCTGCACACACATCTGACAATAAATGGTTGATGAAATGAATGGGGAGTCCGTGTATGTGTGCGGTGATATCATGATAATGGGGATGATGATCAGGATGATATAGAGTTTCATCTAGGACTGACATTGCTTGACAGGGCTATACTTTACGCTTCCTAGCGTCAACCAGGCCCGAGAAATACAGACACGTGAAGTGTTGTGCAAAAATCAATTAGCAAAACTGACAATGACGCATATGTAAAAAGGATGAAACTCGACTGTATGGTCCCAAGTCTTCCCAATGAGGTCGTAGCAAACTCAGCTCTGGCAAAGAACCATTCACACCAGCTATCATGTTAGTTTTCTCCTTTCTACATCGTAAAAGATATTTTCTGGAGGCTTGATGGTCACGGGGTGTGGCTGCCTGTCAAATGGAGGCCTGATCGGCGTTCTGGTTTAACCCCTACCTGCCAGTCTGACCTCATGTGTTTGAGTCTGACTCGGTTGACACTGTATTTATGTATGTATGTATGTATGTATGTATGTATGTATGTATGTATGTATGTATGTATGTATGTATGTATGTATGTATATATGTATGTATTTATTTATTTATTATTTATTTATTTATTTATCTATCTATTTATTTATTTATCTATCTATTTATTTATTCATTCATTCAGCCAGTCAGTCAGTCATGTATTTGTTTTTCTTCTATTCATGCATTTTATGTATTTATTTTTTCTATTTATTCATTTATGTATTCATTTCTCTATTCATTTTTTATCTATTTATTTGTTTGTCTTTTATCAGTGAACTTCAGCCTGCTCTCCCTGGGAGAGTGCATCGCCGCAGTGCAGCGCCACCTCTTTTTCTCTCTGTGTATGCGAGTATTTCTCTTTACCTGGGAAAGTTGGGTGGCACCCTTGTACGTCATAGTGACCTCTAGAGCCATGCCAGGCAGGGCCACCCATGATGGTCAGGTCAAAGGGGAAAGGCCAGACGAGGAATGCTAGTGACCCTTGGGGTCAGCACCCCTGTTTCGTAAAGAAAAAAAACTTTGCTACAAGAAAGCCAACAGATGGAACCCTGAGGGAAGAGAAAGAGAGGCTGACCAGTATACACCTGGTGAAGAGACCTCCAAGCGGATGCTAAGAGGATGTGCCTCACCTGAAAAAAAGAGGTAATAGCATCGGACAGAGGGCTAGGGAGGTCTCTTGTTGCCTATACCCCAAGAAGGGTGAAAGGTCTAACTAATAAACTCTGAAAGCGGATTTTGTTCTTCAGAATTTTGCACTGAGTGTACATTGCAAACGGGATCTCCATTCACCATGTCACCTGAAAGACTAGCACCCAGACCCCCACACAAGATCTGTGGTGCAAGAGGGGACAATCCAGATCCCATCAGCTATTTGAACCCAAGTCTCTTCCATCCCAGGAATTGCTTTTCCCATAAGCTGCTGATCTTGTACTAAAGTTTCCACTCAATATTTTCAAATGTTTATTTCTGAACACATTATCAAATTGCCTTGATGCTTTTGGTAAAATAAAGAAACATGGTTGAAGTTTTTTCTTATCATTTAACTAATTTGTTGTGGTAAAACATTTTTGAAATTTTAATTTTAATTATTTTTGAAAAAAAAGACGTAAGGGTTTAAATTACACCCAACCACTGGGTCATATGCTCCACTCTGTCTGTGTGGCATCCAGTCCACTCACCTGTGTTCAGCTGGGGAATGTAAAGCTGGGAGGGAGAGAAGACGTGCACCTCCCTCCCTCATTTAAGTACACACAATACAGATTGGTAACTCAATCCCACGGAGACAAATTTACCTGCAAATATCACACAAAGACAAATAAATCTGCTGATATCCTACACACTCAGATCTGTCTGTAGATATCCTACACATACATCTATCTGCAAATATCCTACACACACACACATCTACCTGCAAATATCCTACACACAAATCTATCTACAGATATCCTTCACACACACAAATCTATCTACACAATTATCTACACACACAAATCTATCTACAGATATTCTACACACACAAATCTATCTACACATATTCTACACACACAAATCTATCTACAATATTCTACACACACAAATCTATCTACACATATTCTACACACACAAATCTATCTACACATATTCTACACACACAAATCTATCTACACATATTCTACACACACAAATCTATCTACACATATTCTACACACACAAATCTATCTACACATATTCTAACACACAAATCTATCTGCAATATTCTACACACACAAATCTATCTACACATATTCTACACACACAAATCTATCTACACATATTCTACACACACAAATCTATCTACACATATTCTACACACACAAATCTATCTCACATATTCTACACACACAAATCTATCTACACATATTCTACACACACAAATCTATCTGCAGATATTCTACACACACAAATCTATCTACACATATTCTACACACACAAATCTATCTACACATATTCTACACACACAAATCTATCTACACATATTCTACACACACAAATCTATCTGCAGATATTCTACACACACAAATCTATCTGCAGATATTCTACACACACAAAATCTATCTACAACAAATTATCTACACACACAAATCTATCTGCAATATTCTACACACACAAATCTATCTACACATATTCTACACACACAAATCTATCTGCACATATTCTACACACACCTTTCACATCTATCTACACATATTCTACACACACAAATCTATCTACACATATTCTACACACACAAATCTATCTACACATATTCTACACACACAAATCTATCTAACACATATTCTACCACACACACAAATCTATCTACACATATTCTACACACCACACAAATCTATCTACACATATTCTACACACACAAATCTATCTGCACATATTCTACACACACAAATCTATCTACACATATTCTACACACACAAATTCTATCTACACTTTATTTCTACACACACAAATCTATCTACACATATTCTACACACACAAATCTATCTGCAGATATTCTACACACACAAATCTATCTGCAGATATTCTACACACACAAATCTATCTACACATATTCTACACACACAAATCTATCTACACATATTCTACACACACAAATCTATCTACACATATTCTACACACACAAATCTATCTGCACATATTCTACACACACAAATCTATCTACACATATTCTACACACACAAATCTATCTGCACATATTCTACACACACAAATCTATCTACACATATTCTACACACACAAATCTATCTGCACATATTCTACACACAATCATCGACATATTCTACACACACAAATCTATCTACACATATTCTACACACACAAATCTATCTACAGATATTCTACACACACAAATCTATCTGCAGATATTCTACACACACAAATCTATCTGCAGATATTCTACACACACAAATCTATCTACAGATATTCTACACACACAAATCTATCTGCACATATCCTACACACACAAATCTATCTACACATATTCTACACACAAATCTATCTACAGATATTCTACACACACAAATCTATCTACACATATTCTACACACAAATCTATCTACACATATTCTACACACACAAATCTATCTACACATATTCTACACACACAAATCTATCTACACATATTCTACACACACAAATCTATCTACACATATTCTACACACACAAATCTATCTGCAGATATTCTATCCCACAGAGAGAAACATCATCTGAAGGATTGCCACAGACACAACATTCATGTCAGAAATGTACCAAACCCGATTTCAGTAGGTGAAGAAATGCATACGGAGAAGCTAACACTGGGGAATATTTTGTGTGAACGTAGTAATTGACAGCTGACAGGCTGAATGACATATCTTGTAAACAGTGTATTCAGTCGCTGCAGAAAGGCGAGACGAGCAGAACAGAAGTGGAAAGGGAGGTAATAATATCTGTAGATCGTGGAGCAATGGGCAGACTAGAGACATGTTGTCAAGGGATGTAGCTTTGTGTGGATACTTTGATAGATTAGTTTTCTGATATGGTCATCTGTCTGTGTTTTTGTCTGTCTGTCCCTCTCTCTCTCTCTCTCTCTCTCTCTCTCTCTCTCTCTCTCTCTCTCTCTCTCTCTCTCTCTCTCTCTCTCCCTCTCTCTCTCTCTCTCTGTTTCTGACCTCTTCTTCTTTCTTGCTCTCTTCTTGCATTTTGGAATTCAGCCAGAGGAACTGTTTCCAAATCTCTCACTGATCTACGTAAACAGGATTTCAAACTTGCTCTCTGAAAAGAAATCATAATAGACTCATACAATGACAAATTATATTAAATATAATAGATTAAACATATTTCCATCGAAACTTATATTCCAGTGTAGGAAATGAATATTAATGTATGAAATAATAAACAGGCATACTGTCGATCATAAAACCAGTCTCTTTTGTATAAACCACACTCGCAACAACACACACACACACACACACACGACACACACACACACACACACACACACACACACACACACACACACACACACACACACACACATACACACACACACTCACACGTATATATATATATATAATTTTATATATATATATGTATATATATATGTATTTATATGTAATTATACATATATATACATAAGTATGTATATACATATATATAATACAATATATATATATTCTTATTATCATTATTTTTATATGCATACATATGTACAAATATCATATTTCGTCCCAATAATTGCGTCTTGTATTCAGGAGTCTCTTTTAACACACTGCCGAAAAACTTACAGGAGCATCTCAGTTTCACAATGTTTAGAAGAGGTACTTCGCTTATCTCATGAATGAACTATCTCAATAAACACAATAGTGGTTAAGATGTTAGATATCCAGTCGGAATGTCTGGGTTCGAGTCTACCTGAATACCTCCCGCTTGGTGGGTAAGGGGGGAAGACTTTTCCGATTTCTTATATCAACATGTGTACAGAACTTTTAGCACCTAAACCTCTTTTGCGTGTTTATGCATGCAGAACATTAAATATGAGGTTAAGGTCCTATTACTGAGCATAAAGAATACCAAGCCATAAAATATTTGAAACACAGAAGGGTCTTGATATTGATGATGTTTGTGAGGAATTTCTGAAATGTGCAGGTTGTTACACCGTTTCTTTACAAAACTATTTAATAAATTGTACAATGCTAGTTATTTCTTTACAGTATATTGTAATCTGTTTGTTAAAATTCCACTGCATAAAGAAAGTGATCAAACGAATCCGGATAACTATGAAGGGAATATTTGTATCATGCACAGTCAGTAAGGTCGTGGCATCAATATTGAATGAAAGATGTGTTTAGGCAGAAGAAGAACAAAAGATTAGTAACGAGCCAATAGGTTCAGTAAAAGACAGCCAAGTGCAGACCAAGTTTTTATGTTACTTCTCTCGTAAATAAGAGATTATTTAGTGCAAGAAGAGATAAGGTATACATAACATTTTAGACTATAAGAAAGCATTTGCTACTGTCTTGGTGTAAAACAAGGCTGCCTGTTAATGCCTATCGTGTTGTCTCTTCTGACATGCACAGCAGCTGATTTTGTTGGAGGAAAAGGAAAACTTGTCAGTCCATTTAATATCGTATTTTGACGACACTGGTCTCTTAATGTTTGTAAATGGCGTTGTGTTAGTATCATATGCTCCTTCAGGACTTCAGAATCAAATCAGAAATGTAGAGAAGGCCTGTAAAGAATGAAGTCTAACTGTGAACTTAGAGAAGCGAAAGTAATGATACTGAGAAAAGGACATCGCAGCCGAGAACAAAATGGTACAATGACGATACAGAGACAGACATTGTAAATAGGTTTGAGTATCTTCGCATGTAAGAGATTATTATGTGTCATACAAATTATTACCTGTTGGTGACAAAATGACTAATTACATGATTTACTGTGAAATGAGGAACATATCCCTTGTTCATTGTCTCTGTTATGAGTTTCAGTAAATACTGGCTCAGGGTTCGTAACACGCCCATAACCACATTTCCTAAACAAACTTTACAATGTCAAAAATAGTATAAATCAAAGTGGTGCTAACATTGCCAATAATACTGTAAAAGTTTTAGCTATTATCTAGAAACACTCAGCTTTTACTGGATTGAAGAAAGGGTCACAAACAATTTTTTATGATTCTTTAAGGACAAAAAAATAATGGAAAGATTCAAGGTAGAATGGCAAACAAAGATATCAAAAAGTGGTCTGTTGTAAGGAATCGTCTATTGAAGACTGTCCATTAGCGAAGTACCATCTTAACCATACAACGATTAAAAATATTTAGTGATCCACTAATCTGATTCACCCGTCACCCATCAACATCATCAAGTTCGATGGTAGCCACAACAGCTCCCCTCCATCTGTTCCAGCCTGACCCCTCTGTGGCCACATCGCAGACTCTCAAATAGCAGATGTTGGTGTTGGTTATATTGGAGGTGGGTGGTCTGCCCATAGTTCTTTTGGCTTCAATCTGCCCATGTAAAACTGCTGTCATCAGGATTGCATGAAATTGTGGTGTTGCGGACTGTATGGCTGATGTCTCTCATTTCTTTTTTGTTGATTTTTGATTAAGACTGGGTATGAATGGATAGACTGTAGACAACAAGATTTATTTTCAGAGACTGCTGTGAACCAAATTGTGGTTTTTATACAGACGTTATGGGAAATAAACACCAATCTTTTTTTCAGCCAAATGTCCAGTGTGATCTGACCAGGTGTAAACACTTGATAATGTTTTTAAATGAAAAACACATTACCTTGAATCCACTGTCATACACATGTAAGTTTCAACCTGTCAAGAGAACTCGCAGTGCTTATTTACTATGCATTAAAACTCACAGACGATGTACTTTATTGATCGAGCTGATCACTTTGTCCCCTTTAGAATGGAAGAGAGCGTGGTTTGTGTGACGTTGTCGTTGTGTTGTGGACCCCAGCTCAGTGGTCCCAGTTGCCTTTCCAGATTTCACTGTGATGATTTGTGAATATTTGCATTATTTGTCGTTAGCAGGTAGAAAGAAACTCTAGGGAGAGCTAGACAACAGAAGGTCTTCAGAGAAGTAACCCCCTTTAGACAAGTGTTTCGGCCCTGAATTCCTTACACTCTCGGGGGGCCGGGCCACATCCAGGTCATGACTCCTGGATGCCCTTCTGCTGTTGTCTATTTTTTTTTTTTTTTCCCACGCCGGGGATCGAACCTGGGCGATTCTGCGCTTCAGAACTGCGGTACGCGGTTTTACCAATGTGCTAACGGGGCACACATCATCTGTAGGGAATTTAATCCTTATGAAGTTCACTTTTTTCGTTCCTCCTTGCCCAGATCCAGCTTGAGCTCCTTTCTGCTGCCTCTGCCATCGCTTTAAGGGCTCTAGTCCTCTTCTTCCCAGAAATGGCGAGTTGTTTCATGAGATCATAAGCGGAGGTGCCCACAAACCCTCTTGCCCCGACCTCTATGGCGAAGATTTTGACCCGCAGACCTGCTTTCTTCAGGGTGCTGGCAAGACCGGCGTATTTTTCGGTCTTGTAGATATGTGCTTCTTCCATTCTGCTTTCGTATGGCACAGTGAGTTCTATCAGAATCACTTGTTTCGAGGAGTCAGAGTGGAGAGCGATGTCTGGTCTCATGCCTGTCTTGCTGATGACATCTGGGTAATTTCTCCACTCTGGGAGGTCTGCTGTACACTCCCAGTCGACTGCTCCATCCAGAAGACCCTTTGGCAATGTGCTGGTTGTCATAGCACTTTCGGGCCAGACCTGTTTCCCTCCTGCTTTGTAGAACGTTGTCATAGCAATTGGTGCGTTTGGGGTCATGGTTTTTTCGCTAACCACATCTGTGATCACTTTCAGAACTTGGTTGTGCCTCCATGTATACCTTCCTTGGGCTAGCGCTACTTTGCAAGAGCTTAGGACATGTTCCACTGTTTGTTTCTTCTGACAGAGCGGACATGCTGGGTCGTCTGCTTTCCCCCATTTCACTAAGTTTGCATTCGAGGGGAGCAGGTCATATACAGATCTGAGGAGGAAGCTTATCCTTAGAGGAGCCATGTGCCACATATCGTTCCAGCTGAGACTTCTTTGGAGTGCACTGTCCCATGTTGTCCATTGCCCCTGTTGACCTTGCTGGACTGCCTTCTGCACTCTTTTGACATCTTCTTCTTCCTTCAACTCCTGTATGATCATGTCTCTTTTTTCCTTCCCTTTGGCTTTGGACCACCACTGCATTTTTGTTGCTCCCAGTCCCTGTCTGTTGGTTTGCGTGTGTCCAATTATTTCTTTGATGCTGAGGTTTCTCTTGGCATTGTTTACAGCCTCTTGGACTTTCCACTTTCTGCCAGTTCTCAGCTTTGGATGAACTGATCTCACGATATTGTCTTCCGATTCCTCCAGCATGCTCAACAGTCTTGCTTTTCCAACTTTGTATTCCTCCACTATGGATTTGAGAGGTAGCTTCAGCATTGCTTGACGACAGTAGAATGCAACATCCGTGAGACCAGGTGGGACACCGAGCCATTTTCTTGTGTATTTGTTGATTTTGGCTTCCATTGCTTCGACTGTGCTGGTGCAAATGTCATAGATTAGCAGTGGCCACAGCAGCTTTGGTATCAGCATGAACTGTAGACACCAGACTTTGTATTTGCCTGGCAGTCTGCAGTTATCTATTTTCTTCAGGCCTTCTTCTGCTGTTTGCTTGGTTTCACATCCCCTTTGTGTGTCTTTCAGGGAGTCATCATACCATCTTCCGAGACTTTTTACTGGCTCTTCTGTGACAGTGGGGATGGCTTGGTTGGCTACCATGAATTTGACTGAATCTGCCACTTTTCCTTTTCGCAGTGAGAGACTTCGGGATTTCTTAGGTTTGAACCTCATTCTTGAAGAGGCCACCAGCTCATCCAGCTGCTTTAAGATTTGGTGTGTCTCTTCCTCATCCGTGGACAAGACTGTTGTGTCATCCATGAAAGCTTTCAGAGGAGGCATCTGGTATCCATCTCCCAGATTCACTGGACCTGAACTCTTCATTGCAGCTTTCAAGATGACTTCCATTGCCAACACGAACAGTATGGGAGAGATTGCACAGCCCATTGCAATGCCCACCTCTAGGTCTATCCAGTCCGTGGTGTATTCTTTGGTAGAGAACCGCATTGAGAACCCTTGGAAATACTTCCTCAGCATTGTTCGGATGTTTTCTGGGATGTGATACATTTCAAGAGCCAGCTGGATCATATCGTGTGGAACTGATCCATATGCATTCGCCAGATCAAGCCAAACTACGTCAATGTCTCTCTTCTCTGTTCTTGCTTTTTGGATGGCATCCCAAATCAACGTGGCATGTTCCAAGCATCCAGGCATTCCTGGTATGCCTCCCTTTTGGACTGACATATCCAGATACTTGTTTTCAGTCAGGTATTTTGTCAATCTTGCTGCCATAACAGAGAAGAAGATTTTCCCCTCGACGTTCAGAAGTGATATTGGCCTGAACTGATTGATGCTGCTGGAGTTCTGCTCCTTCGGAATGTACACTCCTTCAGCTCTCATCCATTGGTCGCTGATCTTCTGGTTCCTCCATGCTGATCGAATCATCTTGTGGAGCCACTCGAGCACTTTTGGGCATTTCTTGTAGAGCAGGTATGGTATTCCGTTTGGTCCAGGTGCTGACTTGGCTCTGGCTTTCTTTACTACGTTCTTCACTTCATCCAGTGTTGGTGGTTTGTTATTGAATTTTCCTTCTGGCGCTGCAGGCCAAACCAGATTCTGGATTTCAAGTGGTGCCTCGCGCTGAGAATCGGAATATGTTTCCCTGAGATGCTGCTCTAGGGTTTCCTTGCCCACTGTGAGAGTCCCTGATTTGGGTTGTTCAAACAGCTTTCTTGAAAAGTCAAAGGGATCTTTGAAGAAACGATCTTGAGTCTTCTTCTTTTTGCTCTTTCTTCGCCTTGCTGATTCCACTTTGCTGAGAGCATTGTGTTTGGCCTTCAGATCTTTCCAGAGTTCCAGGAGCCCTTGCTTCTCGAATTCTGAGGCAGTTTTCATTCGCTTTTTAAGCTTCCTTTTCTCCCTCCGGATGCTCTCCATCTGTTGCTGTCTTCTGGATTTCTGGGGAGGCGTTTTTGTCTTTGGCTGCTTCACTCCATAAGTGTCCCTGCAGATAGAGTATATGATGTCTCCGTATGTGTCAAGTTTGTGTTCCAGCGTACTGTTCCCTATTAGCGCATTCAGCTTAAGGACAAGTTCCTCATCTAATTTCTCCCATTGTTCTTTTGCACCGGCAGGCGGCAAATTGAGTTTTCCACGTTTGGCGTTAAGAGCTTGTGCAAAATCCGCATCAGAACCGTCAGCGTGGATGTCCTTGGCACTATGGTTTAATTCCTGGCCTTGGTCATCCAACGTCTCACCTGCTATCGCAGTGCGCTGCTGCTGGTTCGTATGTGTCTTCAAACAGCCCATTTTTGTCCTGTGGATCTTCATGCCACGTTTGGTGGTGAATCTCCTTCCACACGCACACGGAAATTCCAACTGGTCATTAATCATGGTCCGTTGTGCGTTTCCAGTCGTGATGGAGTCAGTGCCGATGGATTCATCATTCTCTCCCCCTTTCGGTGAATCCTGGGAGCATCTTTCATTTGAAAAACTCGTGGCATGTTATCAAAGGCAAGGTGGGAAGCCAACCCACAAAGCCCGCAGATCTAGTCTTTCCCAGTGTCCTTCGGTCTTTCCCGAATGTCCTCCGAACTATTCCCTGTCCCCTCCCATACGTGTGGAACGAGTTTACGATTTTGTGTATGGGTCGCAGACCTTCATAAATAAAACATGTGTTTGTGTCAGTTTTAAATTCAGTGTCTCTTTTCGTGTGTGTGTGTGTGGTGGTGAAGGGGGTGTGTGCGTGTGTGCGTGTGAACGCGCGCGTGTCTGCACACATGTGTGTTGTGTGTGTGTGTGTGTGTGTGTGTGTGTGTGTGTGTGTGTGTGTGTGTGTGGGTGGGTGGGTGGGTGGGTGGATGGGTGTATGTGGGTGTGTGTGTATTCGTTTCTCTCTAACCGCTCAGATTCGTGTGTTTTATTAGGTTTTGAAGATGAAAATCATCTCCTGTATAACACATAAGAAATGAAATAATTGAGTGCATAAACAAATACAATTCCCCAAGTCAAAAATGCCGTTTGATAGTAAAATCGATAGCAGAAAAAGCTTAGAAACAAACAAACAAAATAAAGAAAAACTGAAAAAAAATCATAAATAGGATCTGCGCATACATACATACATACATACATACATACATACATACATAATACATAATACGTAAATACATACACATACATACACACACATGCATACACACATACCCACATACATACATACATACATATACATACATACACACTCACATACATGCATACATACAAACATAACAGACACACACATACATACACACATACATACTTACACACATACACACATGCATACATATGCATATACATATATTATATATGTATCAAGAAATGAAATTGTCTTTCCCACAGATAAAAGCTGTAGACGGTGTTTATGTGCCGACATCACAGATTGCTACCCCTGTCCCCGTCTGACACAAAACTGCACAAGAGAAATGTCCACAACCCAATTTTGTTACGTGAAGATACACACACAGAGATGCTAGCACTGGGGAATAGTTTGTGTGAACACAGTAATCCAGAACTGACAGCTTGAGTGACGTCCCCTGCAAACAGTGTATTCATCCGCCTCTCGAAGGGGAGACAAACAGAATCGAAGTGGAAGGGGAGGTAATATGTGTAGACTTTAGAATTGTGAGAAGACCAGAAAGGCACGTTGTCAAGGGATGTACGTTTGTGTGGATACTT
>JAPXFY010000032.1:19883671-19886171 GCA_030674185.1 Monoplex corrugatus
GCATACCGTTTTGACCACAGCATCAAAACTGCTCTCGTTCACATTATGAATGATTTGTTACTTTCAGCTGACTGTGGCCGGATTTTGGTACTTATTTTTTCAGATATTTCTGCTGCTTTTTACGTCATTAGCACTGACCATTGCGTCCTCCTCTCTCGAGGGGAGGACACATTCGGAATCCAAGGTAGTGCTCTTTTATGGTTTATGTCATACTTGTCTGATCGCTTTCAATGAGACATGGTAAATGAGTGTAAATTCCAGCCAGTTAAACTTGCATATGGGTGCCCCCAGGCTCTGTGCTTGGGGAAGTCCTCTTCATTGTCTACACCTCACCATTTGCCAATGTCATCAGTCAGCACAACATCAAATATCATTTCTATGCTCATGACTTCCAGCTCTACAACAGTGCATCTCCTGAAAATCTTTCAAGTCTTCTTTCGAACCTCTGGCTGTTAAGTTTAGATCCGAAAATGGATGATGCAGAATGAGCTACAGTTAAATGGAGATAAGACTGAAGTAATGTTCACTGACACAAACACAAGCTTTGTGCCGTAAAAGTTTGTTCTATCCAACTAAGTGACGACACTATTGTACTTTCTAATTCAGTCAAGAATCTGAATCATGACATTGTTCTTGATCTTCAACATTATTTGCAGAAATTCATTACCCAAACCTATCAGACTGGTTACCGTCAATTGCGACGTTTCAGTTCCGTTCGCCGTTATCTTTCAGTTTCAGCAGCACCTAAACTTGTGACTTTTCTGATCGTGTCTAGCATCAATTATCTTTACTTTCTGCTCTCTGGCTTGCCTGCTTCTTCTGTTGCATGCATCCAGTGTAATCAGGTTTTCCCGGTCCGTCTTGCCCTTCATAACAAGAGGCATGATCATGTCACTCCCTTGCTTCACTTTCTCCACTGGCTGCCTGTTTCTCAAAGAATTTCATATAATTTCAATACGTTATGCTGCAAGTGTATTAATGGTACTACACCTGTTTATCTTCGAGATCACCTCCTGATGTTCACCCCGTCCATTCTGTTTCTGATACTATGTACTAGTTATTTACACATTCCTCGATACAGCTGTATCACAGTCGGTCGTCGCTCTATTTCTGTCCGGTTCATGATTGGAATGATATTACCCCGTCTATTCCACTGTCACAAAATCGGTCTTCCTTCAAGTTTAGTTAGTTTGAAGACACACGTTTTTGTCCAGCAGTGATGTCCCCCTCTACATGATCACTTTTTGCCCCACTGTCCTCCTGTCCTCCCCCTCCCCCCTCCCCCCTCCCCCCTCCCCATCTGTGTGTTTTGTGCCCTGTAGTTCTGATCGTTGTTGGCTGACTGATTTGGTGAACGATGAGAGTGCACACTTTGATTTGATTATTATTATTAGTAGTAGTATTAGTAGTAGTGGTGGCAGAAGCAGTAGCACTATTACTACTACTACCACTACTACTACTAGTAGTAGTAATATAATTCTTGTTGTTGTTGTTATCATCATTATCATTATAATCATTACTATTATTATTATTACTATTATTATTATTGTTATTATTATTATTATTATTATTATTATTATTATTATTAAATCCTTCCTTTTCAAGTGGTATTAGGCATGATGCATATTTTTGTCATAGTGATTTAAAATGCATCAAGATTCTTCGCGAAACATTCAACTTTTAATCGATAAAACTTCTTTAGGAGAAGCAATGACTGCAAACACAGTACTGAGGCACAGAGAGAGAGACAGACAGACAGACAGACAGACACAGACAGACAGACAGATGACAGACAGACAGACAGACACAGACAAGACAGACACACAGACAGACAAACAGACAGAGAGGCAGACAGAGAAGGAGTGACAAACCGACGAACAGACAGAGGGAGACAGAGACAGAGAGAGAAGGAGACACACAGGCGGACAGAGAGGCAGACAAAGAGACAGACAGACAGAGAAAGAGACATACATACAGAATGACTGACAGAGAGACAAAGAAAGAAAGAGAGAGAGAGAGAAAGACAGACAGACAGACAGAGAGAGAAATATTACATGCGTGACCTTTACATTTGTCTCACTAATGTAAGAGTCAAAGCATACGAGCAAGTGTTCTCTTCCATTGTTCTGAAGCAAGTAAAAAACGTTTCACGTGAATCTACACTGTAGACTTAAGTGAAAAATTGTCTTTTCTCTATGTACATGTGTATATCTTTAGTGTGTAGAGTTACATGTTCGTTATGTTTAAAGCCCAGACATAGCAGTAACGGTATTTTACGACGTTTAGCCCTTGTATTTCTGTGTACTTATAGTGTGTAGTTTACTTCCACTTTGGACAAGGGCTGAATTTAAAGAAGCACACAAGTGTTATCTATTATTATCTTCGTAAATATAGACAGTTCTCCTATCCTATCTGTTTTGTCTGTTTCTATCTGTAGACTCAGGAGGTAGACTCAGGAGGTAGACTCAGGAGGTAGACTCAGGAGACAGACTCAGGAGGT
>JAPXFY010000032.1:19891171-19898671 GCA_030674185.1 Monoplex corrugatus
TTCAAGTTGTGACCAGGTGCTCCAATTCCCCTTTCCTCATAAAATGGCCCATAAAAGTTGTCTGTCTTTTCCTAATCTTCCTTATAAATGATCTTCTTGTGTCTGCCTCCGTCAAGACTGTCTCGTTTGTTTTCTTTGCTGTCCATGGAACTCTCAACATTCTTCTTAGAAACCACATTTCGGCTGCCTCAATCTCGAAAGCTTCATAGTCAAAACAAAAAAATGAAATTAAAATGTAGTCCAGTAACCTATCTCAGTTTGTACGGGAAGTGTGGTGGCACAGGCTTCTTGGACGGGTTTTTAGAGATTGAGTCCCACTCCTCCCCATGGCTGTTTGTCTTTTCCTAATCGTTGACAGAACTAGAGACACTTTCAAAGCAGGGTGAGAATCAAAAGACAATTACTCACATCTTGACTGGTAACCCACCCCACTCTCTCCTAAACCGTAACCAAAACGATTGCAGTTAGTGAAGTATATGACCCAGGTGGTTAGAGCACACATCTGAGAAGCGGACGTTCCGGGTTCCAGCCATAGTCGGATCACACGTAGACTGTAGAACTTCGCACCCCTCCACCCCACCCTAACCCCCACCCAAACTCATTCATAAAAAAATCAAAGGTTAATCATATTGCTACACAACTCACCGAACTCCAGTGGTTCCCCATTAAATTCTGCATTCTGTGTAAAATTGGCACGCTTGCCTTTAGTTTCATTTATACTACTCATCCACCATACTTACCATCTCTTCCCATTACTTAGCCTGATTGTTATCCGCAGTCCATTTGTGAATAGTTCCTTACAGGGCCTAAAGTAAACACAAAAACGTAAATATCAACTAAGTAACATAACTCTTGAGAGTCACGAAGTTACCTCCCATGTAGAATTTCTCAAACCCAACACAGTTTGCGCTACCCATTCAGCTAGTATAGACGCAGCCACAAAGCATAAAGTGGTAAGCTCAGAACATTCTACATTGAGAAATTCTACATGGGAGATAACTCCGTGACTCTCAAGAGTTATGTTACTTAGTTGATATTTAAAATTCTCCCTGCTTCCCTCTTATTTCCTTTGGTATTACAAAAACGTAAGACCAGAACTCATTTAGCTGCTAAGCTGCAGTCACTTGGAACTATAGGAACTCTATCCCCTGCACAATGTATAGAGTTCTTTATCCTCCATATTTCAAAACCCAGTTCGAAACACATGCTTGAGCTACCGTTCTCCATGTTATTAAATAGAACTGAATTAAAACAATAGACATATGACTATGCTCTGTATGTATAGAGTTATGCCGCCTAGCTTTTATGTTATGGTCATCTTGCTATGACAGTAGTGGTGGCGGTAGTGGTATGTGTGTGTTCATGTGTGTATTTGTGTGTGTGTTTGTGTATGTGTGTGTGTTCACGTATGTGTTTGTGTGTATGTGTGTGATACATTAATCACGTCAACACGTTTTTGTATTAATGTGGTTATATTAACATTGTACTGAGTTCTGCACAGCATTAAGATGCTGGAAGGATATCTAAATTGAAATGTACTGTCATCATTATCATCATCATCATCATCAGTAGTAGTAGTAGTAATAATAGTAGTAGTAGTAATAGAGTAGTAGTAATAGCAGTAGTAGTAGTAGTGGTAGTACTATGATTAACATTACTATAATTATGTGAAATGTAATGATCCATAACTTATTTCACAACGTCGTCCTTCTTCTTTTATATTCATCTTCTCTTTTGTTCTGCTTTGTTTTCTTTTTTATTTTCTCTTTTTTTTATTTTTACTGTTTTATCTCCTCCTCCTCTTCCTCCTCCTCCTCCTCTTCCTCCTCCTCCTCCTCTTCCTCTTTTTCTTCTATTTCTTCTTGTTCTTGTTGTTGTTCTTCTTCTTGTTCTTGTTGTTGTTGTTGTTGTTCTTCTTCTTCTCCTCGCAATTCTTCTTCTTCTTCTTCTTCTTCTTCTTCTTCGCAATTCTTCTTCTTCTTCTTCGCAATTCTTCTTCTTCTTCGCAATTCATCTTCTTCTTCTTCTTCGCAATTCTTCTTCGCAATTCTTCTTCTTCGCAATTCTTCTTCTTCTTCGCATTTCTTCTTCTTCGCAATTCTTCTTCGCAATTCTTCTTCTTCTTCTTTGTGCTTGGGTCATTCTATCTGTACAACACCACGAATGGCATTTAATAGAAATGTAAATATGACAACAACCAAAAAAGAACCTAAAGTCATCATAAAAAAAGAGATCATTGACATAGTTTGACTTTTTTTTTGATGTTGTTCTTCGTTGTTTGACATTTGTTGTTGTTGTCTATTGTTTGACATTTTTGTTCTTGTTGTTATTATTGTCTGTTGTTTGACATTTTTGTTCTTGTTGTTATTATTGTCTGTTGTTTGACATTTTTGTTGTTGTTGTTGTTGTTGTTGTTTTCTGTTGTTTGAATTTTTTGTTCTTGTTGTTATTGTTGTCTGTTGTGTGACATTCATGTTCTTGTTGTTGTTGTCTGTTGTTTGGCATTTCTGTTCTTGTTGTTGTTGTTGTTGTGTGACATTTTTGCTCTTGTTCTCCATTGTTTGACATTTTCGTTCTTGTTGTTTTTGCTGTTTGATATTGTTTGTTGTTGTTGTGATTGTCGTTTGTCATTTTAGTTCTTGCTTTTCCTTTTCTCGGTTGAGTTTGTTCTTTGGTTTTTCCTCTCTCAAACCAACAATTAAACGGACCACACCGAATTGCAATGACAAGCAAACATGGCTTCTTGGCGATAGCGTTTAGGAGACTAGCATGTGGCTATTGATGCAGCCGCTGTGCGAGAAACCCACGTTACATGCACGACGATACTGAACGTACACGGTCACCGTGGTCTTGTGTGAAATCGAAAGACGATAAAGGCGGTAATGACTGCTGTTCTCAGTCTTGTTTCTTTTCATTTCTGTCCCTCGTTCAATATTCCCCCCCCCCCCCACCTCCCCCGCAGATAGGAAACACATATGTCTCTGCTTCATGCACGGAGGCGTGCAAGCATGATGAGCACATGCGTTTGTACACGTGGTGTTCATGAACGCGCACGTCGAAATATTCACACACACAACTCGTGCGGGAATGTGGGTGCAAAACTTACAAATACAGGCTTGCATGTATGTGCGCTTGCTCACGAAACAAACAGACAGACGGAATCATGGGGCATGTGCATACACACACATTCACATACACGCACGCACATATGCATGCATGCACACACGCACACGCACACGCATGCACACACACACATGCATACACACATGTGCACACATAAATACACACACATTCTCTCATACATATTCTTCCAGTATGCAATGAATATATGCACAGAGAGAGCGAGCGAGAGAGAGAGAGAGAGAGAAACAGACAGACAGACAGACAGACAGATAGCTGGACTGAGGGACAGACAGACAGATAAACAGAAAAGGAGAGGCAAACAGACAGACGGACAGACACAGTTAAACACACACACACACATACACACACACACACACATACGCACATATACACAAATTACATGCACGCACGCATACACACATACATATATATACACACACTCAATTCAGTTTATTGCTTCCTTGCAGAAGATCCAGATTGCATACATCTCAGGTGAAGCGAGACCAACGTTTGAATGCCACAAGAGCGAAAACAGAATTTGAAGATGTCAGAGGTTTCTGAAAAAGTGATGTTCACTTACTCTGCTCAAAACGTATTGTTCACACATCCTGCTCAAAAACGTGTTGTTCACACACCTTGCTCAAAACGTATTGGTCACACACCTTACTCAAAACGTGTTGTTCACACACCTTACTTGAAACGTGTTGTTCACACACCTTGCTCAAAACGTGTTGTTCACACACCTTGCTCAAAACGTATTGTTCACACACCTTGCTCAAAAGTGTTGTTCACACATCTTGTTCTAAACGTGTTGTTCACACACCTTGCTCAAAAACTGTTGTGCACACACCTCTGCTCAAAAACAACTGTTGTTCACACGCCTTGCTCAAAATGTATTGTTAACACACCTTGCTCAAAAACTGTTGTTCACATATCTTGCTCAAAAACTGTTTTTCACACACCTTGCCCAAAACGTGTCGTTCACACACCTTGCTCAAAAACTGTTGTTCACACACCTTGCTGAAAACGCATTGTTCACACACCTTGCTCAAAAACTGTTGTTCACACACCTTGCTCAAAACGTGTTGTTCACACACCTTGCTCAAAAGCTATTGTTTACACACCTTGCTCAAAAACTATTGTTCACACACCTTGCTCAAGAACTGTTGTTCACACACCTTGCTCAGTAATGATTATAATGATAATCATCATCATTGTCACATCATTATCATTATCATTCTTCTTATTCTAGTGGCAGTAGTAGTAGTAATAGTAGTAGTAGTAGTAATAGTACAATAGTAGCAGCAGCAGGAGTAGTGTGATTATTCAACATGTTTATGACGTAGAATTTTGTTTGTTGTTTGTTGCATTTGTTGTTGTTGTTAATGTTGTTTATTTTGCGGCTTGCCAAAGACGGGAGAACATTCGCCTAGTCTGACTTTTCTTAATCTCTCTCTCTCTCTCTCTCTCTCTCTCTCTCTCTCTCTCTCTCTCTCTCTCTCTCTCTCTCTCTCTCTCTCTCTCTCTCTCTCTCTCTCTCTCGCCATCCTTTCGTCTATTTGTCTATGCTTCGTTTTGCCTTTTTTCCTTCTGTCGTAAAGATCTATTTACTTAATTTTCTTTTCTTTTGCACTTGTGAAATCGGTTGCGCTTGTCAACTTGTCGCTTTGGTTTTATGTAAATAATGTCATCGTGATTTCGTAGAGAAAAACACAGAGAAAAAGAGGAGAGAGAGAGAGAGAGACAGACAGACAGAGACAGACAGGACAGAAAGACAGACAGACAGATAGACAGACAGACAGATAGACAGACAGATGGACAGGATCATGTAGCGTTACAAATCAAATGATAGATGAGAGTTTGAGGAAAGAGGAGATCAATAGGACAAAACTCAGTAATAATGGTGGACACAGTGAACAAAGGGGAAAAACACTAACATATACAAGTTAACGACAAACAAAAGAAATATCAGCAACCACCACCATCATCACCACCACCAGAACACCACCACCACCACCAAAACAGAAGATAATATTATACTGTGAAACAAATAGGTCAATAAATGCTCAAGTAACACATAAATGAATAAACGAACATGAGTGCGATAAATAAAATTAAATAAATGATAAAAATAAACATGATAATAAGCATTTAAAGAAATAGGGATAGATTTGGATTTGGAGTTTGGAGTTTGTTCAAGAGGGATTCGCTGCATTCGGACGATTCCATAAGCGCTCCAGTCAAGCCTGCCAGCAATTACCTGAAGAATAAAAAAAAAGACAAAAATATAAACAAGAAAAAGCAAAATTCGTCCTCACTACCACCATCCCTAATGTTATTTTTGTTTTGTATTGTCTTGTTTTGTCATTTTGAAAACAAAACAAAACAAAACAAAAAAGGTTGAGGGAGGGGAAAAGAAAAACAAATATATATATAATACATATACATATATGTATTCATATATGTATATGTATCTTTCTATACCACAGATTCATCTACACCAGAGACTTAATTTCATCTGAACCAGAGACTCAATTTCATCTGCACCAGAGACTTAATTTCATCTACACCAGAGACTTAATTTCATCTGCACCGGAGACTTAATTTCACCTACACCAGAGACTTAATTTCATCTACACCAGAGACTCAATTTCATCTGCACCAGAGACTCAATTTCACCTACACCAGAGACTTAATTTCATCTACACCAGAGACTTAATTTCATCTGCACCAGAGACTTAATTTCATCTACACCAGAGACTTAATTTCATCTGCACCAGAGACTTAATTTCACCTACACCAGAGACTTAATTTCATCTACACCAGAGACTCAAGTTCACCTACACCAGAGACTTAATTTCATCTACACCAGAGACTTAATTTCACCTACACCAGAGACTTAATTTCATCTACACCAGAGACTTAATTTCATCTACACCAGAGACTTAATTTCATCTACACCAGAGACTTAATTTCATCTACACCAGAGACTTAATTTCAAAAGAAGATCAAAACCATGATTTCAAAAAAGAAAAAAAGAAGACAAAAAAAAAAAAAAATAAACGTAAAAAAAACAAACTATGTTGAGCCAATTCTCCAGCGACGCCCTCAAGGCAGGGACACAACTCCATCATCGAGAGTGGGGGCAAGTAGGCCAATCGTATTTATCTCCCCTTGGTGGCAGCCATTTTGGAAGTAACTTGTCATCTGTAACAGTGGATTGAAAGAATAAAACATGAACATTTTTTCTTTCTTTCTTTTTTTTTTCTTAACATAACTGGTTGTTTTGTTTGTTTTCGTCAATCAGGAAACATCTGTCTCTGTATTCTCATTCTGTCTGTTTGTCTCCCCCTGTCCGTGTATGACTGTTCCACTGTATGCAGCAAAGTTCCACTAAAACCAAAGAGAATCCACCACATCAAACAGAAAGGATGCCAAGCATCATGAATCATCACCGCAAGAGAAGCCAACCAAGAGATTCCCACAGAGTTCAACGACCAAATGGAGAAGGCCTTCAAAGTAAAAAGCAACCATAACCATGGAGGAGAGTGGCATTTCATTCGTGACACTATCTACAACATTGCCATGTCATCCTTTGGGAAGAAGAGGAAAAATCAAGATTGGTTTGAGGGTCACCTGTATGAGATAGAACCTATCATTGATGAAAACAAGCCAAACAAGGACGTCCTGGACCAGACCAACATAACCCTATGCCCTCTTCACACAGCGACGACTGCACTGGCCTGACCACATCTGCAGCATGCAGAATGAGTATCCCAAGAGGTACCTTACAGAAAGCTTGCCAAAAGGTTCCGGTCTACAACACACCCACAGCAAGATACAGGGATATCCGTGAAGGTGACGTCATGTCCGCTGATATAAGTAAGGACACTTGACAACAGACAGCCACAAACTGCCGTATCTAGCGACCGGCTGTGCATGCAGACATCGCTATTGTACAGAATAAACTTGACTGTGGTCGGACTAAAGAGTGAGAAGACAAACCAAGCACACACACACACACACACACACACACACACACACACACACACACACACACACACACACACACACTCACACACACACACACACACACACACACACACACACACACACACACACACACACACACACACACACACACACACACACACTCACACACACACATCCCGCGTGCGCGCACTTTTATTTTTTGACTTGTCGTTCAAACCGCTGGGGGATGTCAATCTGCGGCAAATTGAAAGACGTGGATGGTTGGGGTGCCAAGTGATGTCAGGGTCTCTGACACATCAATCCTGGTTTTCCTTGGTCTGCCTCTGACCTTGAGGTCAGACATCTTTGTGTTGTATGCACGGTGAGCTTGGTGGTATGGTGATA
>JAPXFY010000032.1:19901171-19916171 GCA_030674185.1 Monoplex corrugatus
AATCGGTGTTCTGGAGGACGTTGATGACAGTGAGGAACAATGGACAAAGTTGAGAAACTCGATAAATGAAGCTTGTGAAGAAATCCCTACAGTTGAAAGAAAAGAAAGAAAAAAAAAGAACTGGATGACAAAAGAAATTATAGGCTTGATGGAAGAACGGAGGAAGGCAATGGAAAAGAGGAAGAATACAAAAAGTTAAAGAATGAAATCAGGAATATGTGCAATGAAGCTAAGGAAGCTTGGCTGGAAACAAAGTACAAATAAATAGAAGACTACACAAAACAGATCTCAATTTATGTACAGAAACATCGAAGAAATTGCCCACAGGAAAAAGACGTGCACAACAACCTGGTTGCTTAAAATCGACAGATGGTACGATTCTTATGAAAAAAGACAAAATATTAGATAGTTGGGGAGGGTACATTAAAGACCTTTTCAACTATGACAGAAACGTAGAACAGATAAGAAAGAACGTGGAAGGACCACCCATAATGAAAGATGAAGAAACAGAATCAGAAGAGAAATAGCGGAAAAACATTGTGACTTTGTCGAAGGGAAAGGAACTATTAATGCCATATACATCCTAAGAACTATCATAGAAAGGTCAGTCGAGTTCAGTAAGGATTTATATCTATTTTTGTTGATTATACCGAGGATTTCGATAAGATTCGAAGAATTGATCAACTAATTAGAAAAGCTCAACATTGATGGAAAGGGTCTAAGAACAATCAGGAGTATGTGCTGGGAACAAACAGCGGCAATGAGAGTAGAAAACGATGTAAACTCTTACCGAAATATCAAAAGAACGGTTAGGCAGGGTTGTGTTCTGTCACCAGATTTGTTTTCACTTTAAAGCGAAACCATCACGATGAACCTAGAAGAATGCTTTGGGATAAAGGTTGGAGGAAAAACGATAAACAACATTCGTTACGCAGATGACACCGTGCTAATTGCAGAAAATGAAAAAGACCTACAAAATCTTATGAATGTAATACAAATAGAAAGCAAAAATAAAGGGCTGCAGCTAGATAGCAAGATGATTGAAGTCATGGTAATCAGTAAAAAACAAGAAATTTTCTCATGTAAAATAATAATAAGTGGCATAACACTGAGACAGGCTGATAAGTTAAAATATCTGGGAACGGTCATCTCACCTGAGGGCAGACGTACATCAGAAATAGCCAGCAGAATCGACCAAGTAAACAGCATCCAATAGGATGAAAAACATTCTTACCAACAAATGCCTATCAATTAACATCAGGAAGAGAGTTCTTGAATGTTATATAGAACCGATACTGTTGTACGGTTGTGAGGCTGGACAGTCAACACGCAAAGTCAGAACAAAATTGAGGCGACTGAAATGTGGTTTCTAAAAAGAATGATGAGAGTTCAGGGACAGCAAGGAAAACAAACAAGACAGTCTTGAAGCAGGCAGACACAAGAGGATCATTCAAAAGAAGATTATGAAAAGAGAAACAATATTTATAGGATATTTTATGAGACAAGAGAAAATAGAGCACCTGATCACAACAGGAAAGCTGGAGGGAAAGAGAAAATATGATGATGATAATGATGAATGAATGATGAAGATGATGATGATGATGATATAGACATACACGTATACATACATACATACATACATACATACATACATACATACATACATACACACATACATACATACATACATACATACATACAATACATACGTAGGTACGTACATACATCTACATACATACATACATACATACACATACATACATACATACATACATACATAAAACATACGTACATGCATGCATACATACATACATGCATACACAGATACATACATACATACATACATACATACATACATACATACATACGTACGTACGTACGTACATATATCCATACATACATACATACATACATACATATGTGTGCACGTGTTTAATAAATATCAAGTTGAATGTAAACAAGTCCGTTAATTTCAAAGGAGAGATCAAAAGCATTTATCAATATAAGAAGTAAAGGAAACAACAGGACAGACGGACAAAGAGAAAAACATCAAAAGCCAACTGCCCTGTGATGCCCTGAAGGCAAAGACATAACTCCATCATCAAGAGTAGTTGCAAGGAATCCAATCGTACATTATCTCCCCTTATTGGCAGCCATTTTGGAAGCAGCTTGTATGTAACTAGCAAATGGACGAACAGTTCATGGATGTTTTATTCTGCTTGTCTTCGGTGCCTTAGTTAACTAGCTAGCTGGTTAGTCATCAGTCAGGCAGTCAGTCAGGCAGGCAGGCAGGCAGGCAAGCAAACAGTAAGGCAGGCAGGCAGTAAGGCAGGCAGGCAAACAGATAATTAGTCAGTTAGTTAGTTAGTTAGTTATTAGTTGTTAGTTGGTTAGTTGGTTAGGTTGGATAGTTACTTAGTTACTTAGCTAGTTACTTAGCTAGTTACTTAGCTAGTTAGTTACCTACTAGTTAGTTTGTTAGTTTGTTTGTTAGTTACTTAGCTAGTTACTTAGCTAATTACTTAGCTAATTAGTTAGTTAGTTGGTTAGTTTGTTTGTTTGTTTGTTTGTTTGTTTGTTTGTTTGTTTGTTTGTTTTCTAATGTCTGTATGTTGCTCAGTCTCTGCACATTCATGTATGTATGCATCTAAAATATACTGTCACGCCTTCTTTCCCCCCCCCCCTTGTCTCTCTCTCTCTCTCTCTCTCTCTTTTTCTCTCTCTTTCTCTCTCTCTCTGGTTTTGTCTATCTGTCTGTCTCTTTGTCTTGTTTTCTCTCAGTCTCTTTTATTCTGTTTGTCTGTCTCTGCCTCTGTCTCTGTCTCTGTCTCCCTCACACAAACACACACACACACACAAACACACACACACACACACACACACACACAAACACACACACACACACACACACACACACACACACACATACACGCATGCTCACATTTCTGAAAGTAGTAGGATCTCGAGGTATGAGGAGGGGGTTTCGTCATGATTGTTTTGTCTTGGGATATTTTCCCTTGAGCATCCACTGAATTTTGACAGATTCCCTGAACAGTGGATCAAGTATCTAAGCTGAAGGGAAGCTGCAAGTGTATCAGTGTATGTACATCAAGTGTATCAGTGTATGTACATCACGTGTATCAGTGTATGTACATCAAGTGTATCAGTGTATGTACATCAAGTGTATCAGCGTATGTACATCAAGTGTATCAGTGTGTACACAAGTGTATCAGTGTATGTACATCACGTGTATCAGTATATGTACATCAAGTGTATCAGTGTGTACATCAAGTGTATCAGTGTGTACATCAAGTGTATCAGTGTATGTACATCACGTGTATCAGTGTATGTACATCATGTGTATCAGTGTATGTACATCAAGTGTATCAGTGTATGTACATCACGTGTATCAGTGTATGTACATCAAGTGTATCAGTGTGTGTACATCAAGTGTATCAGTGTATGTACATCAAGTGTATCAGTGTATGTACATCATGTGTATCAGTGTATGTATATCAAGTGTATCAGTGTATGTACATCAAGTGTATCAGTGTATGTACATCATGTGTATCAGTGTATGTACATCAAGTGTATCAGTATGTGTACATCAAGTGTATCAGTGTATGTAATCAAGTGTATCAGTGTATGTACATCAAGTGTATCAGTGTATGTACATCAAGTGTATCAGTGTATGTACATCAGTGTATCAGTGTATGTACATCAAGTGTATCAGTGTATGTACATCACGTGTATCAGTTATGTACATCAAGTGTATCAGTGTATGTCATCACGTGTATCAGTGTATGTACATCAAGTGTATCAGTGTATGTACATCAAGTGTATCAGTGTATGTACATCAAGTGTATCAGTGTATGTACATCAATCAGTGTAATCAGTGTATATGTACATCAAGTGTATCAGTGTATGTACATCAAGTGTATCAGTGTATGTACATCAGTGTTCAGTGTAGCATATGTATCAGTGTATGTACATCACGTGTATCAGTGTATGTGTACATCAAGTGTATCAGTGTATGTAATCAATGTGTATCAGTGTATGTACATCAAGTGTATCAGTGTATGTACATCAAGTGTATCAGTGTATGTCATGTGATCGTGTATGTACATCAGTGTTCAGTGAGTGTACATCAAGTGTATCAGTTAGTATGTATCTGTATCTTGTACATCAAGTGTATTCAGTGTATCAGTGTACTGTACTATGTGTATCAGTGTATGTACATCAAGTGTATCAGTGTATGTACATCAAGTGTATCAGTGTATGTAATCAGTGTATCAGTGTTGTACTCAGTGTATCAGTTGTACATCAGTGTATCAGTGTATGTACATCATGTGTATCAGTGATGTACATCAAGTGTATCAGTGTGTGTACATAGTAAGTGTATCAGTGTATGTACATCAAGTGTATCAGTTGTATGTACAGGTGTACATAGTGTATCAGTGTATGTTACATATGTGTATCAGTGTTGATACATCAAGTGTTCAGTGGTACATCAAGTGTATCAGGTGTACATCAATGATCAGTGTATTACATAAGTGTATCATGTTACATGTATCAGTGTATTCATCAGTGTATCAGTTATGTACATCACGTGTATGTATTTACATCAAGTGTATCAGTGTTGTACATCAAGTTATCAGTGTGTGTACATCGTGATCAGTTGTTATCATAATGTATCATGTGTATCAGTGTATCATGTACTCATTAATGTCATGTATGTATCATGTGTATCGTGTATGTAATCAAGTGTATCAGTGTATGTCATAGTGTATCAGTGTATGTAATCAGTGTAGTTTCATGTATCAGTGTATGTATCAGTGTATCATGTATGTCATCATGTGTATCAGTGTATGTACATCAAGTGTATCATATGTACATCAGTGTATCAGTGTATGTTACATCAAGTGTATCAGTATTGTACATCATGTTAGATGTACATCAAGTGTAAGGTAGTACATCCAGTGTTATGTAGATCAAGTGTATCAGTTAGTAATCAGTGTATCAGTAATGTATCAAGTATAATGTTCAGTTTGTAATCAGTGTATAGTAAGTGTACATTTGTACATCAGTGTATCAGTGTAGTCATCAGTAGTACATTCATGTATGTGTCAGTGTGTACATCAAGTTCTATATGTAATGTATCATGATGTACATCAGTGTACATTGTACATCAGTGTAACAGTGTATGTACATCAAGTGTATCAGTGTATGTATGCATGTGTATCATGTAATCACGTGTATCAGATGTAATGTGTACATAGTGTATCAGTGTATTGTACATCATGTATCAGTATGTACACAAGGTACTGATATCAGTGTATCAGTGTATGTACATCAAGTGTATCAGTGTGTGTAATCAAGTACATGTTGTACATAAATGTATCAGTGTATGTACATAGTATCAGTGTATCAAGTGTATAGTGTGTACATCAGTTGTGTCATGTACATAAGTTATCAGTTATGTACATCAAGTGTATCAGTGTATGTACAAGTGTATCAGTGTATGTACTCAGTATCAGTATGTACAACGTGACAGTATATGTACATCAAGTGTATCAGTATATGTACATCATGACAGTGTATACCAGTGTATCAGTATGTACATCAAGTGTATATGTAACGTAAATGTACATCATGTATCGTGTGTACATCAAGTGATCAGTATATGTACATATCAGTGTATCTAGTGTATGTATCATCACGTGTATCAGTGTATGTACATCAAGTGTATCAGTGTGTATGTATCAGTGTTGTACATCAGTGTATGTCATCAATGTAGTATGTCAGTGTATGTACATCAAGTATCAGTGTGTGTACATCAAGTGTATATGTGTACATCAGTATCAGTGTATTACACAGTGTATCAGTGTTGTATCATGTACAGTGTTAATCAGTGTTGTACATGTGTGTATCAGTATGTACTTGTGTTACACTGTACGGTAGTACATCAAGTGTATCAGTGTATGTACATCAAGTGTATCAGTGTATGTACATCAGTGTATCAGTGTATGTAATCAAGTATATGTATTACATCAGTGTATCAGTGTAGTACACAAGTGTATCAGTGTATGTACATCTGTAAGTTGTAATCAATGTACATACAAGTGTATCAGTGTATGTACATCACATTAAGTGTAATCACGTGTATCAGTGTATGTACATCAAGTGTATCAGTGTATGTACACAGTGTATCAGTTATGTCACATGTGTATCAGTGTATGTACAATGTAATAGTGTATAGTGTAAGTATCACAGTGTATCAGGTATGTACATCAAGTGTATCAGTGTTGACATCAGTGTACTTCAGTGTGTAATCAGTGTATCAGTGTGTGTACATCAAGTGTATCATGTATATGTCATAGTGTATCAGTGTATGTAATCAAGTGTATCATTGTATGTATTGTACATGTGTATCAGTGTATGTAATCAAGTGTATCAGTGTATGTACATCATGTTATCAGTTATGTATGTCACATTGTATCGTGTTATGTATGTATGTGTATCAGTGTATGTACATCAAGTGTATCAGTGTATGTACAACATGTGTATCAGTATATGTACATCAAGTGTATCAGTACATGTACATCACGTGTATCAGTGTATGTACATCAAGTGTATCAGTGTATGTACATCAAGTGTATCATGTATGTACATCACGTGTATCAGTGTATGTACATCATGTGTGTCAGTGTATGTACATCACGTGTATCAGTGTATGTACATCAAGTGTATCAGTGTATGTATGTCATGTGTATCAGTGTATGTACATCACGTGTATCAGTATATGTACATCAAGTGTATCAGTATATGTACATCACGTGTATCAGTGTATGTACATCAAGTGTATCAGTATATGTACATCATGTGTATCAGTATATGTACATCAAGTGTATCAGTGTATGTACATCAAGTGTATCAGTGTATGTACATCAAGTGTATCAGTATATGTACATCAAGTGTATCAGTGTATGTACATCAAGTGTATCAGTGTATGTACATCATGTGTATCAGTGTATGTACATCATGTGTGTCAGTGTATGTACATCAAGTGTATCAGTGTATGTACATCAAGTGTATCAGTGTATGTACATCACGTGTATCAGTGTATGTACGTCACGTGTATCAATGTATGTACATCATGTGTGTCAGTGTATGTACATCATGTGTGTCAGTGTATGTACATCATGTGTATCAGTGTGTGTACATCAAGTGTATCAGTGTATGTACATCATGTGTGTCAGTGTATGTACATCATGTGTGTCAGTGTATGTTCATCACGTGTATCAGTGTGTGTACATCAAGTGTATCAGTGTATGTACATCATGTGTGTCAGTGTATGTACATCATGTGTGTCAGTGTATGTACATCACGTGTATCAGTGTGTGTACATCAAGTGAATCAGTGTATGTACATCATGTGTGTCAGTGTATGTACATCACGTGTATCAGTGTATGTACATCAAGTGTATCAGTGTATGCACATCAAGTGTATCAGTGTATCTACAAAAAACACACTGACGGATCACAGCGTCATAACAAGTGAACGTCTTTGAGTAAAGAGTTCATGATTTCAGATTTCATCAACGGATTGTTAGGAATGGAGTTTGGAGTGTGTGCATGAGGGAATCATTGCGCTTGGACCATTCCTTGTCCTCCACCCAAATCCATCGACAGTTATTTGGCAGACTCCTTGAGCTTGAGCAAAAACAATGTGCGAGCAAGGTCTTGAAATGGGAGTAGATAAAAGGAACCCATGAAACTACGAGAATGATGGAAACATCAAGATGAACAATGCCAGTGAGTTTGTACACTCTGTTCAGATGAACAGCAAACAGGCCAGTCTTTATTGTTGAGGGCCAGGAATGATCTCAAGATATTGGTCAGATCTTTAGTCCAAGGCTTCATCAAATTAAGCAACCAACCCACGTTAGCAAACAGCGGATTACATGCTTCACGTATTAAATTTACTTTAATTCTGTAAGTTACAAAAAACAACAATAAAGAAACAAAATAGAACCATTCTGCAGGTCACTGTAGTACAAAATGTGTGATTACAAGTGAGGTAGTCTATCAGCCTCTCGTAAAAGTTTCTGCATATTCTGTACAGTTACAGACTTTTCACTCGCGTTTGCGGACTTGTCTGAAAAAGGTGGATGATTAGTATAGCTTGACCATCTGTTTTAATTATCTGAGGGTTAAAGTACACGTTTTATATATCCCCATATTCAGCGTTTGTTCGTAAAGATTTTCCCCTGACTGCACTTTTCTTAAGTTTTACATGCTGATACCATATCATGTGATCGTCCTTTGACATATGTAATAAATACAGTGTGCGCGATTTTTATGTTGAACCTCTCTCTCTCTCTCTCTCTCTCTCTCTCTCTCTCTCTCTCTCTCTCTCTCTCCCTGCTTCTCTTGTCTGTTTCTCTGTCTGTCTGTCTGTCTGTCTGTCTCTGTTTGTCTGTCTCTGTCTCTGTCTCGCTGTCGCTGTCTCTGTCTCGCTGGCTCTGTCTCGCTGTCTCTGTCTCTGTCTCTATCTGTTTGTCTGTCTGTCTGTCTGTCTGTCTGTCTGTCTCTCTCTCTCTCTCTCTCGTTAACTTTGTTTCATTATATTGCTTTCCTTTATTTTTTATCCAGTTTCTTTGATAGTTGATTTCTTCTCCAATTTGTTTCCTTGTTACTGCTTTTTCCCTTTGATCTAATTTGATGGTATTTGTGTATTTATGATTTGCTTCTTGTTTACCTTATTGTTTATGTTAACAATTTATATAAGCGGTTATGGAAAGCTTTTATGTTCTGTCTCTCTCTGTCTCCGTCTCTTTATGTGTCTGTCTCTTTGTTTCTGTCTCTGTCTCTGTCTGTCTGTCTGTCTGCCTGTCTCTCTCTCTCTCTCTCTCTCTCTCTCTCTCTGTACGCGCGCGCGCGCGTGTGTGTGTGTGTGTGTGTGTGTGTGTGTGTTTCTCCCTCTGTTGTGCGCACGCTTTCTCTCTACCCCCCTCTCTCTCTCGTACACACACACCACACATATAGACAAACACATATATATGTGTGTGTGTATATATCTATATATATATATGTGTGTGTGTGTATGTGTGTGTGTGTGTTTTTGTGTGTGTGTGTGTGTGTGTGTGTGTGTGTGTGTGTGTGTGTGTGTGTGTGTGTGTGTGTGTGTGTGCAGTGTCATTATCATATGTGTATATTGCTATTTTGTTACCTTTGTATATCTTTGAAGCTCTCTGTCAAACAATAACTAAAGGTGTTATTCTTTTATTCTTTGATTTCCTTATGTGTTATATCATATCATCCCTTTATTGCAGTATTTATTTTTCTGTACAATTATATCTAGACAGATATATAATTAGCAGCTTGAGCTTGAAAAACGGCTGTTAGCTGATACTTTCTGTCGTTGGAAAAGATAAGTGTCATCGTCATCGTCATTGTCTCCCTCTTTTTAACGTTAGGGCTAAAGCCATACAATCAACACATTTGCGTCTTTGTTGTTATTGAAAGGAGCAGCATAAAATCCAGTCAATCTGTACGAAAAAGTGAAAGCATGTATTATATATGCAAGATTCCTGTTAAACAGAAAATTTAGGAAACTGAATTCTGTATTTTTTCCTTTTCAGTGATATCTTCCAAGGACTTCCATGGGCGCGTCAGGACCAGAGATCAAGATGTAGGTGAATGTAAGATGTCTGACACAGGTGGTTTCATGCGTCCTGCTGTACTCCTACGTTACTTGGAATCCCTACCGACAGTATATATAACAGCTGTCTAGTTCCATCAATGATGTCTATACATGGTCAGCAACATCACGTGCCAGCCTTCTGACTTGCCAAGAATAATCTACTCACTGAAATGTCAGCTTCACTGGACAATACAGCCTGTCCACATGGAAGAAATCCGTAGCCAGAATTTGTCCTTGTATAGAAAATGGAGGCAAGTGCCTCTGTGACCAAAAGACCATTTAAGTGATATAATACTGATACCCTGAAAGCCATCCCCACTGAGCTGTAGCATCAACACCACCAACTGCAGAGACACTGTGTGCAACAGAACAAGTTGACGACAGTGGGCACGCAGGGCACAATCAAACTTGAACAGCGTAGAAAAGCTGTATTTAAAGGGAAGATGTACCGTCGGAAGTAGAACCTAAAGCCACAGGACTCTTTCTCATGCAGCGCCTGTGGATGAACATAGCGCCTTCAAGATTCAAAACAAGTGCGACTGCCCGCGCCCAAGCAAACAGGAACCAGAAGAACAAGAAAACCAATGTAAGCGCGTATTTAACAAAACAAGACAAAACAAGCGCAAATTTTCGGCCAACCGGCCTTTGTCAAGCGAGAACGCAAGGTCACAAACAGACCACAAACACCAAACAAAGGATAATAAAAACAGGACTAAAAACTTCCCTGCCGCCTCGTCCAGTGGATAAAAAGGGACCAAATGGAATGCCCATGTCTTCATGAGCACTTCTTACTACTGCATCCATCTTGATGAGCGACACCTGGCGCTGAAGAGTAGCATCCCTACCCATCCATCGGATTGTTGTTAAGAGTCTATCATTGTCATCCATTTTAGCAACCTGCCGCTCAGCATGTGGAGAAATATTCCATTTAAAGTGGATATCATAAGTCCATGATAATGAACCTCTGCAGCAAACGTTCTTTGATTTACTCAAAAGGTGCAACTTGTAGATCAAGTGTTAGTGTACTTTTTTAATTGTTTTAAAGTTCATTGCACTCAGGCAGTATCATTCGTGGACATCTCTTTTTCCCTCTTCGATTTTCTACGTCAATTTAATGACCACAGAAGTTGGGACAATTTTACTTCGCTGTCAAGATGATGACAATGGGGATGATAATTATGATGTTATGGAGTTCTATCTAGCATTGGGAAGTGTGAGAGGGTAGTCCTACGTTTACTATCATAACATATTCTAGTGTCGACAAGGCCCGAGAGATACAGACACCTGCGGTGTTGGTCAGGAGATTTGAACAATTCTCTCAATGGCGCATCCATGAAGTGGATGAGACTGGAGAGTGTGGTCCCAGTTTTCCCAGTGAGCCCAACTCTGGATAGTTGCTGACTGGCTAGAAATCCTACAGTGATTTTGGCAGGAGTGATGGGATTCAAAGCCACAAGCTTCCAGTCAGTAGTCGGTTGTGCTACCCCCTGCACCACAGGGACTGGTTACTTGTAATGCATGTTGACAGTGCTAGGACTACAGTGAAAGCTTACTGCTCCGCATTCAGAATATGGAAGCGGACACTCCATTGTAATACACCGAGACATGTGAGGGATAGTAAAAGAAATGTTTGGAAATGTGCAAACGCTACCCTAGCACATTGAATGTAAATGTTGATTCTGTTTTGAATTATTTGGTGGAGTTGCTAGACACAAGCATACCTCAAACTAAAGCAGTTGGATTTCAGAACACTGATGGTGTTGTCCTTTTGACTGAGCAAAGCTGTAATGCAGTACATAAACTAGATATTGACACTAACTGTGAATCAGCCCTCATAAAGCTTCTTCATGTACCATCAGGTAAACAGAGTATTCTACTCGTATACCACGGGTTTACACGTAAGCAGCAACCTACATATTTTTGTTAGATAATAAAAAGTCTTGCATTATATTATGTTGAGCATATGCAATGCATAGAACAATGTAATAACAAACACAAAGACATACATTAATTCACACACACACACACACACACACACACACACACACACACACACACACACACACACACACACACACACACACACAACACACACACACACACACACACACACACACACACAAACACACACAAACAAACACACACAAACACATACACTCACACAAGCGCACACAAGCGCGCGCGCGCACTACTAACGCACGTAAACACACACACACACATCCCTCTCTCTCTCTCTCTCTTTCATTTTCTCCGCCTTATTTAATCAAGTTCAGGTTATTTCCATACGTAAGCCTTCAACACAACGGAGCCCTCAATTTACAGACTACTGTCAATCCTACTGTTGTATCAAAAACCGAAAAACACACATGAACTTGTCATTGTACATATGAAAGAAAGCAAACTACTTTATTTGACCACACCAGCCTTTTGGGAAAAAATCATGTCAAACGGCTCTAGACTAATACTCGTTGACAAAACGTTTCATAATACAGAAAATAACAAACTTAATGGCATTGTGTTTAATGATTTCAAGAAGCTTTTGGTGTAACTGACCGTTAACTTCTCTTTAAAAAGGTTAACTACTCATATATATAGGCTCATTAACAAAAAGCATTTTAACTCATGAACTTGTATTTTCACAAAAGACGAAAATTTGTTCTCAAAATTTCAAGTATACATGCCCTTAACACTTCAAAGAAGGAACTACACCGTGGCTGTTCTTATAGCAACTTGTCAGGGGACACTAAGGCATGCGGATTGCAGCAGGGAATAGAGCTATGTTTGATGATGTGCTGGAAAGCCAGAGCGAATGGTGTGTGGCTAAAGCCACTAGGACCACGCAAAGACAGAATAGCAAGGCGATGATTGCAGAGACATGGATAAGGAGACAGGCAACTACGTCTGTCCAACTCTATACAACGATCTCCTTGCTATACCACGACCTACATATGTGTAGATGGCGTTCCAGACAGCAAGTTTGACGAGTTTTACACACACAAAAACACATTAGGATCTCCCCACTGAAGGACATAAGTACTGACTCAGCGCTCTGACAGGGTCTACTGGCAATCTTTCTTTTTATTTACTTATTTATTTATTTGCTTGTTTGTTTGTTTTTTGATTATTGTTAGTATGTGTTTGTTTGTTTGTTAGTTTGATTGATTGATTATTATTAATGTTTTTGCGTTATCTTCTTCAAAGGTTTCTGCTTTGTCTTCTTTTGTGTTCTGCCTTATAACCAAGTTAGTTGAATCTGTCCAGTAAAAGGTCTTTTTTCACTGTGGTGGTTTTTTATCTTTGAAATGGAGACAACCGTGCTTTCCCTCCATTGAGTCTGTAACAATACATTCACATTTATTTTTAAAGGCAAGGCTAGTAGGAATTCATGCTGAGGTTATCATAGAGCTGCAGTTGCGTGTCTCCCCCCCCCTCACCCCCCGTAGGGATGCCAGGGGCTCTTTCAGTATAGATAGTATTCCCACGTTCTGGAAATTCTGTGCCAGAAATTTCCTCTTTTGTCACTTTCTTTGTTTCGTTCTTCCTCCTTTGCTTTCTGTCGTTTCTTCCTATCATTTTCTGCCTTGCTGGTCCATTCACGTGTATGTGTTTCGATAAAGTCTTACGTACGTTTTCTTAGGATTAGTAATTGGGTACATATATTAAGTGCATTTTTGGCTTTAGGGAGGTGAGATATGCGGAAGCAATTTTAGGTGATTTATGCCCGTTTTTATGTATGTTTTGGTGTCCCTAGGTATGCTTAAATTTGTATTCAGGCGTGTTTTTTAATCCCCTGTGCGATGAATTGGACGGAGTGGTCAACGCTGGGGGCATGTACTTAGATTATGTGCACGAATGCATTGATATCTTATTTAATGTTTTTTCTTTTTTTTTTTTCCTGTTGAAGATTTTGTTGTTTTGAAGCGGTTATCGCCCTGATATGGCTCTACGCAGTCGGCTGGGCTTTAAACAACAATAACAACAACAATAAGTTGTCTGTGTTGCCAATCTTTGTTGATATCTGTGGATGGAGGGGGCATTATGACAACAGCAAGTACCCCTGTAGTCCCTAGCCTGGATTATTACACTCCCTTCCTCTTTCCCCTCTACGACCTGCGGGCCTGGTATTCAGGTCTGCATAATCAGATGCAAATCGGTGAAAAATTTGCATAATGGTCAAAGAATCACGCCTGTCTCTAATCCTGCTGTACTTCTGGCAGTGTGTGTGTTGTGTGTTGTGTGTGTTGTGTGTGTGTGTTGTGTGTGTGTGTGTGTGTGTGTGTGTGTGTTAGTGTGTGTGTATGTGTGTGAGTGTAGAAGTCTGAGTGTTTATATGAGTGTGCGCGTGCGCATCAATGTGTGTGTGTGTGTGTGTGTGCGCACGCGCGCTCGCGTGTGTGTGTGTGCATGTTTGCTTCCTTGTTTCCTTGTGCTTGTTTATATATGTGTGTGTATGCGTGTGGGTATATGTGCCAGTCTCTTGTGTGTGTGTGTGTGTGTGTGTGTTGTGTGTGTGTGTGTGTGTGTGTGTGTGTTGTGTGTGTGTGTGTGTGTGTGTGTGTGTGTGTGTGTGTTTGTGCGTGTTTGTGTGTGTGTGTGTGTTTGTGTGTATGTGCGTGTTATGGTGTGTGTGTGTGTTTCCGTGTGTATGTAGTTTATGCGTGTGTGTGTGTGTGTGTGTGTGGTGTGTGTGTGTGTGTGTGCGTGTTTGTATCTGTAAGTGTCTGTTTTTTTGTCTGTGTCTGCCAGCCTGCCTGTCTGTATTCTAAAGAGAAAACCATGGAAGGAAGGAGTGAGGGAGAAGAAAGACAGACAGATGGAAAGACCAGTGGACGTGGTGAAGTGGTTCGGCAACTGATCAATGATTGGAATGTCGTGGGTTTGAACATCCATTAATCAAAAGACAAATCACTGTGGGCCTGTCCAGCTCCAGCCCAGGGCTGATCGTGCAATGGGCTCACTGTGAACACTAGGGACACACTGTCAAGTCTTCAGTGAAGTCTCTTCACGGTGCGTCTTTCACAGTCTTGTCAAAATTCCTGACCAACACCGCAGGTGTCTGTATTTCTCCCAGGAGTTCAACGGCCTCGTGTTCATGACGAGTCACCTAGCTGGAGACAACTTGGGTCAAGGGTCACACGCCTAACAGGCTGACTACACCCTGGCTGAGGATCCTCTGTGTGTGTGGTTGGGTGTGTTTGTTGTGTGTGTTTGTGTGTGTGTGTTGTGTGTGTGATGTGTGTGGAGTGTCGTGTATGTGTGTGTTGTGTGTGTGTGTGTGTGTGTGTGTGTGTGTGT
>JAPXFY010000032.1:19918671-19941171 GCA_030674185.1 Monoplex corrugatus
TGCACACAAAGACAGTTATTTTCAGTCTCTGGACGTCAAGATTAATGCACACAAAGACAGTTATTTTCAGTCTCTGGACGTCAAGAATAATGCACACAAAGACAGTTATTTTCAGTCTCTGGACGTCAAGAATAATGCACACAAAGACAGCTATTTTCAGTCTCTGGACGTCAAGAATAATGCACACAAAGACAGCTATTTTCAGTCTCTGGACGTCAAGATTAATGCACACAAAGACAGTTATTTTCTGTCTCTGGACGTCAAGAATAGTGCACACAAAGACAGTTTCCGTCTCTGGACGTCAAGATTAATGCACACAAAGACAGTTTCCGTCTCTGGACGTCAATAATAGTGCACACAAAATTGTGTGCCGAAAACACCGCTTGTTCTTGCAGCGTGCAAAAATCGTCTTTATGTTACTTTCATTCGTTTATCCTTCCATTTTTAAACAGACCACCCATGTTTATTTTTGTGTAGTCATTTATTTATTTGTTTCATTTATTTATGTTTTTACTTACTTATTTGTTCATCCATACATGTATATCCATTGGTTTACATCTGTAGATGGCAAAGACCTACTATCATGCTTATGCAAAAAGATACAACAGCACGATGAGCAAGTAAAAGGTCGCGACCACACAATCAACGTCTAAAATCCGCAAGAAACATTTCTCTTTTTCATTTGTTTTCCTCATTTCTTTTCTTTCTTCCAGATTTAATGGGTTTTTGTTTTCTTTTGCTTTTTATTCTAGAAAGGCAACAACAACTCTGATAAGAAATCTATTTCCTGTTTGTTTTGTTTTGACTTTCGCTTTGAAATTGTTTGCATTTTTGTTTTGTTTTGTTTGTTGTTTGTTTGTTTGTTTGTTTGTTTGTTTGTTTGTTTGTTGAATTAACGTTTGATAATTTCCCTGTAATTTGTACAAATGCTACGGCTTCAGAACAGTCTGATACAGTTCATTCTCTATAATACAAAAACCTTTGCCCTCGAGACAAAACTGGGTCTCGATCTTGTTAAACGACACGCGCGTTCTGATTCTAGATTTGTATTTTTCTGGTCCCTGTTTGCTTGAACGTAGGCGGAAAGTTTTGTTTTGTTGTATTGTTGTGTTGTTTGTTTGGAGTTAGGAAAAACACAGAAACTGCTTATATGGTTTGAACACCTTGTTTCTTCATAGGCTCATTAGTCCCAGCTGCCCTTCTGTTCAACTCGGATGTTTTTGTTGTCATTGTATTTCCTTGTTTGTTGGGGGATAAAACTGGAGGTGAAATGATGGCATGTGAAGATCGCACTGACCTCTCTCGTTCTCTGGGTCATTGTGTCAATGCCCACATCGATTTTTTATCCATGTTCTCCCTGCTCCTTTAAGGATTATTATCCATTTTGGTTATGGCTGCGAATCGTCAATGAATTCGTTTGGAAAGCAGAGAAAAAGGTAAATGAGGGGCAGAGGGTGAGTGGGTGAGGGATTAATGTAGCTAAAAGGAGGGGTGGTGGGCGTGTGTGTGTGTGTGTGTGTGTGTGTGTGTGTGTGTGTGTGTGTGTGTGTGTGTGTGTGTGTGTGTGTGTGTGTTTGTGTGTGTGTGTGTGAGTGCGTGTTTACGAGCGTGCCTGCGTGCTTGCATGCCTGCACACACGCGCATTTATGTATTCATATGTGTGTTTCAGAATGACAGAACAAGTGCCACTGAAGTCCATTGTAAGAAAACTACATTCAGTCGTCGTGGTATTTGGTTAGTGCAACGGACAGGAAGGGTGTGGGTTCCAATCCCATCAATCCTATCAAAATCATTGTACGATTTTTCGGCCTCATCATGCTCCTACCCAGAGTTGAGCGTGCTGTGGGCTCACTGGGAAGACTGGGACCACACAGTCTAGTCTGATCCACTTCACGGATGCGTCACAGTGGACACTGCTTAAATTTCCGTACCAACCCCGCAGGTGTCTGCATCCCTTGAGCCTGGTTGAGGCCAGGATCTAATATGAAAGGAAGCCTTGAATACAACTTTATCATATAGTCTCAATTCAGAATAGAACTGTAAGGCATCAAGGTAATCATCAAAGCATTATGAACAACATCTCTCCGACTGTGTCACCAGTGGCATGGCATTATGAAGACATCTGTCAGACTGTGTGACCAGTGGCATAGCATTATGAACACATCTGTCAGACTCTGTCACCAGTGGCATAGCATTATGAACACATCTGTCAGACTGTGTGACCAGTGGCATAGCATTATGAAGACATCTGTCAGACTGTGTGACCAGTGGCATAGCATTATGAACACATCTGTCAGACTGTGTGACCAGTGGCAAAGCATTATGAAGACATCTGTCAGACTGTGTGACCAGTGGCATAGCATTATGAACACATCTGTCAGACTGTGTGACCAGTGGCATAGCATTATGAACACATCTGTCAGACTGTGTCACCAGTGGCAAAGCATTATGAAGACATCTGTCAGACTGTGTGACCAGTGGCAAAGCATTATGAACACATCTGTCAGACTGTGACCAGTGGCAAAGCATTATGAACACATCTGTCAGACTGTGTGACCAGTGGCATAGCATTATGTACACATCTGTCAGACTGTGTGACCAGTGGCATAGCATTATGTACACATCTGTCAGACTGTGTGACCAGTGGCATAGCATTATGAAGACATCTGTCAGACTGTGAGTAGTGGCATAGCACTATGAACACATCTGTCAGACTGTGACCAGTGGCATAGCATTATGAAGACATCTCTCAGACTGTGTGACGAGTGGCATAGCATTATGAAGACATCTCTCAGACTGTGTGACGAGTGGCATAGCATTATGAAGACATCTGTCAGACTGTGTCACCAGAGGCATCATCGTCATCATCATCAGGTGCCTTGACGCATGGCGTTGGTGATCATGGACTTCCATCTGTCTCTAGCTCTTGTTGCCCCAAGCATCTTCTTCACCCTCTTCGTCTTCAGTCACTCTGCAAGTCCGTTTAGCATTTTCTCCCTGGGTCTACCAGGTGCTCTCTTTCCCTCCAGCTTTCCCGTTGTGACCAGGTGCTCCAACTCCCCCTTCCTTATAAAATGGCCTATAAATGTTGCCTGTCTTTTACTAATCTTCCTTATGAGTGATCTACTTGTATCTGCCTCCATCAAAACTGTCTCGTTTGTTTTCTTTGCTGTCCATGGAACTCTCAACATTCTTCCTAGAAACCACATCTGGGCTGCCTCAATCTTGCTCTGGCTTTGCTTGCTGACTGTCCACGCCTCACATCCGTACAACAATATTGGTTCTATATAACATTCAAGGACTCACTTTTTGATGTTAATTGATAGGCATTTGTTGGTAAGAATGCTTGTCATCTTCTTGAATGCTGTTTTGGCTTGGCCGATTCCGCCGGTTATTTCCGATGTGCATCTGCCGTCTGATGAAATGACCGTTCCCAGGTATTTGAACTTATTAACCTGTGACAAGGTTGTGCCATTGGCTGTTATTTTGCATGAGGGGGTTTCATGGGTTTTTTTTACCGATCACCATGACTTCAGTCTTCCTGCTGTTTAGTTCCAACCCCTTACCTTTGCTTTCTATTTCTAATATATTCACAAGGTTTTGTAGGTCTCTTTCATTTTCTGCAATTAGCACGGTGTCATCTACGTATCGAATGTTATTTATCGTTTTCCCTCCAACCTTTAATCCAGAGTCTTCTTCTAGGTTTCTCATGATGTTTTCGCTGTAAAGTGAAAACAGATCTGGTGACAAAACACAACCTTGTCTGACTCCTCTTTTGATGTTTTGGAAAGAGCTTATATTTTCTATTCTCATTGCAGCTGTTTGTTCCCAGTACATATTCCTGATTATTCGTAGATCTTTTCCATCAATATTGTCTCTCCAGGTGGTTGATCAATTCTTCATGTCGCACCCGATCGAAAGCCTTGGTACATGTATAGTCAACAAAGCATAGATACAAATCCTTATTCATTTCAACTGACCTCTCTATGATAGTTCTTAGGATGTATATGGCATTAAAAATTCCTTTCCCTTCCACAGATCTACACTGTTCTTCTGCTATTTCTCTTGTGATTCTATTCCTTGTCCTCATCATGATTATTCTTAACAGGAGTTTTGTTACATGACTCATCAAACTGATTGTGCGATGGAGTTCGCATTTTATACCCCCTGTCTTCTTTGGAAGTGCAATGAAAATTGATTTCGACATATCTTTGGGGATTTTTCCAGTGTCGTAAATTTCATTTAGGAGGACTGTTATTTTTTCTATGCTAAATTCCTCCAGGGCTTCAATCATCTCTATAGTAATGTTGTCTGGTCCTGGGGCTTTTCCTGGTTTCATCTTTTTCAGTGCTGCTCTAACTTCATCTTTCATTATGGGTGGTCCTTCAAAGTTCATTTTTATAATGTGTTCTTCGTTTCTGTCATCCTCATAAAGGTCTTTAATGTACTCTCCCCATCTGTCCAGTATTTTGTCTTTTTCCATGATAAGCGTGCCATCTTTCGATTTTAAGCAACCAGTTGATGTGCATGTATTTTTTCTGTGGACAATTTCTTCATTTCGTCTGTACATACCCTGAGGATCCATTTTGTGTCGGTTTTCTATTTCTTTGCATTTTGTGTTCAGCCAAGCTTCCTTAGCTTCATTGCATCTATACCTGATTTCTTTGTTTATCTTCCTGTATATCTCCTCGTTTCTCTTTGCCCTCCTCCTTTCCTCCATCAAGCCCAGAATTTCATTAGTCATCTAGCTCTTTTTTGCTTTTCTATCTGCCTTAAGGATTTCTTCATAAGCTTCATTTATCGAATTTCTCAACTTTGTTCATTGTTCCTCACTGTCACCGTCTTCCAGAGCACTGAATCTGTTTTGAACATGTACATCAATTTTTTTACGTATCACTTCATCTGTCTTTAAGAGTCCAAGGTTTAGTTTGATGTTGCTTTTGGTCTGTTTCCTTTTTGTCAATTTCAGCCTAAACCTTCCCACTACAGGATTGTGGTCACTGTTCCAGTCTGCGCCTGGTAGTGTTTTTGCTGACAGTAAAGAATGTCTAAATCTTTCGTTGATCAGGATGTAGTCAATCTGAATTTTGGTATTATCTCCTGGACTCATCCAAGTCCACTTTTTTCTATTAGGCTGCTCAAACCAGGTGTTTCCTACTATGAACTCATTCATCTGTGTCCATTCTACAAGTTTCCCTCCCCTTTCATTTTGTGTACCAAGGCCTTGAGGTCCAAGTATATCCTCCACCCTATCCTGTCCCACTTTAGCATTAAAATCTCCCATTATGACTGTAACTTCTTGTGATTTACATTGGACCTTTGCCATCTTTAATACTTCGTAGAAGTTGTCGATGTCTTCCTGAGTACTTGCGGATGTTGGTGCATACACCTGTATGATATTGATATCATATGGTTTGCCTCCCAATTTGACCAGAAAAACTCTGTCGGACACAGCCCAGTATCCCTTAACTGCTTTTGATTTGTCTTTGTCCATTATGATGCCTACTCCTCTTTCATGTGAATTACCACCAGAGTATATCACTGTGTATTCTCCTGATGTTATCATGCCTGCCCCCTTCCATCTCACTTCCCCTAGTCCTAAAATACTGATGTTAAGCCTTTCCATCTCCATTTTGATGTTGTCTAATTTTCCCTTCTGCAACAGTGTTCTGATGCTCCATGTTGCTATATTGGTATTTCTAAGTTTGACTTTAGTTTGATTTTGGTCGCAGTAGCTGGCTGACGGTCTGGTGTCACTTGCGCCGCATGACGGTCCCTACCGGACCAGTGGCATAGCATTATGAACACATCTCTCAGACTGTGTGACGAGTGGCATAGCATTATGATGACATCTGTCAGACTGTGTCACCAGTGGAATATACAATGAACACATCTGTCAGACTGTCAACAGTGGCATAGCATTATGAACACATCTGCCAGACTGTGTGACCAGTGGCATAGCATTATGTACACATCTGTCAGACTGTGTGACCAGTGGCATGGCACTATGAACACATCTGTCAGACTGTGTCACCAGTGGCATAGCATTATGTACACATCTGTCAGACTGTGTGACCAGTGGCATAGCACTATGAACACATCTGTCAGATTGTGTGACCAGTGGCATAGCACTATGTACACATCTGTCAGACTGTGTGACCAGTGGCATAGCACTATGTACACATCTGTCAGACTGTGTGACCAGTGGCATAGCACTATGAACACATCTGTCAGACTGTGTGACCAGTGGCATAGCACTATGTACACATCTGTCAGACTGTGTGACCAGTGGCATAGCACGATGTACACATCTGTCAGACTGTGTGACCAGTGGCATAGCACTATGTACACATCTGTCAGACTGTGTGACCAGTGGCATAGCACTATGAACACATCTGTCAGACTGTGTGACCAGTGGCATAGCACTATGTACACATCTGTCAGACTGTGTGACCAGTGGCATAGCACTATGTACACATCTGTCAGACTGTGTGACCAGTGGCATAGCATTATGTACACATCTGTCAGACTGTGTGACCAGTGGCATAGCACTATGAACACATCTGTCAGACTGTGTCACCAGTGGCATAGCATTATGTACACATCTGTCAGACTGTGTCACCAGTGGCATAGCATTATGTACACATCTGTCAGACTGTGTCACCAGTGGCATGGCACTATGAACACATCTGTCAGACTGTGTGACCAGTGGCATAGCACTATGAACACATCTGTCAGACTGTGTGACCAGTGGCAGAGCACTATGTACACATCTGTCAGACTGTGTCACCAGTGGCATAGCACTATGTACACATCTGTCAGACTGTGTCACCAGTGGCATAGCACTATGTACTCATCTGTCAGACTGTGTCACCAGTGGCATGGCACTATGAACACATCTGTCAGACTGTGTGACCGTGGCATGGCACTATGAACACATCTGTCAGACTGTGTGACCAGTGGCATGGCACTATGTACACATCTGTCAGACTGTGTGACCAGTGGCATGGCACTATGAACACATCTGTCAGACTGTGTCACCAGTGGCATGGCACTATGAACACATCTGTCAGACTGTGTCACCAGTGGCATGGCACTATGAACACATCTGTCAGACTCTGTCACCAGTGGCATGGCACTATGAACACATCTGTCAGACTGTGTGACCAGTGGCATAGCACTATGTACACATCTGTCAGACTGTGTCACCAGTGGCATAGCATTATGAACACATCTTTCAGACTGTGTCACCAGTGGCATAGCATTATGTACACATCTGTCAGACTGTGTGACCAGTGGCATAGCACTATGAACACATCTGTCAGACTGTGTGACCAGTGGCATAGCATTATGTACACATCTGTCAGACTGTGTCACTAGTGGCATAGCATTATGTACACATCTGTCAGACTGTGTCACCAGTGGCATAGCATTATGTACACATCTGTCAGACTGTGTGACCAGTGACATAGCATTATGTACACATCTGTCAGACTGTGTGACCAGTGGCATAGCACTCTGAACACATCTGTCAGACTGTGTCACCAGTGGCATAGCATTATGTACACATCTGTCAGACTGTCTGACCAGTGGCATAGCATATGAACACATCTATCAGACTCTGTCACCAGTGGCATGGCACTATGAACACATCTGTCAGACTGTGACCAGTGGCAAAGCACTATGAACACATCTGTCAGACTGTGTGACCAGTGGCATAGCACTATGAACACATCTGTCAGACTCTGTCACCAGTGGCATAGCACTATGAACACATCTGTCAGACTGTGTCACCAGTGGCATAGCATTATGAACACATCTGTCAGACTGTGTGACCAGTGGCATAGCACTATGAACACATCTGTCAGACTGTGTGACCAGTGGCATAGCACTATGAACACATCTGTCAGACTGTGTCACCAGTGGCATAGCATTATGTACACATCTGTCAGACTGTGTCACCAGTGGCATAGCATTATGTACACATCTGTCAGACTGTGTCACCAGTGGCATGGCACTATGAACACATCTGTCAGACTGTGTCACCAGTGGCATAGCACTATGAACACATCTGTCAGACTGTGTGACCAGTGGCATAGCACTATGAACACATCTGTCAGACTCTGTCACCAGTGGCATAGCACTATGAACACATCTGTCAGACTGTGTCACCAGTGGCATAGCATTATGTACACATCTGTCAGACTGTGTCACCAGTGGCATGGCACTATGAACACATCTGTCAGACTGTGTCACCAGTGGCATAGCACTATGAACACATCTGTCAGACTGTGTGACCAGTGGCATAGCACTATGAACACATCTGTCAGACTCTGTCACCAGTGGCATAGCACTATGAACACATCTGTCAGACTCTGTCACCAGTGGCATAGCACTATGAAGACATCTGTCAGACTGTGTGACCAGTGGCATAGCATTATGTACACATCTGTCAGACTGTGTGACCAGTGGCATAGCATTATGTACACATCTGTCAGACTGTGTGACCAGTGGCATAGCATTATGAACACATCTGTCAGACTGTGACCAGTGGCATAGCATTATGTACACATCTGTCAGACTGTGTCACGAGTGGCATAATACTATGTACACATCTGTCAGACTGTGTGACCAGTAGCATAGCATTATGTACACATCTGTCAGACTGTGTGACCAGTGGCATAGCATTATGAACACATCTGTCAGACTGTGACCAGTGGCATAGCATTATGTACACATCTGTCAGACTGTGTCACCTGTGGCATAGCACTATGAACACATCTGTCAGACTGTGTGACCAGTGGCATAGCATTATGAACAGATCTGTCAGACTGTGTCACCAGTGGCATAGCACTATGAACACATCTGTCAGACTGTGTCACCAGTGGCATGGCACAGACACGGGACAGAAGAAAAGAAGTAATGGAGATGCAGTGCGTGTGGTTTTCTGGAGGGAATGGACTGGCGGAGTTTCCTGTGGGTGTATAGTTCATGGAATTTGAATATGGGGGACGGGATGAGGCGACGGGGGGGTAGGGAGGTCATTGGCTGGTGGGCAAGTATGGTTGGGATGGGAAATAGCTCGGTGAGGGGAGATTGTGCGAGAGAGAGAAAGAGAGAGAGAGAGAGAGAGAGACACACACACACACACACACACACACACACAGAGAGGAGGAGAGAGAGAGGGGGAATCAGAGATTGGGGGTGGGAGGAGTGTAAGGGAGATAAGAAAACACGAAAAAAAGGAAGGGAGTAGGGTGAGGCTGGGAAGGAGGGAAGACTTTTATGATTGTAATCTGGTGAAATCTGAAATGATTTTGTACCTATATGAAGCCATATGCATAAGTAAGAATATGTGCATGTGTTTGTTTGCTTGCTTGTTTATTTTTTTTTAAATTTTGAGAAGCATTTTCTGATGAGAGATTTTGGGAGAGGGGAGGAGTGGGCGGGGGAATTGCCATGTCACGTGCGGCGATGATGATGATGTGATGATGATGTGATGATTATGATGATGATAATGATGATGATGATGATGATGATGATGATGTGTGTGTGTGTGTGAGTGTGTGTGTATGTGGTGTGTGTGTGTGTGTGTGTGTGTGTGTGTGTGTGTGTGTGTGTGTGTGTGTGTGTGTATGTGTCTGTGTGAATGCAATGAACATAGTATCACCAAACAAAAATTTCTGTTCTTTGAATGTCATAATACATCTCGTAACATGTATCTTGTAGCTTATATCTTGTATCCTGACAGCCGCGAAGTCTTCTCTGGTGGGTGGCGTTACAGCAAAACGATGTTGATTGTTCCTGGCACTAACACTATCACCAAATTAACCTAAATTTAGTCAAGTGTCGGGGATCCACAATGGTCAATGTAAGAGTATTGTGACCTATGTGATGTGAAAGACTGGGCAGCCAAAAAGAACAGTTAGTCTGTTTGGTTCGACCAAAATCTTTGTCTTGGCACTTAGGTGTCAATAACACCGGTCTCCATATTAAAAGATATATCTGTGAGACAACACCATAGCATACTGTTAGGGGTTGACATGTACTTGCTTTACATATGTCTGCCTTTGTCTCTCAATCTTTTGTAAAGAGCTTGACCACTAACAGACATAAAAATCAGTAGTCTTTTTACAGCACTTGTTCATAACTTCTTTCACAATGTATACTACATACTTCATCTTAATGTTTTAAATATGCTTTTATCTTAGATGTAAAGTGGCAAAGGACTTTATGTAAGACAGGTCCAATGGAACCTTAGGTTATTACTTTTGAGTCATTAATAAAGCGTTTTGAAATCTGAAGTAGGAAAGGACAGGATGTTTATAAAGCCTTACTACAGGGTGTCGTATTGGATGCGTGTGAAACAAAGAGGACGTGGCTACACAGAGACAGTGTGAAGAAGACACAAGATAGAGGGAAGGATCTATGTTACCAGCCCCATAACACCAAGACCTAACTTTGTTCTGTCCCAGCTTGTACAACGTCTCAGTGACGTTTATCACAGGCCGCTCAATCAAGCTGTTCAAGAGACCACCAACGCTTAGTTCATTCAGCGTCCAAGACAACCCCGACCAGGGAAGACCATCAAAACCACACAAACATAGTCTGAAGGCCAACTTCATCAACTGTGGCATCAACATCACCAACTGGGAAAACACGGCCTCCAACAGAACAGCTGACGACACAGCAGTGCACACAGAGCACAGTCACACTTGAACAGCACAGAACAGCTGCTATTCAACGGAACAGGGACCTGGCAGAATCAGAACCCATGGCTACATGACCCCCTTCCCATGCACTGCATGGGAAAAGAACATGTGCCGACAGTACTGGTCTGGTATCTGTGCAAGGAAATGCAAGGATGTCCACGGGAACCAGAGATGTCTGTCAAGCCAGCATGAGTCAACACTACAGGGAGATTCAGCCACACTGTTGCTGGATTATATCAGTGGAGTTCAACAGTGTCTGTTCTAACTTATTAACCCTTTGGCTCCCGCACTTTGTCCACCAGCATCCTGCATCGTCAACCATGCTAACAAAGCAAAAACATAACCCTTTGACTCCCTCACCCTATCCACCAGCTTCCTGCAGGATAGGGTGGTGGAGACAAAAAGTTAAGTTTTTGTAGTTGGTGAATAGGGTCCGGAAGTCGAAGGGTTAAGGACGCTGCCTACTAAGCTCTCCTATTAGCAACAGTTATCGCTCAGTTGCGAAGCCAAATCAAATGAAAGATCCCCCCTCCCCCTCTCCCTCCCTCCCAATAAGGAAACAATAACCACGATCCTCCAGCGACAGCCTCCATGAATAACCGACAGCAAAGAGTCCAGCTTACAACTGCTTCAGACACACCACCAGTAGAGGTCACCACCAGATCAGGCATGATGGCCTGAAGAATTTTGAACAATATTCATGATGCTATGACGTTTGATTGCATGATAATAATGGGGATGTTGATCATGATGCTATACAGACGGTGCAACAGTGCTGTAATCCACAACTATCACGAACAAATTCATTACTGACTAAAGATACTGAAATATGGAACCAAATGATGTTAATAATCATGATGATCACGATGATCATGATGATGATGATCATTAGTGGTAGTAGTAGTAGTAGTACTATTATCATCATCATGATCATCATCAACATGATCATCATCTTTTGTTATTACTTTTTTATGGGATAGCTCGGATAGCTCGTGTGACTGAAGATTTGCTTTGTCGACTTCAATGGCAGCTTTCAATATAAAACCAGGTATATCCTAAGTGATAATCTTTCCTGTGGTGTCGACCTGATGTCTGAAAGAACCTATGGGTCCTCTTCTCCCTTCTTTTTTCAATATCTCGCCTGCGCATATGGCTGTGCGTAAGTTCACGGAGTCTGTCAGATAACTACTGGTGGATGTGAATGGAGGACATATGGACCTGTCCGATAGCGATGATTTCCATTTCTTTTCGTTGTGCTGCTTGTATTGACAAATGCAGTCGATAGGTGGAACTTGATGTAAGTCCTTTGAAAAAACAGTTAAACTTCTAAAAAAAACACGCTGTTGTGTGGTCACAATGACCTAATTCTTATGATGACAAATTGACCTTCAAGGAAATGTTGCAGTTATAAGCACAATTGTAGCGTAATTTTTATGATAATTGATTAAGCTTCTAAAAATATTAAAATCAAATGCAAAATTATGGTAAAATTTTTTATGACAGATTAATCCCCTGGGAACCAGAGCAGTTATTTGTACAGATATGACGTCATTGCTATGATTTCGAAATAATTCAGCTTCAAGGAAAAAAAGGTCTAGGTCAAGAAGCTGGTGGATAGGATACGGGAGTGCAGGAAGCTGATGGATAGGGTGCAGGAAGCTGGTGGATAGGGTGCAGGAATGCAGGAAGCTGGTGGATAGAATGCAGGAAGCTGGTGGATAGGGTGCAGGAATGTAGAAAGCTGGTGGATAGGATGCAGGAATGCAGGAAGCTGGTGGATAGGGTGCAGGAATGCAGGAAGCTGGTGGATAGGGTGCAGGAATGCAGGAAGCTGGTGGATAGGGTGCAGGAATGCAGGAAGCTGGTGGATAGGATGCATGAACAGGAAGGTGGATAGGTGCAGGAGTGAAAGCTGGTGGATAGGGTGCAGGAATGTAGAAAGCTGGTGGATAGGGTGCAGGAATGTAGAAAGCTGGTGGATAGGATGCAGGAAGGCTGGTGGATAGGTGCAGGAAGAAGCTGGTGGATAGGGTGCAGGAATGTAGAAAGCTGGTGGATAGGTGCAGGAAGCTGTGGATAGGGTGCAGGAATGTAGAAAGCTGGTGGATAGGGTGCAGGAAGCTGTGGATAGGGTGCAGGAATGTAGAAAGCTGGTGGATAGGGTGCAGGAAGCTGGTGGATAGGGTGCAGGAATGTAGAAAGCTGGTGGATAGGGTGCAAGAATGCAGGAAGCTGGTGCTGACTGGTGGACAGGGTAAAGGAGTGAAATGGTTAACTGATGGATGATGCAAGAGTGAAATGGTTAATACCACCACCCCCTGCCTTATTCTCTCCTCTTCTACCGTCTCCACCGTGTTCTGTGTCCTCATCCCATTTTTAGTTTTGCCCCGGGTGATGGAGTGACGGGTGAGGTTTTTAACCTGATCATTAGCATCAACAGTTTTCTTCTGCTTTCGCCTGCAGTGATGGGATACCTTATGCAGTGTAGGATTCATGGTTCTTTCTTTGGGGGATGGGCGTGTGTGTGTGTGGTGTGTGTGTGTGTGTGTGTGTGTGTGTGTGTGTGTGTGTGTGTGTGTGTGTGTGTGTCTGTGTGTGTGTTCGTGTGTGTATGTCTGTGTCTGTGTGTGTGTTCGTGTGTGTATGTCTCTGTATGTGTGTGCGTGCGTGTGTATGTCTGCATGTGTGTGTGCGCGTGTGTATGTGTGTGTGTGTGTGTGTGTGTGTGTGTGTGTGTGTGTGTTGTGTGAAGGAGAGACAGACAGACAGACAGAGAGTCAGACTGACAGACATACATAGAGATCCTCAGAAAGAGAGAGTAAGACAGACAGACAGAGAGATACAGACAGACAGACAGGGACTCTAACATGTATAGAAGTTTTATTTGTACACCTCTAAATACCGTAAACTTGAGCCACAGGTCAATTATTGTAAGATCACTGTTTTCAATTAACAGACGCAAAGTACAGCTAAATCTTCATGATTATGGTTTCGATACGTCCCAGGTTCGATACGTCCCAGGCTCGATACGTCCCAGGTTCGACGCGTCCCAGGTTCGATACGTCTCAGATTGATGCGCGCGCGCGCGCGCGTGTGTGTGTGTGGTTGTGCGCGTGCGTGTGTGAGCATGTGTGTATGTGTTGTGCAGGTGTGTCTATGTGTGTGTGTGTGTGTGTGTGTGCGCGCGCGCGTGTGTATATGTTGTGCACGTGGGCGTGTGTGTATATGTGCGCGCGCGTGCGTGCGAATGTCGCGTGGTTGTGCGCTCGCGCGTTTCTGCATGTGTGTATGTGTTGTGCAGGTGTGTGTATGTGTATGTGCGTGCGTGCTCGCGTGCGTGTGCGTGCACGCGTGTATGACTGTGCACGCGCGCGTGTGTGTGTATGTGTCGCGCGCGTGCGGGTGTGTGTATGTTTTTGTGTGTATGTGTGTGCGCACGCGCGCGTGTGTGTATTTGTGTGTGTGTGAGCGCGCACACAATCACACACACACACACACATACACGCGCGCACACACATACACAAACATACACACACACGCACGCGCACAACACATACACACACACGCCCTCGAGCGCACGTGCGCACACATACACATACACACAGCTGCACAACACATGCACGCATGCGCTCGCGCACAACCACACACGCGCTCGTGCGCGCGCACAACCTAGGACGTATCGAACCTGGGACGTATCGAGATGTCCCCGTCTTCACTCATGCATGACTTGCGTCCTTAGTAGAGAGGGGGCCTAGTACACGATGTCCTTACCGAGTTGCATCGTAACTGGCACTGTTGAACACCACTGTGCATGGAGCTGGTGGTGTGTTGACCATGGAGCTGGTGGTGTGTTGACCATGGAGCTGGTGGTGTGTTGACCATGGAGCTGGTGGTGTGTTGACCATGGAGCTGGTGGTGTGTTGACCATGGAGCTGGTGGTGTGTTGACCATGGAGCTGGTGGTGTGTTGACCATGGAGCTGGTGGTGTGTTGACCATGGAGCTGGTGGTGTGTTGACCATGGAGCTGGTGGTGTGTTGACCATGGAGCTGGTGGTGTGTTGACCATGGAGCTGGTGGTGTGTTGATCATGGAGCTGGTGGTGTGTTGATCAGGGAGCTGGTGGTGTGTTGACCATGGAGCTGGTGGTGTGTTGACCATGGAGCTGGTGGTGTGTTGACCATGGAGCTGGTGGTGTGTTGACCATGGAGCTGGTGGTGTGTTGACCATGGAGTTGGTGGTATGTTGATCATGGAGCTGGTGGTGTGTTGACCATGGAGTTGGTGGTGTGTTGATCATGGAGCTGGTGGTGTGTTGACCATTGAACTGGTGGTGTGTTGACCATGGAGCTGGTAGTGTGTTGACCATGGAACTGGTGGTGTATTGACCATGGAGCTGGTGGTGTGTTGACCATGGAGCTGGCGGTGTGTTGACCATGGAGCTGGTGGTGTGTTGATCATGGAGCTGGTGTGTGTTGACCATGGAGCTGGTAGTGTGTTGATCATGGAGCTGGTGTGTGTTGACCATGGAGCCAGTGGTGTGTTGACCATGGAGCTGGTGTGTGTTGACCATGGATCTGGTGGTGTGTTGACCATGGAGCTGGTGGTGTGTTGACCATGGAGCTGGTGTGTTGACCATGGAACTGGTGGCGTGTTATACATGGATATATGTATATATATAATATAATAAATTATATGCATATCATTAGGCATGTATCATAGATTAGAGGCCAATGTGTAGATATATATATGTATGTATCTATATATTTATATATACATACAGAGAGAGAGAGAGAGAGAGAGAGAGAGAGAGAGAGAGAGAGAGAGATAGAGAGAGAGAGAAATACTGTTTTAGCCTCAAATAATTCATTCCCATACTAATGATTGTGGGCTCGAAACACGAGGCGTGCTGCATCAGATCTGCATTTGTTGTTCTGGTGGCATCGGTATAGGATTAGAGAAGTCCCTCTTTCCCCACTTCCTGGGATGTTATCCCCGCTAGCCATATCACCTGGGATGTTATCCCCGCTAGCCATATCACCTGGGATGTTATCCCCGCTAGCCATATCACCTGGGATGTTATCCCCGCTAGCCATATCACCTGGGATGTTATCCCCGCTAGCCATATCACCTGGGATGTTATCCCCGCTAGCCATATCACCTGGGATGTTATCCCCGCTAGCCATATCACCTGGGATGTTATCCCCGCTAGCCATATCACCTGGGATGTTATCCCCGCTAGCCATATCACCTGAGATGGGTGCTGATGTAAAACTGAACCAGATCAATCGATAAACGAATCAGTCAATCAATCAATCAAATCAATCAATCAATCAGTATATCGCCAACAGGTTCCCGTGTCGGCCTCGAGACGATCTGTATGTGAAGAAATGCGACAGTCGTCTGAATTAAAAAAACAAACCTGCCGGATGCGAGGTAGACACAAAAATCACCCGGCTAGTTGTCATTCCTGCAGCACACACGAATAAGACAGCCTGCACATGAAGCACAAGCCCCATCCGGTAACATTTCATTAGGCCCTACACACCAAAAAATGCACAGCACAAGATAGGCAGTTAGCCTGTGCAACAAATTTTGTCATTCTTCTCTTTGTAACAATAATAATAACAATAATGATGATACTGGTGATGATAACAAAAACAACAATGATAAAAAAGAAGAATACTCATCATCATCATCATCATCACAAGACCAAGAGAAGAAGAACAACAACAGCACTACTAACAATACTAATAATAACAACAACAACACACAGCAACAGCATCAACAACAACAACAACAATAACTGCAATGGTAATAATAAGAAGAAGAGAAGAAGAAATCACTCTTATTAGCATTAAATCATTTAGACTGACTAGCGAGTACACATTTTACAAAACACTGAGGGTAATATATGCAGAAACACTATTAATATACCACACATACACATACATCAGAATGCACATCGATAAGCATTCACAAAGGCTTACACACTTACAATATCCAAACCACTCAGACACACACAGACACACAGACAGACAGACACACACACACACACACACACACACACACACACACACACACACACACACACACACACACACACACACACACACACACACACACACCAGAATTAAATAGGGAAGCATGCCAGTTTGTCACAGGCCCAGTTTGTCACAGGCCCAGTTTGTCACTCTATCTTCGGCCTGCACCAAGAGGTCTGGCAGGGTCTGGGTCATGTCCGTCCACTCTTTGATGTTGTCGAACCAGCTCTTTCTTTGTCGTCCTCGCTTGCGCCCACCCTCGACTGTGCCCTGCATGATGGAAGTTATCACTGACACTCTCAAAAACAGTAAATGAATGATTGATTGATTGTATGAATAGAATTTTATTTTTCAATTGTTTTTAACCAAAGAACATTCATTGTTGAAATTTTTACAGAGTAATTTGCTTTGATTTGCATACAAAAAGGAAGAAATTTTGAACAACACAAGCTGAACTGACATTTTAGAGGGACTATCTGTACACCACCAATTCGAACCCGGTTTCGAACCCGCCCAAGCCTACACTTGGTGCAGGCCGAAGATAGGGTAGGGTAGCATGGAGGTAGCAAGTAGTCTACCCACTGTGACAAACTGGGCCTGTGACAAACTGGGCCTGTGACAAACTGGGCAGCCCCCTTAAAGAGCATCATGTTAGTTTTTTCCGCTGACAACGACAGACCATTTTCTAACATATAGTTTCCAAGATTATCAAGATCAGATTGATACAACTTCCTAATGTAATTCTGTGCTCTCTGTGGAGTTGTCTTTTTTAAAGTAATATTCATCCAAATACATATATCATCAGCGCACTGTGCCAAAACAACACGATTTGAGAGTGCTTTAGGAAGATCCTGTATAAGGATATTAAATAAAAGCGGTGCTATCACTGAACCTTGCGGAATTCCCATATCAAGATGTCGTGAAGTAGAATAACTAGTTCCCACTCTTGCCTGAATAGTTCTATTGGCTAAAAAAGACTTTGAGTGTCTTTGAGTGACCTTTCATAGTCTGTCTTTGGGTGACCTTTCATAATCTGTGTCTTTGAGTGACATTTCATAATCTGTCTTTGAGTGACCTTTCGTATTCTGTCTTTGAGTGACCTTTCGTAATCTGTCTTTGAGTGACCTTTGTAATCTGTGTCTTTGAGTGACCTTTCATAATGTGTGTCTTTGAGTGACCTTTCTTAATCTGTCTTTGAGTGACCTTCGTAATATGTGTCTTCGAGTGACCTTTCGTAATCTGTCTTTGAGTGACCTTCGTAATCTGTGTCCTTGAGTGACCTTTCATAATCTGTGTCTTTGAGTGACCTTTCGTAATCTGTCTTTGAGTGACCTTCGTAATATGTGTCTTTGAGTGACCTTTTGTAATCTGGGTCTTTGGATGACCTTTCATAATTTGTGACTTTCAGGGACCTTTCTCAAACTGTATATTTAAGTGACCTTTCATAATTAGTGATCTTGAGTGACCTTTAGTAGTCTGTGTAGTCTGTGTCTTTGATTGAAATTTAGCAATCTGTAATTTTGAGTGACCTTTCGTAATCTTCGTCTTTTAGTGACCTTTCGTAATCTCTGTCTTTTACTGACCTTTCGTAATCTCTGTCTTTTAGTGACCTTTCGTAATCTTCGTCTTTTAGTGACCTTTCGTAATCTCTGTCTTTTAGTGACCTTTCGTAATCTCTATCTTTTAGTGACCTTTCGTAATCTCTATCTTTTAGTGACCTTTCGTAATCTCTATCTTTTTGTGACCTTTCGTAATCTCTGTCTTTTACTGACCTTTCGTAATCTCTGTATTTGAATGACCTTTCGTAGTCTGTGTTATCGCGTGATGTTTCCTTTGATCTGTCATTGAGTGACGTTTCATAATCTGAAACTTTGTATGACCTTTCGTAATCTGTGTAATTTAGTGACCTTTCGTAATCTGTGTCATTGAGTGATTTTTCATAATCCGTGTCTTTAAGTGACCTTTCAAATTTTATGTCATTGAGTGACCTTTCGTAATTTGTGTGACTGAGTTATTATTTGTAATCGATGTCTTTGAGTAAGTTTTGAAAAGCTTTGACCTTCGTAATCTGTCATTGAGTGACTTTTTATGATCTATGTTTTCGATGTGTGTGTGTGTGTGTGTGTGTGTGTGTGTGTGTGTGTGTGTGTGTGTGTGTGTGTGTGTGTGTGTGTGTGTGTGTGTGTGTGTGTGTGTGTGTGTGTGTGTGTGTGTGTGTTGTAATGTATGTCTTTCAGTGACATTTAATAATCTGTGTCTTTGAGTGACCTTTGTCATTCATTAACTTTTCGAAATCTCTGTGTCCTTTTTGGCGATTTGACTAATTCGCTTTCTATCATCATACCACACGGGTACACTCGAGATGAGGTCTTATTATACTTTATAGGTTTTAGATAGACATTATTAGAGAAGTAAAAAGGTCAAGGTAGTCCCATAACCATGAATGGGGTCGTGTGGGGAGTGAGATGGTAAAGACTTCACTTTCGGGTTAGCTTTTTGAGGGCCAGTCCCACACCCGTCCCTAACCGCCTTACCTTACCCAATCCTGAACAGGATCAGGCAGCCATTTTACAGCTGGATAGACCGGAGGCCGTCCACATGCACAGATTTTCTTGGGTGTGCTATGCACCCATGCACACACACACACACACACACACACACACACACACACACACACACAAATGCACTCTCACTGACACACATAAACACAAATACACACACATACACATACATAAACACACACACACACACACGCACTCACACCACGCACACACACACACACACACACACACACACACACACACACACACACACGCACACACTCACACCACACACACACTAATTCACACGGACACACACATTCACACACACACTGACAAACACACATACACACGTACACTCACAACTGCATCTGCTAACGGCAGGCAGGCACTCATGCAGAGATACATCATGCACAGCAATCGTTGTCTTGAAGCGCTTTGTAAAAACACTAATCATGCTATAATAATTTTTTACTGTAACACTATACCGTCAAGGCAGACAGATTTTACAGCGAGAATGGCTGTCACTGACGTGCCGATGGAATGTGATACCAATGAAAACACTTAGCATTTCAATACAGTCATTCTTACTGGTATCAACCTCTATTTTTTCTGCTCCGAGGAGTCATACGTAGACATGAAATCACATTCATTGTCAGCGAGCGTCCACACACAGACAATTCTAAAGAAGATGCTGTGAAATGTTAAGTTTTTCATTACAACTGATTAGGTGTATTCAACTTTTATTTATTGTAACAAAGGAACCATTTAAATTGCTCGATAGATACTTTATGTAGATGTTGATTCAAGTTGTTACGTGTCTGTTTAAGTTTTAACACAGACAAGTAGTTTCATGTGCAGAGATTCCTGACGTAGACACATACACTGTCTTCCTGACACAGACCCAGACTGCTGCCTTCCTGATGTAGACGCACAATTCTGTCTTCCTAGTGTAGATACTGGCACTGTCTTCCTGATATAGACCCACATTCCTGTCTTCCTGATGTAGATACAGACACTGTCTTCCTGATGTAGATACAGACATTGTCTTCCTGATATAGACCCACATTCCTGTCTTCCTGATGTAGATACAGGCACTGTCTTCCTGATATAGACCCACATTCCTGTCTTCCTGATGTAGATACAGACATTGTCTTCCTGATATAGACCCACATTCCTGTCTTCCTGATGTAGATACAGGCACTGTCTTCCTAGTGTAGATACAGACACTGTCTTCCTGATATAGACCCACATTCCTGTCTTCCTAGTGTAGATACAGACACTGTCTTCCTGATATAAACCCACATTCCTGTCTTCCTGATGTAGATACAGACACTGTCTTCCTGATGTAGACCCACATTCCTGTCTTCCTAGTGTAGATACAGACACTGTCTTCCTGATGTAGATACAGGCACTGTCTTCCTATGTAGATATAGGCACTGTCTTCCTGATATAGACCCACATTCCTGTCTTCCTAGTGTATATACAGGCACTGTCTTCCTGATGCAGACACAGGCACTGTCTTCCTGATGCAGACACAGGCACTGTCTTCCTGATGTAGATACAGGCACTGTCTTCCTGATGTAGATACAGGCACTGTCTTCCTGATGAAGACCCACATTCCTGTCTTCCTAGTGTAGATACAGGCACTGTCTTCCTAGTGTATATACAGGCACTGTCTTCCTGATGCAGACACAGGCACTGTCTTCCTGATGTAGACCCACATTCCTGTCTTCCTGATGTAGACACAGACACTGTCTTCCTGATGAAGACACAGGCACTGTCTTCCTGATATAGACCCACATTCCTGTCTTCCTAGTGTATATACAGACACTGTCTTCCTGATGTAGACACAGACACTGTCTTCCTGATGAAGACACAGGCACTGTCTTCCTGATATAGACCCACATTCCTGTCTTCCTAGTGTATATACAGGCACTGTCTTCCTGATGCAGACACAGGCACTGTCTTCCTGATGCAGACACAGGCACTGTCTTCCTGATGTAGATACAGGCACTGTCTTCCTGATGTAGATACAGGCACTGTCTTCCTGATGAAGACCCACATTCCTGTCTTCCTAGTGTAGATACAGGCACTGTCTTCCTAGTGTATATACAGGCACTGTCTTCCTGATGCAGACACAGGCACTGTCTTCCTGATGTAGACCCACATTCCTGTCTTCCTGATGTAGACACAGACACTGTCTTCCTGATGAAGACACAGGCACTGTCTTCCTGATATAGACCCACATTCCTGTCTTCCTAGTGTATATACAGACACTGTCTTCCTGATGTAGACACAGACACTGTCTTCCTGATGAAGACACAGGCACTGTCTTCCTGATATAGACCCACATTCCTGTCTTCCTAGTGTATATACAGACACTGTCTTCCGGATGTAGATACAGACATTGTCTTACTAATACAGACCCACATTCCTGTCTTCCTGATGTAGACACAGACACTGCTTTCCTGATGTAGACCCACAATCCTGTCTTCCTGATATAGACCAACAATCCTGTCTTCCTGATGTAGACCCACAATCCTGTCTTCCTGATGTAGACACAGAAACTGTTTTCCTGATGTAGACCCTCAGTTAGGTTGTTAACTGTAACAATTTTAATACAACTATGAAATCAGAATTAAGAACGACGTGTCAAATATTCTACGACTGAAATCGTACATTGGTATGCAAATCCCAACCATTTTTTCCATTAATAATTATGACCAAAAGTATACAGATAGCTAATCATAAATCAAGAGCGATGAGCACAAGAAATGAGAAAAAAAGTATAATGAGGTTAACAAGCACTCCCTGGAGCCCACCTTTGTGTTTTTCGTCCTATTCTTAGCCCCTTGTCTCTCTCTCTCTTTGATAATGTTCTCTCATCACTGTTCAAAACTTTTTTATGAGGGCGAGTTGCTTTTTTTGATAGAGCCGGGGATTCAAGGTCTGAAATCTCGAGTTCAGTCCCAGCACGCAATATTAAGATCTGGCCCGTTCACTGCCCATCTTGATATTTTCATCGTTCTGGTGGTGTCGACTTAGTGTTTCACAGGTCCTTTCCCCTCCTCCCCATTTCAAGATTTTGTTAGCTCATAGGGTTTTGCACAGGCAAAGGGAGTCTGCCTCATAACCGCTAGCTGATTTGGGTGGAGTGAATAGGAAATTGTCCGAGAGCGATGAATCCCTCTTGGCAAAAAAGGCA
>JAPXFY010000032.1:19946171-19956171 GCA_030674185.1 Monoplex corrugatus
GACACGTACACACACACACACAACACACAAACTGACTGACAGATAAACACACACACACAGACACACAAACTGACTGACAGATAAACACACACACACACACACACACCACACACACACACACACACACACACACACACACACACACAACACACACACACAAAGATAGGGGAAGGAGAGGGAGAGACTTCCGTGAACTTCGTTCAAGTTAAATTAACTTTGTTTTACTGAAATTATCCCCATCCGGATTTAGTATGTTTTTGTGGTATGTTGTATATGGATGTTATTGAGAGTGCTGTTTTTGTGGTATGTTGTGTATGGATGTTATTGAGAGTGCAGTTTTTGTGGTATGTTGTATATGGATGTTATTGAGAGTGCAGTTTTTGTGGTATGTTGTGTATGGATGTTATTGAGAGTGCAGTTTTTGTGGTATGTTGTGTATGGATGTTATTGAGAGTGCTGTTTTTGTGGTATGTTGTGTATGGATGTTATTGAGAGTGCAGTTTTTGTGGTATGTTGTGTATGGATGTTATTGAGAGTGCAGTTTTTGTGGTATGTTGTGTATGGATGTTATTGAGAGTGCTGTTTTTGTGGTATGTTGTATATGGATGTTATTGAGAGTGCAGTTTTTGTGGTATGTTGTATATGGATGTTATTGAGAGTGCAGTTTTTGTGGTATGTTGTATATGGATGTTATTGAGAGTGCTGTTTTTGTGGTATGTTGTGTATGGATGTTATTGAGAGTGCAGTTTTTGTGGTATGTTGTGTATGGATGTTATTGAGAGTGCTGTTTTTGTGGTATGTTGTGTATGGATGTTATTGAGAGTGCAGTTTTTGTGGTATGTTGTGTATGGATGTTATTGAGAGTGCAGTTTTTGTGGTATGTTGTGTATGGATGTTATTGAGAGTGCTGTTTTTGTGGTATGTTGTGTATGGATGTTATTGAGAGTGCTGTTTTTGTGGTATGTTGTGTATGGATGTTATTGAGAGTGCTGTTTTTGTGGTATGTTGTGTATGGATGTTATTGAGAGTGCTGTTTTTGTGGTATGTTGTATATGGATGTTATTGAGAGTGCTGTTTTTGTGGTATGTTGTATATGGATGTTATTGAGAGTGCAGTTTTTGTGGTATGTTGTGTATGGATGTTATTGAGAGTGCTGTTTTTGTGGTATGTTGTGTATGGATGTTATTGAGAGTGCTGTTTTTGTGGTATGTTGTGTATGGATGTTATTGAGAGTGCAGTTTTTGTGGTATGTTGTGTATGGATGTTATTGAGAGTGCTGTTTTTGTGGTATGTTGTGTATGGATGTTATTGAGAGTGCTGTTTTTGTGGTATGTTGTGTATGGATGTTATTGAGAGTGCTGTTTTTGTGGTATGTTGTGTATGGATGTTATTGAGAGTGCAGTTTTTGTGGTATGTTGTGTATGGATGTTATTGAGAGTGCTGTTTTTGTGGTATGTTGTGTATGGATGTTATTGAGAGTGCTGTTTTTGTGGTATGTTGTGTATGGATGTTATTGAGAGTGCAGTTTTTGTGGTATGTTGTGTATGGATGTTATTGAGAGTGCTGTTTTTGTGGTATGTTGTATATGGATGTTATTGAGAGTGCTGTTTTTGTGGTATGTTGTATATGGATGTTATTGAGAGTGCTGTTTTTGTGGTATGTTGTGTATGGATGTTATTGAGAGTGCTGTTTTTGTGGTATGTTGTATATGGATGTTATTGAGAGTGCAGTTTTTGTGGTATGTTGTGTATGGATGTTATTGAGAGTGCTGTTTTTGTGGTATGTTGTATATGGATGTTATTGAGAGTGCTGTTTTTGTGGTATGTTGTATATGGATGTTATTGAGAGTGCTGTTTTTGTGGTATGTTGTATATGGATGTTATTGAGAGTGCTGTTTTTGTGGTATGTTGTATATGGATGTTATTGAGAGTGCTGTTTTTGTGGTATGTTGTATATGGATGTTATTGAGAGTGCAGTTTTTGTGGTATGTTGTGTATGGATGTTATTGAGAGTGCTGTTTTTGTGGTATGTTGTATATGGATGTTATTGAGAGTGCTGTTTTGTGGTATGTTGTGTATGGATGTTATTGAGAGTGCTGTTTTTGTGGTATGTTGTGTATGGATGTTATTGAGAGTGCTGTTTTTGTGGTATGTTGTATATGGATGTTATTGAGAGTGCTGTTTTTGTGGTATGTTGTGTATGGATGTTATTGAGAGTGCTGTTTTTGTGGTATGTTGTGTATGGATGTTATTGAGAGTGCTTGCATGCTGTTATATTAATGGGTAAAACAGCGAATGTGTTATATACATATACATATTTCTTATATCTATCTATCTATCTATCTATCTATCTATCTATCTATCTAATCTATCTATCTAATCTATGTATGTATGTATGTATGTATGTATGTGTGTGTGTGTGTATGTATGTATGTATATATAGTATTGCATTATAGGGTTGTAAATACGTAGAACTCTTTTAGACGCACTATAGACGTGCGTTATGATAATGATGATGATGAAGATGATTATTATTATTATTGTTATTATTATTATCATTATTGTTATTATTATTATTATTATTATTATCTATTATTGTTGTTGTTATTATTAGTACCATCAGCAGCAGCAGCAACAGCAGCATTATCATTTGATTGTTATTATTACTATTATCATGTAACTGATCACGTAACATTTAAGTCAGTAGCAGTCTTCAGTGCACTGGCGACTTGGTCTGTATGTGAAGAAGAAACGCACAAAAGTAGAATGCGAACGTAAATCTAATACATAAACAGGACAATTGCAAACTCTCTGCCAGCTGGCTTTTGTCAGGCATACATAAACAAAGAGCGAAAACACATTTGTTTTGTTTGTTTGTTTGTTTGTTTGTTTGTTTGTTTGGGGGGGGGGGGAACAACAGCAACACTTCTGTGAAATACTGTTTTGCAGGAGAATATAGGGATATGAATTCTGATAACTAGAAAGAAGGGAGACAAATGCATTCTACAAGTTTTTTGTTTTGCTTTGTTTTGTTTTGTTTGTTTTGTTTTGTATTGTTTTTGTTTGTTTGTTTGTTTGTTTGTTTTGCATCAGTTAACACATTTTATACAATGTTTATCTGAAAAATGAATTGATCTCAACGAACGTGTTGCCACCCCTTTCCCAATTGCTTAAATTTACTATTCAATTTGGTTTTGTTCTGTTCAGTAATAGCCTTGCCATCAGTACTTATTCCTGAAAAGAAAAACTATCGCAGTGGTCCAAATATTCAGCCACTTTTATTTGGGTTTCAATCATCTAGAACTATGCACTTCATTTGATATCTGATTAAAATCTTGTTCAAGTCTGGTGTTCGATAAACCACCGAGAAATTTTTGCCGACATAATAAGCATGTTTGCAACTTTGTGACCTTGAACTTTTTTCTGTCTCATTGAAACTTGCAAAACATAAGTCTTGTTTAGCAACGCTTATTTCATTAAGTTTAGTTGGACTGGTCTTCAAACAGCTGAGGCTGTCTTTAAGTAAATTACAGGACCAGCCTAATCCATACCTTGGCATTGGCAACTGCCTGTTGAAATGAACCTGTGCGTCAAATTTTGTGAAAATCCATCGGTAACGACATAAGACATCATTGTTGATATTGTCTTCACAGACACATGTTTTCACACACACACACATATATGTACATGTGTATGTATATGTATATGTATGTATATGTATATGTATACAGACACAGCTTTTTCCTTCAGTAATGATATTTGTAAAAAACTGGAGATTAAAAAAAGAAACAAACAAAACAAAAAACGAACTAAGTTACAACTACAAACAACAAAACAATTACGTACACACACAAACAGGTTAAAGTTATTGCATGGTATCTAAAGGCTTCCCAAGACACAAACAGTAATCGTCGCCATTAGAGTGTCTGACGAACGTTACAGTCAAGTGGGTGAGATGTCAGATTTCCAGTTAAAACGTCCGGGTACGAACCTGCTTGGGTACCTTCCACCCGGTGGATAAAGTGAGGAGATATTTTTTCTCCAGTCTTCCAGGTCAATATGTGTATAGACCTATTTGTGTCTATACGTACAAAGAATATCAGTTATGCACGTTAAAGATCTTGTGAGTCATTTCAGTGTCCAGTGGCTTATAGGGATACATCGAAACACCCAGCATGCACGCCCACCGAAAACGGAGTGTGCAGAATGTGCAGCAACACATCTCTCGCACAGTGTGGGCAAAACAACGTGCATACAAGCTTTCGACAAAAAAAATGGAAAGTTAAAAAATTAGGAAAAGATCAATCAGTCATTTATCAAATATTGAGATGAAAAAAGACAAATACACGAACAGAAGTTCGTGACAATTTTCTTCTTCTTCTCTTCGCCGTTACACCTGGACACCAGCTGTGGAGATAATGTTGCCTGTCGTCTACAAAACATCCACAGACCTGCACAGTTTCTCCTCAAGGACAGTTGGCTCGGCCACATCTCTTCCTGCCTCAGTCGCTAGAGATTCCTGCAGACTGTGGGATGTGGTTCGTGTCCTACTCTGCCTGTTCATAAAGCAACACAGGGGAAGTTCAATTCCAATTATTTAAAAAAGACGGTGCCTTCTGAGGAAACATGGCAAGACCCAGTACGTATGTATATGTGTGTTTACTACTGTTGTTACAGCCAGGCTGAATATTGCCACCAAACCAAGGAAGCTTTAGAACAGGAAAAACTACATGGGAAAACGCAGCTGCCTTTGCTTACGAAGGCTACGAAGGTTTTCAGAACAGAAAAGAAACCATGGCTGTAGCTATTGATCCAGCAGATGCGTACAATAAAGTGCAATTCACATTACTCATGGAACTACTTCGGCGATATGACATCAGTATGACAGTCACAAGTTAGATTGCTTCTACACTCCAAGAACGAATGGTAATTCTACGACTTGGATACTGGTGTTCAGCACCACAAAAACTCTCCATGGGACTCCCTCAAGGATCGCCATTTTCTCTTTTTCTCTACAACATATGTACAAAAGGACTTGCTGCCCTAATTAACAATGGACCAGCCCGTAGACTCACTTTTGCTGATGACACTTATCTACAAGACAGGCAAAAATGCATCAGAAAGAAACAAAGCAGTCAAAGAACAGTTAAACAATATAGGTTAGTGGTATCAAGAAACAGATCGCCAATTAATCCCACCAAAGCACATGTGCTGTTCTGCACCTTTTGATAACAAAGCAACGAGTAAAAACTGTCTATCAGTTACGTTCAGAGGAACCAATACCGAGCGAATGAACAACTTACGCTACCTAGGCATCAGTTTTAATAGAATGATAATCTTCAGAAGACATGAGGAAACCACTACACAATGAAAGCAATGGCGGTTAAAAGCATTGAACAACATCATCTCTTTCAGCTATGCCAAGCTGTAATACTGAGGGTGTCATTGATTATGGACTGGGCCTCACAACGTTGTCATAAACAAACCTGTTAAAACTCGACAGAAAACAAAACGAAGAAATTAGAGTGATCCTCCGAACCACAAAAGACACACCCACGGAGACTATGTGACCTGCTCGACCTTCCTTCAATACAGTCAAGACACAAAATAAAACAAGTAAAGGCATTTAGAGCATTAGAAAACCCACTCCATGAGATGTTCAGAACAGCAAAAAGCAACAGACTCCAACCGTGGAAAATCATGGATGGGACAGGCAGAAGACTTCATTCAGCATGTGTGTCTACTGACAGAACTCAAAGGGACAAAGGAATGGGAAAAACATCTACACTTTTTCAGAAATGTGTACAAAACCATCATACAAAACATCCATGGAGACACTATCGCGAATGGTCAGGAGGGAAAGCACATGCAGAAATTTAACTACTTTGGTTTTGGAGCATTTAAGTTGAAACCCCAAAGATGTAATCATACACGCCGGATGGCTCAGTCACCAATGACAAATCTGGATGGAACCTCATTAACAAAAAACAAACAAACAAACAAACAAAAAAACAAAAAAGAATCGGGACGCGTATTTAATAAAACAAGACAAGACAGGCGCAAATTTTCGACAACTAGCCTTTGTGAAGTGTAAGATCACAAACGAACAAACACCAGATACAAAAATTAGGAGAAAAAGACTGAAACTTCCGTGCTGCTGTGTCTGGTGTGAGAAAAGGACTCTTTCTCACACTGAGTCCTTTTTTTTTTGTAAGCTAGGTAAAACATAGGCTAGGTGGGACCTCAGGACCTGGCCAGCTCATGGTTTCATGTGCAGGCATAAGGCTTGCCATGATCCCCATCATGTGGCACTTGTGACGTTAGTGCATATGGAATTTGTTCCAAGAGCAGAGACATCTTCTTGAGAAACTGAAACTGAAACTGAAAAAGACGTTCGTCCTGTTGTGCCCAATCCTCAGACGGAGGGTAGCCACCAGTTCTGATCTTGACAGCTGTTGGTAAATGTCGTGTGTCATAATAATCCTACACACAGACTTGATGATGCTACTCATCTCTATGAGGAAGACTTCATTCTCTTGTTCATCTATTCGTGGCAATATACCAGTCTATCATGCATCAAAAGTCGGACACTAAAGCAAACAAACGCGCAGCTATCTTTGACAGCCCAGTCTGAAATACCTCAAGCATTCCGAAAGAAAAGTGCAGACGGACAGACAGACAGACAGACAGACAGACAAACAAACTGGCCAACACACAAAAACACTCAAAACAACTCCGACAGTTGCACGCTTGTCATCGTCTAATCACGTCTGCAATAATTCCCTCACTCAATTCGCTTTCTTTACGATACGGCTATAATCGTCTCCTTGACAAGAGAGTCATTTGTGTCGTCTGCTTCAGAGTTATTTCTGCCCGTGGCCCAAAAGTCTGCCTGGCTGGCTGTGTTCTCGTTTGATCTTGACAGAGTGAACACTGTGTTAAGTGGCGAGTGAATGCAGGGAGAGAGAGAGAGAGACCAGACAGAGAGAGAGCGGCAGATAGGCAGACAAGCAGACAGACACGGAGACACAGAGAGAGAGAGAGAGAGAGGGGGGGGGGACAAACAGATAGAAAGAGAGCCAGAGAAATAGAGACTGAGAGAGACTGAAAGAGAAAGCGAGAGACAGGAAGAAAGAGAGGGAGAAAGAGAGGGAGGGAGGGAAAGACAGAAAGAGAGAGAGAGAGAGCAGGAATTAGGAGAGAAAGATGGAGGGGGGGGGAGGGATTCGTACCCTAAATACCAATGATTTGCTCAATACAGACCTAGGCATGTGAACAGAAGGAAGGTGGGGTGGGGGGATGCATGTGAAAATAAATCAGAACGCAAATTACATAGGCGACCGGGAAAGAGACAGCATTATAATCAATTTATTAATTAATAAATCGATGGAAATATGATTGAATTGTTGGGTGGAGGAATGAATGAGTCAAATAAGATATCAATGCATGGATGAATTAATGGGAGGATGAATGAATGAATGAATGAATGAATCGAATAAAAAATGAATGGGTGGATAAATAAATGAATGAATGAATGAATGAATGAATGAACGAATGAATGAATAAATGAATGTGTGAATGAATGAATGAATGAATAAATGAATGAATGAATGAATGAATAAATGAATGAATGAATGAATGAATGAATGAATGAATGAATGAATGTACAGCTCATTGAGTAGGCCTCTTGGTCCTTTACACAATGTGGGAGGGATGTATTTGTGTAAATGTATTACATGAATTTTTTTTTCTAAACACAAATACGATATCATAAACGACCAGTGAAGAAATTCAATCACTTGACCTGGACAGTGTTTCTTATTATAGTCAAATGCACATCAAAGAGACAAGGCAAGACAACGTACGGTAAGATAGGGTAAGGTAAGGCAAGGCAATGTAAGGTAAGGTAAGGTAAGGTCAGGCAAGGCAAGGCAAGGCAAGGTAAGGTAAGGTAAGGTCAGGTCAGTCAGGCAAGGCAAGGCAAGGTAAGGTAAGGTAAGGTAAGGTAAGGTCAGGCAAGGTAAGGTAAGGTAAAGTAAGGTAAGGCAAGGTAAGGTAAGGTAAGGTAAGGCAAGATAAGGTAAGGTAAGGTAAGGTAAGGCAAGGTAAGGTAAGGTAAGGTAAGGCAAGGCAAGGTAAGGTAAGGTAAGGCAAGATAAAGTAAGGTAAGGCAAGGCAAGGCAAGGCAAGGTAAGGTAAAGTCAGGCCAGGTCAGGCCAGGTCAAGTCAGATCAGATCAGATCAGATCAATCTGCATTTTCAAAAGTATTCCCTCCCCCACCTTTTTGTTGTTGTTGTTGTTGTTGTCGTGTGATTGAAAAATGTTATTGGTATGTGAGTGAGATTATTTATGTAACAGCCCAGTGAGTCGAACTGAGAATAATGCTAAGCAAAAGCTATTTATTATTATTATTGTATTCCCAGAGGTAACACATAGGCACAATCATAATCATCATCATGTGCCCTGCCGCATGGTTTGGCGATCATGACCCTTCATGCATCTATCCCTTGTCACTGCAAATGCATCTTTCACCCTCTCTGTCCTCCACAACCCGGCAAGTCTGTTCAACATTTTCTCCATGGGTTTACCTGGTGTTCTCTTTCCCTCCAGCTTTCCTGTTGTGACCAGGTGCTCTGATTCTTCTTTCCTCATAAAATGGCATATAAACGTTGCTTTTCTTAATTTTCTTTATCAATGATCTACTTGTGTCTGCCTCCATCAAGACTATCTCGTTTGTTTTCTTTGCTGTCCATGGAATTCTCAACATTCTTCTTTGAAACTACATTTCGTCTGCCTCAATCTTGTTCTGGCTTTGTTTGTTGACTGCCCACGCCTCACAACCGTATAACATTATCGGTTGGATATAACATTCAAGAACTCTCTTCCTGATGTTAATTGATAGGCATTTGTTGGTAAGAACGCTTTTCATCTTCTGTATTGGCTTGGCCGATTCAGCTGGGTATTTCTGATGCGCGTCTGTCGTCTGGTGAGATGACCGTTCCCAGATATTTAAACTTATCAACCTGTCTCCAAGTTGTGCCATTTGCTGTTATATTGCATGAGGGGATTTGACGTTTTTTACTGATTACCATGACTTCGGTCTTCTTGCTATTTAGCTTCAGCCCTTTATTTTTGCTTTCTATTTCTATTGTATTCACGGGGTTTTGCTGGTCCTTTTCACTTTCTGCAATTAGCACGGTGTCATCTACGTAACGAATGTTTATCATTTCTCCTCCAACCTTTATCCCACGGCATTCTTCTAGGTTTCTCATGATGGTTTCGCTGTAAAGTGAAAACAAATCTGGTGACAGAACACAGCCCTACCTGATCCCTCTTTTCATATTTTGGAAAGAGCTTATATCGTTTTCTATTCTCATTGCTGCTGTTTGTTCCGAATACACATTTCTGATTATTCGTAGATCTTTTCCGTCAATATTGAGCCTTTCTAGTTGGTTGATCAAATCTTTATGGCTTACCCGAACGAAAGCCTTGGTTAATCAACAAAGCATAAATATAAATCCTTATTCAACTCGATTGACCTCTCTATAATAGTTCTTAGGATGTATATGGCATTAATAGTTCCTTTCCCTTCAACAAATCCACACTGTTCTTCTGCTTTTTCTCTTTTGATTCTGTTCCTTTCCTCAATATGATTATTCTTAATAGGTTTTTTGTTACATGACTCATCAAGCTGATTGTACGATGGAGTTCGCATTCTATAGCCCCTGTTTTCTTTGGAAGTGCAATAAAAATTGATTTTGACATATCTTTGGGGATTTTTCCGGTGTCATAAAATTTCATTTGGGGGGACTGTTATTTTTTCAACACCGAATTGCTCCAGGGCCTCAGTCATATCTGTAGTAATAGTGTCTGGTCCTGGGGCTTTTCTCGTTTTCATCCATTTCAATGCTGCACAATGCGTGTTCTTTTTTTCCATCCACTTTGCCTCATAGGGACTAAAATGTCAAATCCAAATGACCAAATCTTAAATCACACCACT
>JAPXFY010000032.1:19966171-19973671 GCA_030674185.1 Monoplex corrugatus
TCATTGTGGGATTTTTCTGCCCCATCCGCTTTCTACCCAGAGTTGAGTGTGCTATGGGCACATTGGGAAAACAGCGACCACACGGTCGAGTCTCAGCCATTTCACGAATGCGACATTTAGAGTGTTCCTCAAATCTCCTGGCCAACACCGCACGTGTCTGTATCTCTCTGGTTCAGTTGTTGCCAGATCATAAATTAATAGAATGATCAAAGCACAACCTTACCATGCAGTCTCAATTTTAGATGGAACTCCAAAGCATCATGATTATCATCACCATTGCCATCATCATCTCAGCATTGCAAACATTGTCCCAGCTTTTGAGACCATGAGGTGGTGTACAAAATGGGATCGAGAAAAAAAATTGATAATGAGCAGAAATAAAACTGCCTAAGTGCGATGACCCTTAAGCAAATAGAAAAATAAATGAATAAATAAAACCAAGAATAAAACAAATAAATGAATAAAACCACAAATGAAAAATGAATAAACGAAACAAAGAATAAATAATAAATCAAAACATGAAGGTGTAAATGCGGTCAACAGAGACACGCTGTTTCCACAGCCCCAGCTAACACAGACAGAGCTGACAGACTGACACAGCTGTATGCTGCGTTTTTTGTACCAGCACCAGGAAACGTTTTATTGATGACTTTTTGAGAACGAAACCCTGGAAGTTGTCCGTAGTACCAAACATGTACTGTGAATATTGAACTGGGATATAGACAGTGAGACACAAATAGAGGGACAGAGAGAGAGAGAGAGAGACAGACAGACAGACACACACACAACACACACACACACACACGACACAACAAAAGACACACAGAGAAAGAGAGAGAGGGGGAAGAAGATAAAAAGGTCTGAAAGAAAGAAAGAACGACGAATGTTAAGAGTTTTTAGATATATATGTATATATGTTTCAGTGTAATCCACAACCATTTCAGTTCTTGTTCTACATTTGAGCTTTCAAAACCCAGGATCAATTCATTTCTTTTTCTGGATATGAACTTTAATGAAGTGAAATACTGTCCGCACGTTTTATCATAATTTTGCTCTTTTCAAAATGATGATCAATAAACTCTCTTCTTGTCGTAACCATAGACTTAAGATTTTACTTCTCATATAACAACATATCTAAGAGTGTGTCGTCCTCCACAATAATTAAGCTAAACTTTAATCTTTTTCGTTTTGACACCTAAAGGTTATCGTGGACTATAGCTTCGGCTTTAACAATGATATTCCAATCTTTCATAACAGGTGTCTAAAATTAGGATTACCCGTGTTTTGACATACGACTGTAGCCATACTCTATCGCCAGTTTGTCCCCACTTCACAACTAGTATTCTATTGTTGTGCACAAAAAACAGCCACCTTTTCTGGACACGTTCACGTAGCACAGAGGCTGAATGTACCCAACATACACTGGACAAGCTGTCATTGCTGAAACACACAACTGTACTAAGTGTTGTGAGGCCCTGAGTGAGATGTCCCGTGTCCCGTGTTGATGAAGTCCCTTTTGTGTGTCCTGTCCTTGTCCCTCCACCTTAACAGTCAAGCCACCCGTATCGCCGCTGGGTAACCAACTTTTTGTCCGTCCCACAGTCGAGTCAGGCGTCGCCTGCCGGGTTTTTCTTCTCATTTCATGCGTAAAACGAGAGAGAGAGAGACAGACAGACAGACAGACAGACAGACAGATAAATGAAGAAAAGGATCAAGAGAGCTGGGAGAGAGAGTGGGGGAAGGGAGACACAGACACAGACAGAGAGACAGAGACAGACAGAAAAAACAAATAAAGAGAAGGATCTAAGAGAACTGGAGAGAGAGAGAGAGAGAGGGGGGGGGGAGGGGGGAGAGAGATAGAGACAGAGACGGAGAGACAGAGACAGACAGACAGAATCAGAGACAGACAGAAAAAACAGATAAAGAGAAGGATCTAAGAGAACTGAGAGAAAGAGAGAGAGAGAGAGAGAGGGAGGGAGGGAGAGAAAGAGAGAGAGACAGACAGACAGACAGGTAGAAACAGACACATGATCAGTTATCATCATCATCATCATCATCATCATCATCATCATGTGCCGTGCCGCATGGCATTGGCGATCATGACTCTCCATACGAATCCATCTTTTGTCGCCGCAAGTACACCTCCCACCTTCTCTGTCTTTATCCGCAACGCAAGTCCTTCCAATAGTTTCTCCCTGGGTCTACCTGGTGCTCTTTCCTGTTGTGACTATGTGCTCAATTTCTCTAGCCTCATAGGATGTCCTGTAAATGTTGCTTGTCTTTTTCTAATCTTCTTTATTAATGTTCTTTCTGTGTTTGCCTCTTTCAAGACTGTCTTTTTTGTTTTCTTTGCTGTCCGTGGAACTCTTAACATTCTTCTTAAAAACCACATTTCAGCTGACTCAATGTTTTTCTGACTTTGCGTGTTGACTGGCCACGCTTTACATCCGGATAAAAGAACTCTCTTCCTGATGCGGCATGTGTTGGTTAGAACGAATTTCATTTTCTTCAATGCTGTTTTAGCTTGGCCAATTCTGCTGGCTATTTCTAATGTGCATCTGCCGTCTGGTGAGATGATTGTTTCCAGATATTTAAACTTCTCAACTTGTCAATCTTTGTCACGACGATGACACCGTTCTGTGGTCCATTCTATGGTGCCATTTGCTGTTATTTTGTATCAGGGGATTTCTTGATTTTTACTGATTACCATGACTTCAATCTTCTTGCTACGTTGCTCCAGCCCTTTATTTCTGCTTTCTATGTCTATTGTATTCACAACAGTTTGTAGGTCTTTTTCATTTTCTGCAATTAGAACGGTGTCATATGCGTAACGAAGATTGTTTAACATTTTTCCTCTAACCATTATCCCTGGGCATTCTTCTAGGTTTCTCATGGTGGTTTCGCTGTAAGATGAAAACAAATCTGGTGACAGAAAACACCCCTGCCTAACCCCTCGTTTGATATTTTGGAAAGAATTTGTATCATTTTCTACTATTATTACTGCTGTTTGTTCCAAATAATATTTCCTATTATTCTTAGATCCTTTTCATTTAACGTTGAGCTTTTCTAGTAGGTTCATCAATTCTTCATGTCTTACCTTATCAGAAGCCTTGGCATAATGAATAAAACATAAATATAGATACTTATTCAACTCAAATGATCTTTCTGTGAGAATTCTTAGGATGCATACGGTATAAATAGTACCTTTTCCTTCAACAAATCCACATTGTTCTGCTGCTATTTGTTCATTCTGTTTCTTGTCCTCATCTTGTTTATTCTTAACAGAATCTTTACCACATGACTCGTCAAACTGATTGTACGATGGAGTTTGTATTTTATAAACCCTGCTTTCTTTGGAAGTGCCATGAAATTGACTTTAACATATCTTTAGGGATCGTCCCGGTGTCATACATTTCATTTTGGAGGATTTTTATTTTTGTAATTCTAAACTCATCCAGAGCTTTAATTATTTGTGTAGTAATATTGCCTAGTCCTGGGGCTTTTCCCGGTTTCGTCTTCTTTAACGCTACTTTGGCTTCATCTGTCATTACTCATATTTCAGTATTGTGTATATATAAGAGAGAGAGTCACAGAGATACAGAGTGAGAGAGACAGAGACAGACAGACAGAGAGAAGGAGATAAGAACTCTGAGAAAGACAGACAGAGACAGATAGAGTGAGATAATAAGAGAGATATGTGAGAGAAAGAATGGGGAGAGTGAAAGAGAGAGAGAGAGAGAGAGAGAGAGAGAGAGAGAGAGAGGAGAGAGAGAGAGAGAGAAGAGAGAGAGATTCAGAGTCAGAGAGAGGGGGGATAGAGAGAGACAGACAGACGGGAGGAGGGGTGGGGGGTGAGAGATGGAAGGACTAGGCAGATGGTCGGTGGTTGTTTTTAACGGTGACTTTTCAAATCCAGCCGTATTTTTTGTTTGTTATTGTTTTGATTTGTGTGTGTGTGCTTACAAGTAGTTTTCTTAGTTTTCCTGCGATTTATCCTTTCAGTTATCATGAGACGCCTTGTTAAGTTTATTCTCTACGCCCCATGTTCTGCGCCACCTCAGTGTTGTTGATCCGACGCCGCTTATTCTGGCTCACAACACACCCCCAACCCAAATCCATTCAGTCGGAATCTTAGTGCCAGGAAGCCCATGGGAGCCGGAAATGTCAAGGCCTTTAGGATCACCCAGCAGAGAGTACCTTACACTGCTGCCTGATCACTTGGGTGGAGTTCAACAGTACCTGTGCCAATGCAGCTTACTAAGGACACTGTCAATTAAGCCCCCTACTAACGACAGCAATCAGCTATTGAGCGATACCTGGTGAGAGACTTCTGCGTTGGAAGACCATCACTTAGGTCGTCCAACGGCAGCCCCCACGAACCAAGTTCAAGTTCATATTGCTTATAGCCCAGCCGACTACTAGAGCCATGTCAGAGCTAACACCACGTCAAAAAACGACAGTTAAAAACCATGCTCACCGTTAACTTGCAAATCTGAAATGCAAATAAAGAAAACAGCGTAAAATTACATCAGATTACTCCACGAACCACTGACACCATAGTTCCCAACATGAGATTACTTCAGTCATGGAAAGGACAGAGGAAACCGACACTGAAGTCATCAGGACATCAGGGCACATAGGGCCACAGACTCTGGAACAATTTTCACTGTTTCATTTTCAGTTTCAGTTTCTCAAGATGACGTCTCAAAATGACGTCTCCGCGCTCGGAACGAATTCCATATGCACTAACATCACACGTGCCATGTGTATAGTGATCATGGCACATGCCTTAAGCCTGCACATAAACCCATGAGCTGGCCAGGTCCTGAGGCCCTACCTAGCCTATGTTTTGACCTAGTCTATATTTTATACTGGTACTATATCAGCCTATCATTGGAATAATCTTGGTAATATGTAAATGATAAGTGTATCTGTGTATCTTATCTGTGTATCTTAAAACAAATCACTGTGCTATGAGAACTGAGGATTCTATGATGAGGATAATGATCATGTTCCTGTGAAATTCTATCTGGATTTAAAACTGTTTAACAGGGCTGTTCTCCAAGTGTACTCTCATAAATATCCTGTCGTCAACCAGCCCTGAAAGATACAGACACCTGCAGTGTCGGGAAATTTGAGCAACACTCTCAGTGACACATCCGTTAAGTGAATGAGACTGGATTGTGTGGTCCCAGTCTTCTCAACAAGCCCATAGCACGCTCAACTCTGGGTACAAGCCAGTCAGTTTGAACAATCCTTCAATTCTGTTTTGGGCTGACGGGGGATTTGAACATACAGCCTCCCAGTCAGAAGTCCGTTGTGCTAACCTCTCTGCCACAGTAACTGGTATCGTGTTCAGCTTCTTGTCAGTACAAGGTAAGAAAAAGTATACACAAAATGAACAAAATGAAACAATTCAACAATAAATAGTTGTTGACTTGAATTGTTTCTTTTATCCATGAATGGGTGAAGAAACTGGGCAAATTAGCTTGTTTTGTTTGTTTGTGTGTGTGTGTGCGTGCGTGCGTGCGTGCGCGCGCGCGCGCGCGCGCGCGCGCGTGTGTGTGTGTGTGTGTTTCAGTTGGTTTGTTCGTTAATTGGTTTTATTTTAGGCGTTTTTCTTGTGTGTTTTTTCTGGGTTTTTTTTCCTGTCTTTCTGAATCTACCACCCCTTGTAAAAACTAAAGAAAAAGCAGCGAATCAGAAAGCTGATAATGATATGTTCGTGTGCGCGTGCGTGTGTGTGCGAGTGTGTGTGTGTGTGTGTATACACAAATTATATATATATAATATTATATATATATATATATATATATATATATGTGTGTGTGTGTGTGTGTGTGTGTGTGTGTGTGTGTGTGTGTGTGTGTGCGTGTGTGTATGTGAGTGTGTGTGTGTATACACAAATATATATATATATATATATATATATATATATATATATATATATATGTGTGTGTGTGCGTGCGTGTGTGTGTGTGTGTGTGTGTGTGTGTGTGTGTGTGTGTGTGTGTGTGTGTGTGTGTGTGTGTGTGTGTGTGTTGTCAGTAAAACTTCCATTTTAACGTGAAAATAAATGGTTTGTGATGATAATGGTGTGGTGAGTTGTTTGTGTGTATGTGTGTTTATGTGTGTGTATGTGTGTGTGTAGTGTGTATGTGTGTGTATGTGTAGTGGTTATGTGTGTGATGTGTGTATGGATGGTGTCTTGAAGGAGTCAGACAGTTAATGTCAACCCGATCCGCTTCATCGATGGCGAACTTGTAACTCCGCCATTTTCTTGTCCTGTATACCATCTACCTCATTTCATTACTGCCTCAGTATACAAAGACCAAAAGGCTACAGTCAGATGGACCAGTCAGCTATGTGAATTCTTCAACATCCACAGGGCAGTCAGACAAGGTTGAATCCTCTCACCATATCTCTTTAACATCTATGCGGAACAAGTCATGAGAGATGCTGACATAGAAGGCTTGGGCATAAAGGTAGGAGGGAAAAAATCTTACAAACCTGCGTTAAGCCGATGATACTGCGCTACTAGCAGACAGCATTACCAGCATAAAAAGAATTCTATACACTGTATATGCAGCAGGCAAAAAGGATGGCCTAAACTGGAACGCCAAGAAAACAAAAGTGCTACATATCAAAGGCAAAGGACACTGAAAACAATCATGACATATCAATTAACAAAGTTCCTTTAGAGTTTGTTAATGAGTTTAAATATCTTGGCGCTGTAAAAACTATTGGAACCTGCTCCAAAGACATCAAAGTAAGAATTGGAATGACAAACAAACAAAAAATGGCAGCTGGCTCAAATTTATCGTGTGTTGCAGTTTGAAGTTTTTAAAGAGGAAATTCATCACGTTAAGAAAATTCCATATGCGCTCCAACAAAATGTGTTAACAAATCGTGAATTGGAATGTTAAAATTCCATGACCTCCCATACACAGGAGTCCTCTCAGCCATTGTTCACAGTGTATGTATTTGCCCTGTAACATGTATCAAAATTTATCATCGATGGGCCCGTTGTCATACTCTTCATCATCATCATCATCATCATCATCATCATCATCATCATCATCATCTTCTTCTTCTTCTTCTTCTTCTTCTTCTTCTTTCTTCTTCTTCTTCTTCTTCTTCTTCTTCTTCTTCTTCTTCTTCTTCTTCTTCTTCTTCTTCTTCTTCTTCTTCTTCTTCTTCTTCTTCTTCTTCTTCTTCTTCTTCTTCCTTAACTCCGTGAAGAATCATTAGGGCGCTGCACTAAAGAGCCATTCCCAGATTCCCCCACTCTATCGATTGTGCCAAAGTCTAGGTCTCTGTGTATGGTCTCTCTGTCCGTTCCGCAATGTTGTCAGTCCATCTTTTTATTTTAGTTTTTTTTGTCTACTAACTTCTAACATACAGGAAGATGCAACGTGCAGGTAAAAGTTTTTATGGTGGGAAAATCTTATTTTGATAATAGTGTGGTTTTGTTATTCCAAATGCTTTGTTGTAATTTCT
>JAPXFY010000032.1:19983671-19986171 GCA_030674185.1 Monoplex corrugatus
TAGACATTTCTTTTCTCCAACTCAACCACACACCGGGGAACATCTGCTCTTGTGTGTTGGTCGTAAGTTTTGTGTATCTTTGTTCTGTTGTGTGTTGGTCGTAAGTTTTGTGTATCTTTGTTCTGTTGTGTGTTGGTCCTAAGTTTTGTGTATCTTTGTTCTGTTGTGTGTTGGTCCTAAGTTTTGTGTATCTTTGTTCTGTTGTGTGTTGGTCCTGAGTTTTGTGTATCTTTGTTCTGTTGTGTGTTGGTCGTAAGTTTTGTGTATCTTTGTTCTGTTGTGTGTTGGTCCTAAGTTTTGTGTATCTTTGTTCTGTTGTGTGTTGGTCCTAAGTTTTGTGTATCTTTGTTCTGTTGTGTGTTGGTCCTAAGTTTTGTGTATCTTTGTTCTGTTGTGTGTTGGTCCTAAGTTTTGTGTATCTTTGTTCTGTTGTGTATTGGTCCTAAGTTTTGTGTGTCTTTGTTCTGTTGTGTGTTGGTCCTGAAGTTTTGTGTATCTTTGTTCTATTGTGTATTGGTCCTAAGTTTTGTGTATCTTTGTTCTGTTGTGTGTTGGTCCTAAGTTTTGTGTATCTTTGTTCTGTTGTGTATTGGTCCTAAGTTTTGTGTATCTTTGTTCTGTTGTGTTTGGTCCTAAGTTTTGTGTATCTTTGTTCTGTTGTGTGTTGGTCTAAGTTTTGTGTATCTTTGTTCTGTTGTGTGTTGGTCCTGAGTTTTGTGTATCTTTGTTCTGTTGTGTGTTGGTCCTAAGTTTTGTGTATCTTTGTTCTGTTGTGTGTTGGTCCTAAGTTTTGTGTATCTTTGTTCTGTTGTGTATTGGTCCTAAGTTTTGTGTATCTTTGTTCTGTTGTGTGTTGGTCCTAAGTTTTGTGTATCTTTGTTCTATTGTGTATTGGTCCTAAGTTTTGTGTATCTTTGTTCTGTTGTGTGTTGGTTCTAGTTTTGTGTATCTTTGTTCTGTTGTGTATTGGTCCTAAGTTTTGTGTATCTTTGTTCTGTTGTGTATTGGTCCTAAGTTTTGTGTATCTTTGTTCTGTTGTGTATTGGTCCTAAGTTTTGTGTATCTTTGTTGTGTGGTGGTGGTCTTTGATTTAATGTCTATTCACTAAAGTGATTTTAGACAAAAAAAACGGGGGGAGGGTGATACAGGAGGAATGAAGAGGATATTTGAAAATTGTCAATTTTGGTTTTGAGAAAAGATGATCCAGAAAACAACTGTTTCGAGGAAGGGAAGGTAAAACTAACAAATAACGTTACCATAATTAACGATTTAAACAAACTAACTAACAAACAAAATTAATAAATATCTAGAAGAAATGAATAAAAAAAATGAAACTAAGAATTGACTAACCATAACAGTGAACAAGTGAAATAACATTTTAAAGGTAATCCGCTATATGACTTTTTGACAGGCTAACAAAAAATTCATATAGTAATGATGATGAGGCAAATATGTCAGAAACTGTACTCATAGATAGTGTAGGAATATGTCGTTTTTCCTTAAAGCAAGAAAGAATATGACTATGTGTTATCTTTTTTCCACACAGACACACTTTGTTCTTGTATTTTGTTTTGAATGCATCAAGTTTCCCCATCTGTACATAAGGGATTGTATAATTCTGCTGGCAGGAAGCTGCTTAAGTATTTTGTTAACTTCAAAGTTCATGTGACATTTATCATACTTTTTCTGTTTTAATTGGAACTGCTTCCAGACGCAGTTGTCCACTAAAGTGTAATTCTCGTGCAACGAGAGAGAAAGCTGGATATTGTTTGAATCTGGTGGTTATTAGCTCCCCTTTTGGCAGCCCTGTGAACTTTATCATTATAACGAAAAGAACTATGAGAAGGTATCCAGCAGAAAGTAATATCAGTGCCTCTTAAAGATAACTGTGAATCAATTGACTAATTTCCAGAATCATTTCAGATCTTGTTTGTAAGTTTGATAATTCAAGAGCCTGAAGTACTGATTTTGAATCAACGCTAAAAAGTATCTGAAAAATTGTCATAGGAAGCCTTATCATAAAGTTTAAAGCCATTAATATTGCAGAGTTCAGCTGTGTGTTGTGTGTTGTGTGTTAGTTCTAAGTTTTGTGTATCTTTGTTGTGTGTTGTGTGTTGTGAGTTGGTTCTAAGTTTTGTGTATCTTTGTTGTGTGCTGTGTGTTTGTGTGTTGTGTGTTGTGTTCTAAGTTTTGTGTATCTTTGTTGTGTGTTGTGTGTTGGTTCTAAGTTTTGTGTATCTTTGTTGTGTGTTGTGTGTTGGTTCTAAGTTTTGTGTATCTTTGTTGTGTGCTGTGTGTTGTGTGTTGTGTGTTGGTTCTAAGTTTTGTGTATCTTTGTTGTGTGTTGTGTGTTGGTTCTAAGTTTTGTGTATCTTTGCTGTGTGTTGTGTGTTGTCTGTTGTGTGTTGGTCCTGAGAAATCTGCGCAAGGAAGGTGTGTGCATGCGCTCGCGCACGTGCGTGTGTGTGTCTATGTGTGAGTGTACGTGTGTACATGCGCG
>JAPXFY010000032.1:19988671-19993671 GCA_030674185.1 Monoplex corrugatus
GTCTCTCTTTCTCTCGCCCTCTCTCTCTCCCTCTCTCTCTCTCTCAATCAGCTGATAACGAACAAAAATCAGTGCAGAGTTCCAAAGGTCTTTATATGGCCAGCGACTGTTACGATCATAGCATAGTCCTTCATTACGGCCAACGATTGGCGTGGTACATAGTGAAAGACAGGCCAGGCCTTGTGCTTTGTCAAAGGCAGACGAGGTACTCAGATGTCACACACACACTGCAGACCTTTACATCAGCTGCTCAACTTACTGCTGTTACCAGACTTGTGAAGCCATTGTCAAATGTTATAGTATCAGGACAGACATAAAGGTACACGATGACAGAGGGAAAGGAAAGGGAACGGAGGGAACTCATCTGGGTCTCAACTTACTAATGAGGTAGTCTGGTACAGGGTTGAATGTTACGGAATAAAGTAATTTAGTCTTTCTTATGCGCTATCTCCCTCCCTTCCTCTCTCACTCTCTCTCACTCTCTCTCTCTGTCTCTCTGTCTCTCTCTCTCTCTCTCTCTCTCTCTCTCTCTCTCTCTCTCTCTCTCGCCCTCGTCTCTCTTGCTTCTGTCTCTGTTTCTATGTCTCTGTGTCTGTCTATCTCCTGTCTCTCTCTCTGTTTCTGAGTCTCTCTCTCTCTCTTGTCTTTCTCTCTTTCTCCATCTCTCTCTCTCTCCTTTCTCTCTTTTCCTCTTTCTTTCTCTGTCTCTCTCTGTCTCTGCCTCTGTCTCTATCTATCTGTCTGTCTCTGTCTCTGTCTTGTCTCTGTCTCTCTCTCTCTCTCTCTCTCTCTCTCTCTCTCTCTCTCTCTCTCTTTCCTGATGTTGCTGTTGTTTCTTCTTTTACGCATGCTTTTCTCTTTCTTCCATTACTTTGTTGGTTTGTTTGTAACTTTGTTGTGATATGTATTGTACAGTTCTTTTCCGTATTTGGGATAAATGAATTTCACAGTGTGTGTGGTGTGTGTGTGTGTGTGTGTGTGTGTGTGTGTGTGTGTGTGTGTGTGTGTGTGTGTGTGTGTATGTATATACGCATGTATGTATTATGTATGTATGTATGTATGTATGCATGTATGTACGTATGCATGTATGTATGTATGTATGTATGTATGCATGTATGTATGTATGTGTGTGTATCTGTGTATGCGTGTGTGTGTGTAAATGGATGTCTGTGAATTTTACAGCCTGTATCCGTCTGTGTCTTTGTGTTAGAACGTGCATATGTGGTTGTGTGCGTGTGTGTGTCGGTGCGTGTGTATTGTATGTGTGACTGTGTGTTTTCACTTACTGTTTTGTTTCTTTTCTCTCCATGACCCATATCATGGTTGTATGCTTATAACATGTGTAGAGACCCAGGCTTTGGCACACAGCTGACAGTGCTTGAAGAATCTGGTGAACAGAAATGTGTGCGGCGGCCAATGAACCTTCATAGAGTTCAGGGTGAAGAAAAGAAGAATAAATGATTGTAGAATAGGAAGGGTTAGCTGTAAAGTGGATCCAGTGGCAAGTAATGAAAGACAGCGTCAGGTTCTCAGGTTCTCACTCCCACGACAGGAAGACGAGGAGACAAGAGAGCAAGACCAAAGTGAACAAGCTAACACTTTATTTTCTTCCTTCTCTTGCTTTGTTTGATTGGTGGCTATGCTGTGAGATTTCATGCAGTCACCTTGACCTTGGCCTCTTGTCAGTCTAGATGGCGCTGCTGTGTGAACTCTGCACGCATGTGTCATGCGCATTGGAGAAAAAAAAATAGCGCGAACGTTTTTTGTCCCTCTATTCATGGACTGGGATCAATTTGAGGAAGTGCTTTTAACTTCCAGTGTTTTGTGCTTAATGGCTTCTGTTTGTCGGGTTTATTTTGGAGTGGAGACACTGATCTTTTGTTCCAATCGCCTTTGTGAAAGAGAGGCAGACAGACAGAGAGAGACACGGAGACAGCCAGCCAGACAGACAGAGAGACAGAGAGAGACAGACAGAGACAGAGAGACACACTAAGAGAATAAAGAGAGAGAGAGAGACAGAGAGAGAGAGACAGACAGACAGACAGAGACAGAGAGACACAGAGAGAGACAGACAGAGACAGAGAGAGAGAGAGAGAGAGACAGAGAGAGAGAGAAAAAAAACAGACAGAGAGAGACAGGAGGAGAGGGCGGGAGAGAGAAAGATTTGGCTTGACTAGTGTGTGTGTGTGTGCGCGCGCGCGCGCGCGCGCGTGTGTGTGTGTTGTGTGTGTGTGTGTGTGTGTGTGTGTGTGTGTGTGTGTGTGTGTGTGTGTGTGTGTGTGTGTGTGTGTGACAGAATGAGAGAGAGAGCAGAGAAAGAGATTTAGTTTGAGCAGTGTGTGTGTGTGCGTCTCTCTCTGTGTCTCTGTCTCTCTGTCTCTCTCTCTGTCTCTGTCTGTCTGTCTGTCTCTCTGTCTCTGTCTCTGTCTCTCTCACTCTCTCTCTCTGTCTCTCTCTCTGAAGGCGAATGTACGTGTGCGCGCGTGTGTGTGTTAAGGACAGAGAGAAGCAGAGAGAGAGAGACAACAGACAGACAGACAGAGAGAGAGAGACAGAGACAGAGAGAGTAGGAAAATGGTAGAACGAGGGGAATGCGTTATGTGGAAGGCTCACTTGATCGTTGTTCCTTCACCAGTTATCACGGGACTTGTGACATGATTTCCAGTTTGTTCAGAAGGATTTTATCACACTCGACCCATTCCATAAGTGCTCCACCCAAATTTATCAGAGATAATCTGGCACACTCCTCCAGCCTGCACAAAACCCTAGGTGCTGGAGAGATGTTGAAATGGAAGCAGATAGGTAGGGGAGAGAACCTATCACTGTGACCCCATTAGAGGACCAAACCCACAACCCCTGAATTGTCAGCATGGCACTTTGACTCACTGTACTAACCTGGACACTTGAAAAAAAACACTTGTGGAATTTTGGAATACAGAGTAACCGGAATAGCAGAGAGACATGAGGGGAAGACGGCACAGTACGTTTTGTTATCACACATCTTTCTGATGAATATTGCCTTCCTGAGAGAGCAACTACTATTGTAAACTCTGATTCTAAATCACGTTATTGTTTGTTGTTGATGTTTTTGTTCTTTGCCTTTTTTTAATCTGGAAATTCCCGACTGGCTTAGTCGTAATCAAGAATCAAAAAGTCGACAGCCATTTTTTCACAACAGGCTTAAAGTGTTGTTTGGGAACCGTGGCCTCATTTTGATCATTTTCTTGTTTTTTTTATAATTCTTCTTCTAATTTTTCTTTAATTTCCACATGCGATAAGGTTCTTAAAAGGTTGGCGGATGACCAGTCATTGTAGTTTAAGAGGCTTAGCAGGCTGTGGCTTTGGAAAGTTCGATCAGAACAATAACTGTTGAACTTCACCCAAGTGACACAACAGCAGTGCGCGGTCTCCTCTGGTGGACTTGATATTGGTGTGCTCCTGTGATCTTCCGGTCACCAGGACACTCAGTGAATGAACTTCAGGTGGTGGTATGTTGTGTAGCCAGAATGACTGGCGGGATCCACGGCATTGAGATGACCCGGAAGTTAGGACAGCAAAAAAAGATCTTTTCTGTTTATAGCATAAAATTACAACGACGATAAAAAAAAAACAGTCATTCGAAAAATGATTAATTCAACCAACACTTTTCAAAACATTCAGCAATATTGAAGCGGCGTCTATATCCATATGGCATTTGTCTTATTTAATTTCCATTTCCATGTTTTCACGCTTATTATAAATTACACCTCTTCTAAACACACACACACACACACACACACACACACACACACCACACACACATCAACACACACACACACACACACATCACACACACACACACCATCACACACACACACACTTCACACACACACACACACACAACAACACACACACACACACACACACACACACACACACACACACACACACATCATCATCAATATGCATCATGCTTTCGACGTCGTGCAAGGTTTTCACATGATTTTTATCTCATTGCCTGTCTTTGACTATAACCACACATAATCCATGCACTCACACACTCACCAGACTTTCTGCACAGCTCTACATGATGGTGACAAATCTCCAGTCAATACAACGGATCAGCAGGCATACCAGTCCTGTATCGCCTGGCAATGGTCTTCATGTAGAATACAAGACCTACCCTGGAGGTACATGTTCTTCTACATGTGCTGCATAGGAAGGAGTCCTGCAGCCTTGGGATCTGCTTCCATCAGTCCTGTCCCTCCTCTGTTGAACAGTGTTTGTTCTGCGTTGGTCAGATGTGACTGTGCCTGTGTGCTCTGCTGTCGCCAGGTTGCTTTGTTGCGGACAGTGTCTTTCCTGTTGATGATGTTGATGCCACAACTCATGAGGCTGGCCTTGAGAGTATCCTTGTATCGCTTTGGTGGTCTTCCCTGGTCTAGGTATCCTTCCTTTGGTTCTCCATACAGAAACATCTTTGGCTTGTGCTTGTCTTCCATACAGACAACGCGTCCTGTCCAACAAAGCTGGTGATGATGAGTAGAACTCAATACTTGACAAGCCACTCTTATACAAACTTAAACGTTGGTCACTTGATTTTGTCACGTGATGTTACAGACCTTGCATACACATCTTTGGTTATAGACCTTACATACACATCTTTGGTTATAACTATCATTCCAGCTACTGAATGTGTTGTTGCAGGCAGCCTATGTCTCACAGCAGGACAGCGGAGCGCTCAACACTATTGCTCTATACAGAGCAATCCCAGTGACCAGCCTGATGCCATGGTCCGGCCACAACTTCTTGGTCAGCCTTCCAAAGGTAGTGTTAGCCTTGGCGATGTGCGGCTCCACCTCAGCATCAAGAGATCCCTTACTGCTCACCATTCTGCCCAAGCAGCACAATTTGTCTACAGTCTTGATCTCCTGGTTGTTGATGACAGACATTGTGAATCGCCAGAGGCCTGGGGTGGCGCTGGCTGAAACAGCCTCTCTCTTACTGAGGCTAAATATAGG
>JAPXFY010000032.1:20003671-20008671 GCA_030674185.1 Monoplex corrugatus
GTGTTTTACGGAGGCTGGCCCACAACAGATACCAGTGGAGAACTTTCGCTGCTTCGACATATGCTAGCGGATAATGATAATACTCGCCACTCAGATGCAAGCAGCTAGCATCCCGCAGTACTGCATACCTTAAGAGTACGGCGTTGCTCCCTCTGTGTCCATCTGTTTGCTTGTATTATACGGTTTGGACGTATTTGAGTGAATTTTCTTCGGATTTGAGTCAAGTACTTTTTATTCTTCTCCCGTTTTCTGCACCACTGAAGTGGCCACAGACTCTGGGGCACTTTTTCTACAATGATATGATGATGACAGCGATGACAATCATGATGCTATGGAGTTCCATCCTGGATTGAGACTGTGTTATAGGACTGTACTTTATGCCTCCTTTCATGATATTTCCGGGACCGAGAGATACAGATACCTGCAGTATTAGGAAACTTTTAGCAATGCCCCCAGTAACACGTTGTGAAGTGGACGAGACTCGACTGTGTGGTTCCAGGCCTTCCCAGTGAGCTCATAACACGCTCAGCTCTGGGTGGCAGCCAGTGACTTTGACAGAACTGATGATATTGAAACCCACAACCTTCCAGTCGGTACTCCGTTGTGCTAATCACTGCACTCATCATCATCATGTGCCCTGCCGCATGACATTTGCGACCATGGCCCTCCATATGAATCTGTCCCTTGCTGCCGTAAGCACATCTTCCACCCTCTCTGTCCTCAGCCACCCTGCAAGTCCGTCTAATTTCTTTCTCCCTGGGTCTACCTGGTATTCTTTTTCCCTCCAACTTTCCTGTTGTGACCAAGTGCTTTAATTCCACTTTCATCATAAAGTGACCTATAAATGTTGCTTGTCTTTTCCTAATCTTCTTATCAACGATCTTCTTGAGTCTGCCTCCATCAAGACTGTCTCGTTTGTTTTCTTTGCTGTCCATGGAACTCTCAACATTCTTCTTACAAACCACATCTCGGCCGCCTCAGTCTTGTTCTTGCTTTGTGTGTTGACTGTCCACGCCTCACAACCATATAACAGTATAGGTTCTATATAACATTCAAGAACTCTCTTCCTGATGTTAAACGATAGGCATTTGTTGGAAAGAATGCTTTTCATCTTCTTGAATGCTGTTTTGGCTTGGCCGATTCTGCTGGCTATTTCTGATGTGCATCTGCCGTCTGGTGAGATGACCGTTCCAAGATATTTAAATTCATCAACCTGTCTCAATGTTGAATCACTGCACTACCACTTCTAATTACCGACCATTGTGCCGCCACTCATGTATATATACGTGTATGATCACAGGTATGGCACAGTATGCATGTATAGACGTTGTTAGTATCGTGTGATATTGCTGGTAAATATGTACGTGTGGTACAGAAGCGCTTCTGTGCATCTTACCTTCTGTGTCTTATGAATGGCTCATGTACAGTAAGTCCAAATAAGTTTTGAGATAAACTCAAAACACGAACGGTTTAATTTATTATTATTGTTATTATTATTATTATTATTAGTAGTAGTAGTAGTAGTAGTAGTAGTAGTAGTAGTTGTAGTAGTAGTAGTAGTATCATCATCATTATTATCATTATTATCATTATCATCATCATCATCATCATCATCATCATCATTAATCATCAAGCGTCAGTATGTACTTGCTTTCCCATGTTTTGCAGACAAACGTTACAGACCCCTTGTTAAGATTTCCATGTGCACATACAGCAAACACACACTCTTTTAATTCAGAACCAAAATGTACACAAAGTTAATGGAATCCCTGAAGTGTGGTGCACAATACGCCATTTGATGTTAAATTTCTCTACATTCATGAAGATAACTATCGTTCTATCTCCGTTACTGGCGAAACGCAGCGTTTGCAGTTCACACACACACACACACACACACACACACACACACACACACACACACACACACACACACACACACACACACACACACACACACACACACACACCACACACTAAAACAAACAAACAAAAATGACATCATTGATACAAAGTTCTCTGCTAGAGTGGTGAATTGGACCATTTTTCCCCGTAAAAATAAATGAGCTTTTAATGAAGTGTTGACGTATGTTTAAGCGTTTAATACCATTGAGTTTCAGTCTGTTTGTTCAACATCGAGACAACTAAGATCAGCAGAACATCAAGCAACCTTAGCATCAGCACCAGTGGCACAACACTCAAACAAGTGAGTAAGTTCAAACACCTTAGCAGCATCTTCACACAACACGGAAGATTCAACAAAGAGACGGAAACCAGAATCCAGAGAGAAAAACCCAAAGTGACCAGCTAGTCACGATCCTCAAGTTACCAACTAGTCACGATCCTCAAGTGACCAACTTGTCACGATCCTCAAGTGACCAGCTAGTCACGATCCTCAAGTGACCAGCTTGTCACGATCCTCAAGTGACCAGCTTGTCACGATCCTCAAGTGACCAACTTGTCACGATCCTCAAGTGACCAGCTAGTCACGATCCTCAAGTGACCAGCTAGTCACGATCCTCAAGTGACCAGCTAGTCACGATCCTCAAGTGACCAGCTAGTCACGATCCTCAAGTGACCAGCTAGTCACGATCCTCAAGTGACCAGCTAGTCACGATCCTCAAGTGACCAGCTAGTCACGATCCTCAAGTGACCAACTTGTCACGATCCTCAAGTGACCAGCTAGTCACGATCCTCAAGTTACCAACTTGTCACGATCCTCAAGTGACCAACTTGTCACGATCCTCAAGTGAACAGCTAGTCACGATCCTCAAGTGACCAACTTGTCACGATCCTCAAGTGACCAGCTAGTCACGATCCTCAAGTTACCAACTTGTCACGATCCTCAAGCGACCAACTTGTCACGATCCTCAAGTTACCAGCTAGTCACGATCCTCAAGTGACCAGCTAGTCACGATCCTCAAGTTACCAACTTGTCACGATCCTCAAGTTACCAACTTGTCACGATCCTCAAGTGACCAGCTAGTCACGATCCTCAAGTTACCAACTTGTCACGATCCTCAAGTTACCAACTTGTCACGATCCTCAAGTGACCAACTTGTCACGATCCTCAAGTTACCAGCTAGTCACGATCCTCAAGTGACCAGCTAGTCACGATCCTCAAGTGACCAACTTGTCACGATCCTCAAGTGACCAACTTGTCACGATCCTCAAGTGACCAGCTAGTCACGATCCTCAAGTGACCAACTTGTCACAATCCTCAAGTGACCAGCTAGTCACGATCCTCAAGTGACAACTTGTCACAATCCTCCAACACTCCAACACTGCAATGGAAACAAAAGCCAAGTTCGTCCATTCCCTTCTCATCCTCACCCTCACATACCGATGCCAGACCTGGATACTGACAGACCTCATGGAGCACAGAGTCACCAGCTATCAGATGTGTTGTTCAAAATGGGTTGTCAACATGTCCACACGTGATATGATCCGAAACACCAAGATCAGATAAATACTGGGAAACAACACTAATCCGCCATTAGATTCATCCAAACGGAATTATTTGGTCTGGTCATCTGACCGGAAAACAACCCCACCCTGTTGGCATAATTGCATACGAAAAAAAAAAAAGTGGATTTAAATCGAACGACTGACAGACCAAGAAACATCGGGATCGACTGTGTAAAGGAAACTAAGCCATCACACAACATGTATCCACTTCAGGCGTTCAGGCCGGCTGCTGAACGTTGATTTTATCTTCTCTACGAAACCCAAGACGGTAGCAGGAGACAAATAAAAGACGAAAGAAAGAAAGTTCATCAGTGGTATGTGTTGTCTGTAATACAGATATGTTTTACGTTACTTGACCGGACAGCCACAGAACAAGACTGGCGATACAGACTTCTCTCTCGCCTCGTGCAGTCACTTCACCATCACTACCGCCTTGTATGTCACTAGTGTCTACTGATACACGTGGCTTACATTATGCCGTGATGTGGGAGTTTATTACAACAAACCCTGAGATTTGAAATCAGAGGTCAGTACTGTCCAGCCGTACTTATGGGAACTCTTTCTTGTAATGCATTGGCTGTTGTGTAAATGAGGTCATGGGAAAGAAGGAAGAGAATCCTTGCAGTCAGAGAACTCCTTACAGAAAGTGACTGCCAGGAGACTGCATAATCCCCCCTGGCACCCACTTCCGGTGCTTGAGGGTTGCCTGGCAACGCTGGGGACTACTTCTCGTCGTGTTTGCTCTCTGTCTGTCTCTCTGTGTGTATGTCTGTCTGTCTGTCTCTCTCTCTCTCTCCTCTCTTTCTCTCTCCCTCTCTCTCACGCGCACACAGACACACACCACACACACACACACACACAGAAAGAGAGAGACAGAGACAGACAGACAGAGAGAGTGACAGAGAGAGAGACAGACAGACAGACAGAGACAGACAGAGACAGAACCACAGAGAGAGAGAGAGAGAGAGAGGTAGAGAAAGAGAAAGGGACGCATTTTCTCTTTTTCTGTCCCTTACTCTCTCTCTCTCTCTCTCTCACTCTCATCTACCTCACTCTCTCTCTTCACTCTCACTACCTCACTCTCTCTCTCTCACTCACTCTCACTGCCTCACTCTCTCTTCCTCACTTTCTCTTTCTTTACTTCTCTTCTTCTCCCTCTCTGTCTGTCTCTCCCTCTCTGTCTGTCTCTTCCTCTCTGTCTGTCTCTCCCTCTCTGTCTGTCCCATCTCTGGTGATAACCACCAAGGTCTCCATACCACAAACTGATGATGTTCTTAGTTTGGGTGTAGCGTTGAGTCAACACACCCAGTAAGAAATGGACTCACCTTACTACCAGAACACACTTGTTTTCTCCTGAATTGTTTTCACACTGAGCAGTGTAAACAACCATTCACAAATGCCGGACAGTGGTTTCCTCCAAGGTTTGTGTTGTGGAATTCCAACTACTACGAGATAACGTACGGTTTCCCACGACAAACGTTTGCAAACGTCAAAGAACAAGTCAGCTAGAAAACGCCCTACTACTGTTGTTGTTG